>CM018695.1:4190386-4664117 GCA_009363875.1 Mikania micrantha
GATGGTATAATCCATATTCATGTTTTTCTATACGTGTTTTAATATTTGAGGGCATGCATATATTTGGATATGCATGATTATGAAGGAATTTTCAACACAACGCACGAGAAGAGAAGCCCTAATTTAATTAATCATTAGAAACAAACATAAATTGATGACAAAGAGCTTCAAAACACACTGTCTATAAGGAGATTAAGATGACATATAAATGTCTTAAAAAGGCAACAATTGAGTTTACATATGATTTATACAAAAAGTAAAAAATGTATCTGATCTAAACAATAAGTATGTTAATGCATACATCTAGGCTGGTAACTTGTGTATTACACAAAATAAATATATAAATAGTCGGTAACTAAAAACTGAAAATTATAAAATGCTTTTTGATATGAAATACAATTAAAACTACCTATAGGTTAATATTTCAATTAATAAGATAATTTTTTTAAATATTCGTTTTGCAATTTTTTTTTTAAAAAAATTTGTTTGAAAAATGTTGGTTTTGAAAAAAATGACAAATTTTCCAGAAATAAAGGTATTAACCAAGTTGAATAAACGTATATAAAATAATTAGTAATTTAAGTAATAAAACAATAATATAACTTTTCTAACTTTTGTGTTTCAAAAAGTTTGTTTCTTAAACATTTGTTAAAATAAATATTTTATAAAATTCATTTTTTTTTGCAAAAATATAAACTACTACCACATATACGTAACGGGGTTAAATAAATAGAATATTAAATAGTTATTAAAAAAATGTTCATAGCATAAACAATATTTTGAGATACTATAAAAATTAATTATGTTTTCTCTTGTCGCGTGTTGCGGCGACTTATCATTATACACTCATAATAATGGATATTAAATATTAACTGCAGAAACATAAATTAAATAGAAAAAAATACTCGCAAAATACTCACAAAATCCTTTTTAGCATCAACAAATCGGTTGAATTAAAACAAAAATGCAAATCTTTAAGCTAATCTCTCAAATTCAATGCTCTTATCTTTGTTTACTATTTCTCAAATTCAATGCTCTTATTTTTGTTTACTACTTCTCAATTGTGGTCCAAGCCCATATTATCAAAATGCTAATATTTCTTTCTTTGTCTAAAATAAACTAAAACCTTCATTTATTTTTAATATTCATTACTATTCGTATTAAAATTAAAATTAGATGGTGACCAAAGTTTAAAAGATTAAAATTCTACTATTCCTTTTCACTTCATTTTTAATATATAGTATAATTAAGCTTCTCTTTTAGTACCCAGTCTTTTTAAATATATTTTCTTCTAGCTTCTCTAAGACCATGGGGTATGCCTCTTGGCCCAACCACTCCACGTAGACGTCATATAGGCACCCACCACAGCTACCCACTCCACCACTTTGGTGAAAATGTCCCTTGGTTGGCCATGATGTGTTGCAAAACACATCTGTTTTTCCATTTGTTTCTATTGAGTTTCTGTTTAGTTTACTAGTTTTTAGAGTCGATTTATGCTGGTTCTTCACAATTTGGTAATTTCATGCTTGCAGGTAATAAACATGTCATTTTAGCACAAAAGATCAAGAAAACGAGCTCCAGGTTGGACGAGAACAGACCCGAGAACAAAAGAAGACAAAAGCTGGATTTTAGGTCCCTCGCGTATCGCGAGGCCCTCATGAAACCCTGTCGCGCTACGCGACAGGTGGAAATTACCATTTTACCCTTTTTAATGATTGCGGGTTTGACCCGACTATTTTGTCGGGTAGCGAAACCCGTCGCGCTACGCGACGGGTGTGTCTGTGTGTGTCGCGGTACGCGACGCGGGGAAAAATTCAGAAAAACGATTTCTTTTCATTAAAACGGCTGGAGACGGGATTTTTAGGTTATCATCGAATAGGAGAGACGGCAGAGGCGACCAAGAGGTGATTTTGGAGGTTTGGAAGCTAAGGATTGAAGAATCAAGGCTTAGGATCGAAGACATCGGGTGTTCATCATTCGGTTTATTCGGTTTCTTTGTTTTTATTCGATTCCTATGTTTTTCATTTACATTAAACAGATTATGGTTTGTTTTCATATGATGTTTAGTGGCTAAACTTTTAGAACTATCTAGGTTAGAAGATTATGCATGTTTGATTTTGGTTTGATTCGGTTTTGGAACAATATGATGTGATGGATTTATGATTTAAAGATTTGGTTTTGAATATTGGATGTGTATGTATGTCTTTGGATTGTTAATTGATTGATATGATGTTCCTCATGTGTCTTGGCGATTGTCTATCGCAAAATAGGTGCATGCTAGAATCAATTACTGTGTGTTTTTGATTAGTGGATGAGTTGCTTAGGCCGAGTGATTCATAGGAATGTTTTATCGAGATTTAAACAGTTAAGATGTGTAACTTGCTTCAATAGCCGTGAGGTGAGAAGTTGTCGATAAGTCTTGGATGTAGGAATTCTAGTTAGAGCCTTTGTGAGAAGATCTTTCTAGTATGTTTATCATTTCATGTTTATCGAGTCCAATAGGAAAACCCAAGTTATCCCTAGCATGTAAGTAAACTGTGACTTTCGCGCCGTGAGGTAGAATGTTTAACAGTTATTTCTTAGGTGCTTTGAGATTATCGTACTGTGAGGTAGATAATCTGGCGGATACTTCATAAGTAGTTGGATGACCTGTGAGGGAAATCCATGTGTCCGGTGGTTTAACGGCTTTTAGGATCCTTAGTTGACTATCCTTGAGAAGGGTCGAGGGTGCTCTAGGTTTCCTTTGAGTTTAGTATTATAAGATCCCGGTATCACATTAGTTCCATCCCGAGAGAACCTTGTCAAGCATGTATATGATTCAAGCCTAGGTAGTGTTTCTTTTCTTATCTGGTTTAGTTTTTGTTTGCTCGTCTGTTTCAGTTTATTTAAGTCATTCTTAGTTTTGTTAGAAAACCCCCTTCCTTATTATTATTTTATTTAAGTACAAAATTGTGTATAGATAAGTCCTTGAGTCTAGTTAGTACAGTCTGTAGAAGTCTGTGGGTTCGATATCCGGACTTACTTTTGTCTTGCTACATACGATAGGTACACTTGCCTGTCGGTAGCTTAGGTTTTAGAGAGTCTAGATTTATTACTTTTTGTCTAGTTTTAGAGTCGGTTTTTAGTTAGTTTATTAGCTAAGCTCCGTCGACATCAAGTTTTTGGCGCCGTTGCCGGGGACTTCTTAGTCGATTGCGCTTACTAGTTCTTTCTCTTATCTGTGCATATTGGTGTTTTAGTTTGTTTTTAGTTTTATTTTTTTTTTTATTTATTTCTTTTTGATTCATTTTTATTTGTTGCAGGTTTGGTAGTGCATGCCACACCTACGTTCACACGGACCGCCACCTGAGCTTTCATTGCCATTAAGGAGCGATTCACGGGACTTTTCTGAAGGTTCTACGAGCGAGGTAAGTGTTTCTACTCCCATTTCTGCAGATTTTTCTGAGCACACACCACCATCTTCTTCTAATTCTTCCACTCATTCTAGCCCACATTTTCATTTTAATCCACAAATGGCAGAGCGTCGTACTGTTCACCAGCAGGCCACTGCGGGATTCACGGGGCTTAATAACCCCATTTTACTGCCACCGATCCCGAATGAAAATTCATGGCAGATTCCTTCATATATCATGAATGCGATTAATAATTCTCAGTTTAATGGTCGTGATGATGAAGATGCTCCCGCACACCTTGCTAGGCTCACTCGTATCTGTAGTACCTTCAATCTTCAAGGTGCCACTAATGATGCGATTTTTCTACAGCTTTTTCCTTTTTCTTTATCGGGGCGAGCAGCTACTTGGCTCGATTCTCATCCTCCAGGCACTTTCACTACTTGGGTTAGCCTTCGGGATGCTTTTCTTAAAAAGTACTTCCCACCTGCTAAGGCCGCCCGCCTGAGAGATGAGATCCATTCATTCCGAATGGCCCCTGATGAGCCTTACTATCTTGCGTGGGAAAGGTTTCAAAATCTTCTTAGCCGATGCTCCCAGCATGGTTTGTCTGAGTGGGCCCTTGTAGAGAAATTCTACAATGGGCTCACATATGAGACTCGTGCCAGATTTGACACTTCTGCAGGAGGCCACCTCATGGGTAAGAGGGATGTGGTCGAATGTAATGATCTTTTTGAGAGCTTCGCTCAGGCCGAGCATGAGCAGCGGTCATCAAATAGGAATTCCACTCCTATTGCTAGTTCCTCCTCTTCTACAAGAGGAGTTCACCACGTCAATGTGGACACTAGTGTTGCTGCTGCTCTTGAGTCTTTAGCTAGGGATGTCAAGGAGTTGAAGATGAGAGTAGACAGATGTGAGATCTGTAGAGGTGGTCATGCCACTTCTGAGTGTTTGGTGAGCCAGGAGCAGGCTAATTTTGTAGGCGGACAGGGTAGATTTGGGCAATCTCATAACCCCGGTTGGGGAAATTCTCAGAACCAAACCTATAGATCTTCAGGTAATCCCCCTGGTTTCCATCATAGTTATTCTCAAAACCAGGGGCAGGGTCAGCCTAGTGGTAGTTCGGGTAGTACTCCAGGTAGTGGTAGTGGTTTGGGTAGGATAGAGGAGTTATTGACTCAGTTAGTGGCTAAGGATGCCACTACACAAAAGATCCTACATGAACATGATGTCCTCCTCAAGAACCAACAGTCTGCATTCCTTGATTTGCAAAGAACGGTTGGTGATATCGCCAAACGGTTGGATGAACGGCCTCAAGGCCAGTTCCCGGGTCAGCCCCAAACCAACCCAAACGCCCACGTTAAGGCGGTCACTACTCGTTCTGGAGGAGGTAGAGGAGAGGTGTTCATACCACCAGTGTTAGTTGAGGTTGAGGAGAGCGAGAGAGTGATTCCACCGGTTGATGTAGATGAGGAGGAACCGGTTGATGAGGAGATTGAGATGGAGACTCCTGGGAGGGTGCAAATGAGGCTAGTCCCAGCAAGTACCGCACCTAACAGTGAGTCTCCCGTTGAGAAACCGGTAGTTGGGAAGAAGCCGGTCATGTGTAAACCTACACCGGAGATTGATCTTACCCGTGTTCCTTACCCCGCGCGCTTAACTAATCAAAAGCACGCGAAGGAATACGGGCACTTCCTTGATATGTTCAGACAATTGAAGATCAATCTCCCACTCATTGATGTCCTTCAGCGTATTCCTAAATATGCTAAGTTTTTGAAAGAGTTGCTGAAGAGTAAGGATAGTTTGGTAGGGGTAGCCAACGTACCATTGAGTGCGGGTTGTTCTGCGGTGATCTTAAACAAGCTTCCCGAAAAGCTTGCAGATCCGGGAATGTTTACTATCCCGTGCTTATTTGGAGACGATGTAAGGAGGTATGCTCTGGCGGACTCAGGGGCTAGCATCAATCTGATGCCACATTCTTTATACGAGAAGCTAGCCCTTGGTGACTTGTCCCCCACACGCATGACCTTGTCGTTGGCGGATCGGTCGGTGAAGTGTCCACGGGGGATTTTGAAGAATGTCTTAGTAAAAGTGGATAAGTTTGTGTTTCCCGTAGATTTTGTTGTGATGGACATGGAGGCGGACACGGTGGTTCCCATCATTCTTGGGCGCCCATTCTTGCGCACCGCTAAGGCTATCATAGATGTATATGAGGGAAAACTCACTTTTAGAGTGGGTGATGAGAGCGTTTGTTTGAAGGTAGCAAATTCTATGAGAGCCGGCGGTGAGTTAGTCCATCGAATGGAGGGGGTGATTTTGGCTAGTGATGATGTCGGTGTGCATGAAGTTGTGGGAGGAGGACCATGGGATGTTGGTGATTGTGGTCTCGATGAGATTGTAGGGGAGGAGATCTCTTTGGATCCTCCCATCTGAGTTGATGATTTTGAGCTCTTGGGTTAAACTCCCAAGTGTATAGTTGTAGATTTTATTTTTTCGTGTGTTCATTTTCGTTTGTTTGCTTTCGTTTTTGTTTGTTTTAATTTGTTTTGAAGGTTTTTAATCAATTTGATGCCATAATAATGAATTGGAGCCACCAGGTATGTATTTCTTGGCTTTAGAAGGGTTTTGGATGGTTGGGAATGATTTGGGGTGAAAATGTTGGCTAAGGCATGAAAAATCTGGAAACTTTCTGGAAAAATGACCCCGTCGCGCTACGCGACGAAACCTGGCTTACCTGTCGCGCTACGCGAGACATTTGGTCAACTTCGCGGGTAAAACTTCTGTCGCGTATCGCGACGGCCATTCAAAAATCTGTCGCGGTACGCGACGGGTCCTGGAATGTTTTTAAATGTTTAAAAACCCTAGTTTTCAAATTTTACCCCTAATTTAGCTCTCCTACATCGTATTCACTACATAGGAGACTTCCTAAATTCATTTTTGTTGCATTGAGTTGATGTTTTTCAAATTTTTAGTTAGTTTTTAATTTTCTTTGTGTGATTTGTTTTTCTTTATTAATTTTAGTTAATTGGTAAGGTCGGTTTGTGGTTGGGCTTAATCATGGTTATCATTGTTTTTCTTTGGACGTGTTAATGCTTGCTTGATCTTTGTTTTGTGTAGATTTTTGTTTGCATTGTTTATAGCCTGCGGAGCAAAAGTTGTAGATTGTGGAGCTTCGTGGAAAGATTGGCACTCGACAGTTTTCTCGTTAACCAGCTAAGTCATTTTCAGTTTTTAGTTTTTAGTTTTCTTTTGGTTTTCCTTATTCTCTACATTGGGGACAATGTAAAGTTTAAGTGTGGGGATGGGAAACTTTGTTTTAGTCTAGTTTTCTTTTAGTTAGTTTTTTAATTTTAGTTTACTTAAGTTTTTGAGTCAAAATTTTTGAAAATTTTTGAAAATTTTTTTATTTTTATTTTGTTTTTACATCTTTAGCTTAGATCTTTCTTGTCCTTGTTTAAGTTGGTTGCAAAAGCATGATGGGAAATGATAGAAAAGATGGGTTTTGTGGTTTCTTTCATGGTTAATTTGTTGGTTTGGGTTTTATGTTTTGGTTATGGGATGTGTAAGTAGGCTCAATTGGTTGTTTTGTTCCTTAGAATTGGTATAATCTTACTTAAATACATGATTTTCATATGAAACATCTTGGGCATTTGGAATTGATGAAACTGATTTCTAGCTAGAAATGAATCTTTGCATAATAACAAATGAGAGTTTTGAAAATCTGATTTTTGCATTGGCACATAAGTACTCTTTTTATGAGAATAAATCCGAGTCTTATGGTGCTTCCATTTCACCAAATAAGCTGAGTACAAAGAAAAAAAAATGAAATAAAAGAAGTTGGATAAAAAAACTTATGTGTCACACGCCGGGTTGCAGCCTGGTTGAAACACCACTAAGTTAAATTCAATGGATTGAAAAATAAAAGAAAAATGCTCACGCTTCCATCTGTTTCCATTTTAAAAATCTGATTTGAGAAATTTCTTGTTCGTTTATATGTAAAGATGACTTGAAAGCTAGAATCCAGGATTGATTTGATTTTAAATTTCCAAAGTGTGGGTCAAATGCAATGAAATGTAGAACATGAACTAAATGAACCATGATTGAGGGACAAGAATAATCAGTATGGGTTTAACAGGATAACAATACTTGCAATCTTTTCCAAAGCGTTGAATTTTAAATTGACTATGTTAATTGTGTAGAAACTATCATATTTAGCTATGATCCCAGATTTTTGCATAAGCCTTTTTCAGGGACGAAAAAGAGATAAGTGTGGGGATGTGATGTGTTGCAAAACACATCTGTTTTTCCATTTGTTTCTATTGAGTTTCTGTTTAGTTTACTAGTTTTTAGAGTCGATTTATGCTGGTTCTTCACAATTTGGTAATTTCATGCTTGCAGGTAATAAACATGTCATTTTAGCACAAAAGATCAAGAAAACGAGCTCCAGGTTGGACGAGAACAGACCCGAGAACAAAAGAAGACAAAAGCTGGATTTTAGGTCCCTCGCGTATCGCGAGGCCCTCATGAAACCCTGTCGCGCTACGCGACAGGTGGAAATTACCATTTTACCCTTTTTAATGATTGCGGGTTTGACCCGACTATTTTGTCGGGTAGCGAAACCCGTCGCGCTACGCGACGGGTGTGTCTGTGTGTGTCGCGGTACGCGACGCGGGGAAAAATTCAGAAAAACGATTTCTTTTCATTAAAACGGCTGGAGACGGGATTTTTAGGTTATCATCGAATAGGAGAGACGGCAGAGGCGACCAAGAGGTGATTTTGGAGGTTTGGAAGCTAAGGATTGAAGAATCAAGGCTTAGGATCGAAGACATCGGGTGTTCATCATTCGGTTTATTCGGTTTCTTTGTTTTTATTCGATTCCTATGTTTTTCATTTACATTAAACAGATTATGGTTTGTTTTCATATGATGTTTAGTGGCTAAACTTTTAGAACTATCTAGGTTAGAAGATTATGCATGTTTGATTTTGGTTTGATTCGGTTTTGGAACAATATGATGTGATGGATTTATGATTTAAAGATTTGGTTTTGAATATTGGATGTGTATGTATGTCTTTGGATTGTTAATTGATTGATATGATGTTCCTCATGTGTCTTGGCGATTGTCTATCGCAAAATAGGTGCATGCTAGAATCAATTACTGTGTGTTTTTGATTAGTGGATGAGTTGCTTAGGCCGAGTGATTCATAGGAATGTTTTATCGAGATTTAAACAGTTAAGATGTGTAACTTGCTTCAATAGCCGTGAGGTGAGAAGTTGTCGATAAGTCTTGGATGTAGGAATTCTAGTTAGAGCCTTTGTGAGAAGATCTTTCTAGTATGTTTATCATTTCATGTTTATCGAGTCCAATAGGAAAACCCAAGTTATCCCTAGCATGTAAGTAAACTGTGACTTTCGCGCCGTGAGGTAGAATGTTTAACAGTTATTTCTTAGGTGCTTTGAGATTATCGTACTGTGAGGTAGATAATCTGGCGGATACTTCATAAGTAGTTGGATGACCTGTGAGGGAAATCCATGTGTCCGGTGGTTTAACGGCTTTTAGGATCCTTAGTTGACTATCCTTGAGAAGGGTCGAGGGTGCTCTAGGTTTCCTTTGAGTTTAGTATTATAAGATCCCGGTATCACATTAGTTCCATCCCGAGAGAACCTTGTCAAGCATGTATATGATTCAAGCCTAGGTAGTGTTTCTTTTCTTATCTGGTTTAGTTTTTGTTTGCTCGTCTGTTTCAGTTTATTTAAGTCATTCTTAGTTTTGTTAGAAAACCCCCTTCCTTATTATTATTTTATTTAAGTACAAAATTGTGTATAGATAAGTCCTTGAGTCTAGTTAGTACAGTCTGTAGAAGTCTGTGGGTTCGATATCCGGACTTACTTTTGTCTTGCTACATACGATAGGTACACTTGCCTGTCGGTAGCTTAGGTTTTAGAGAGTCTAGATTTATTACTTTTTGTCTAGTTTTAGAGTCGGTTTTTAGTTAGTTTATTAGCTAAGCTCCGTCGACATCAGGCCACAACCACCCACTCCTCTCTTTCTCTGCCTATTTCTCCCGTTGCCCCACTCACGCCCAAGTCCCAACACTCCACGCCCGCCCACTCCCCGGAGGGGGCGGTGTTTCACGCCCCATCCACGCCCAATCACGCCCCATTCACGCCCACTAACATGGCACACCGGGCGGTCGAAGTCTCAATTTAGTAATTCATTTTTTTTTCTTTTTTTTTTCTTGTATATAACACTGGTTCTTCTATTATGAGTATAGTTTTTTAAATTTAATCTCTAAAATTTTTAAAATGACGGCCCCTGGTTAGTTTTTAGAGGGTAGACTTTATTCCAATACTTAATTTGAGGGCCTGATGGTAATTTACCACTTGCCAAAGCATCCACCAACTTTTAGAATTTTTTTATTTTCACTTATACAAAATTTTATACAAAATTTTAGGTTATGTTATTTACATGCGTTTGCGGTTCATATATATTTTAATATAAATTATGTAAGAAAACAACCGAAATTGTAAATTCGAATCGGGTTTTGACACCGTTGCAACATGCAACAAGTAAAATCACTTGTTATCTATGAATGAGTATGTTATCGAAGTATTCTTCAAACAGTAAAGTTGACAAAGAATAAGCAAGACCTCAAGGATTGATGTAAACACTTGTTGTGGGAGTTTTTTTCTAATTAGTGTAATTGAAAAAAAAATATTTACCAAATCATTCCAACTTTTTGCTAAAAATAAATTTTGCTCTTTCATTTATATACAACTCAATTAAACTCATTTTTTCACTGCCATTCACAACTAACACAATTTAATTTTTCAATAAATAAATATGATTGATGATTAATTTATATTATTAAAATTAATTTTTTATGTGTTGTTAATTACGATCATGTAGGTTTTAAATTATCATGTTAAAGTGACAAATTTGTAAATTTGTTTTCGGGTTTTAAATGCTCATGCTTATAATGACAAACATTTTTATTTCTATCATTTTTTAAGTGAGTTTTTAATTTATCAAACAATTTATTTAAATATTATTCCAAACATATTTAATCTATAACTGGTAATAGATATCAAAAACTATGATCTATATCTTTATATGTGTTATAAATTACTTAAATAACAAAGTTAAATAATGTAATTACTTTTAATAAAATAATATGTTATTTAAATAATATTTTTTCACTGTTTCATGTAGAGTTGCGTAATAATTTGTCTAACAACCTATCATCCATCACATAGTACATGTTACTAATACTAGTTAAAAAGGAGATTTTTGAAATAAAATATATTATAACCTAAACCAATAAACATTTTTCTTAAACGAATTAAAGAATTGCGTATAATACAACACTTGCTACTTTAGATTAAACAGGAACAAAAGTGAGGCTTTATGGCTTTTAGATTTGGCCTTTTTGCCATTATTAAAGCCGTTGATCTTTTTCTATGTATTTTTTTATTCATTAATTTATTGACATGTGTATTACACAAAATTGTATAAAAAAATAATTACTAATAAAAAATATTAATTGAAATAAAAAATATTAAAATGAGCTTAAAAAATGAGCTGGGTATAAAAAAAATTGAAAGGCTCTTTCTAATACAAATTGTGCACCTCTTTGAAATGGGTATAAAAATATGTGTTTATTTAGTTTTTTTAATATATATAATTGTGCCCCTCTAAAAATTGGGCCCGGGACAGGGTCGGTTTTGCCCCTCCCTCGGACTGCCATTGGTTTGAAGAACTGGATCGGACTTTAAACCGGATGTCTTACGGGTTACCGGTCAGACCGAATTTAAGAACCGGATGGCATAATAAATATATAAAAAAATTATATCATTATAAACATATTTAAACAGACATATTCGCTGGTGGGGTGTACGACCCATATATAGCATGTGAACTGCTCTCTTCAAGAACCGGCCGGTTTATATGGTACACCATTTAGACCGGATTTATTTTTTTTATAACTAAAATCCAAAAAATAAACATTCAAAATAAACCATGTATTTTTTTAACATGATTATGTTTGTTTAAATGTGTTTATAATGATATAATTTTTTTATATATTTATTATGTCATCAGGTTCTTAAATTCGGTCTGACCGGTAACCCGTAAGACATCCGGTTTAAATTCTGATCCGGTTCTTCAAACCAGGGGCGGCCCGTGGGAGGGGCAAACCCGACCCCCGTCCCAGGCCCAATTATTAGAGGGACGCAATTATATACACACACATATATTAAAAAATAAAAAAAAAACTAAATAAACATATATTTGTATACCCATTTCAAAGAGGAGCGTAATTTGTATTAGAATGAGCCTTTTCAATCTTTTGTATACCAACTCACTTTTTATGCCCATTTTAAGATTTTTTATTTCAATTATTTATATTTTTTGCATTTGAAACATGAGAATCTAAAATCTAAATACTCCACACCCCAGTCTCCACGTTTATTTTTTTGTAGTCCAAAAATTTTGTCAATTAAGGCCCTCGGCCTCCCGCCTCCGCCTGACTGCCTCTTTTCGGTCTTAAGCCCTTCACAGCGCCATCTGCGCGACCCCACGACGCCACACGAGACACAACCGTCGCTGACGGCCGGCCCCTTAATCCAAACAGCCAAAGACTGCCAACCCCTGCGCATAAGTCATAAGTGCACGATTTTGGACCGTAGACCGTCTTGCAAGTTGTGACCTTCACCATGTAAGAATGAATACTCAAAATCTCTTATTAGTGTTATTGTGTTGTTGAATAAGGGTTTAGGTCCATATTTTGTGCTCTTTAATTAGAATTTAAGTCTACGTATTGTTGAATTAGGATTCACTCTTTTATGGTCAAATTTGTAAATTTGTGTGTTCCTTTTTTTTTTTTTAATTAGAGATTTAGGACATAAGTTGTTGAATTAGGGTAATGGGTCATATGTGTTTAAGTTACTTTATTTGCATCCCTAGTTTTTAAATTAAGGAATTATGCCTTCTAAACAACTATCTAGTAGTAAAAAACGAAGTTGCTGAAAGAAGATTTTCTAAGTTTAAAGTTACTGAAATCTTACTTACGAACAACAATGTCCCAAGAAAGACTTAGTAGATTGGCCATGATAGCTATCGAGAGCAATATATTAGAAAGCATAGATTGCGAAGAGCTAATCAACCAATTTGCTATGAATAATGCTATGTGAGCTTCACGAATCACCAGTTAATTATTGTTATATGTGTTTCACTAAACTTGACACTATGATTTTGTTATGTTTATAATTTATTTGTATAATTAGTCGTCCCTTACAAAAAAAATTTATATATTTGAATGCGTTAGGGGCCTTTTTTTCAATGTTTTCATAACCGGACCGGATGTCGAACCGGTCTCCTTACTGGTCAGAGGTCCGACCGGTCGGACCGGATGATTTTATATACATTTTATAAATATATATATATAAAAAATAAAAAAAAATATAAAAATATAAAAAAAACGGTTCAACCACCGGTTTTCCTGTCCGACCGCCGGTTCACCCAAAAACGGCCCAGAACCCTTAACCGGACCGGTTCGACCACTGATTCCCGGTCCGACCGGCCTGTTCGGTCCGGTCCGGTTATCAAAACATTGCTTTTTTTCTCTGGCTCGTCCTGGATATTCAAATTGTTAGTGCCGACCCTGCGTCAAACATCGGTCATATGTCGGACCGGCCAGCCCCCTAAACCGATATCTTAATTTAAAGGTGAGAAAAAACCGGTTCCAAGACCGATTCCTAATCAATACCCAAGCCGCTTACGTGAAATTGATCCCACTTCATCCAAGACTCTGATCGACGACCACCACTTCACGGCAGTTCTCCGGCGACCGGAGACCAGTCACACTCTGCTTCGCTTCTCTCAACTTCGTGATATATTTTCATTTCTGGTGAGTGTTAATGAATTTATGAACCTAAACTATTTAAACCCTAAATTTGATTGAAATTAGTGATAGCATGCCGCATTTAGTTTTTACAAGGGGTATAAGACGTGATTTTGTGACTTTAATGTTGTGAATTTCAACTCCTTAAGTATGTCAGATTACTCTTTGAGGGTTTATCTTCTATGTATAATGTCTGAGTGTTGTTTTATGTGCTGACATAATATGAAATCAATGATTGTTTCTCTTTAATCGAAAACCATAATATTATTTTGAGACCCAATTTCAAACATAATCTTCTGTAGAATTGCATTTTGAAGCATGAACACTATTGAACACATCTAATTCTCATCAGTTATTTAATTTTACATGAACATTTCTGGTGTTAGATTATTAGTTGGTTGGGGTTTTAGGTTTCGAATTTGGATTCAATTTACTCAAATTTTAGCGGGTCAATTAGTATTGTGGTGGGCATGTATTTATTAGTTTTTAATTTTATACAACAACAATCATACCCAATAAATCATACTAGTAGTATGCTATTTGAAGAGTCTGGTGTGGGTGGGATGTAGCTCATAAACAAACAGACTGACAAACACATATATAATAATGTGTTGAGTTTGATTCCAGCATTTAAGATTGTGGCTTTATTGCATGTTCTACTGATGTTTTTAATGAAAGAATTGAATTAGCACATCCTTGTTTGGGTTATAAACGTTATTATATAATTTCATAAGGTAACACCTTGTTTGAAATAGTTGAAACCAAAAATGGTAGATTTATCTTGATCATATGTTCCCTACTGAGCACATACCAGACAATACATTTCCATTCAACATCTGTTGTTGACATATAAAACAAGTATATATGCAAACTCCATTTTTGTGTACTTATGTTTGTTTGCTTTTCCTATATTAAACAAGTATATCATACAATTACACCACTACATTACCAAAATTTTGATCTGGGAATGTTTCTTGCAGGATTATACTTCAAAATTGATAAAAATGCCACATAAAACCCGTCCAATGGCAGCACTGTTACTATTTACTGGATTAAATGTAGTTTTGGTGTCAACAATTTCTCCCGTTTATGATTTTGTCTGCTTTCTCCCATATTGGGAAAGGAGGGTATACTTTTGATCTTTGTTTCATGTCATTTTTTTTCAATTGCTTTCTATATTTTCATCCAAATTATAAAATAATTGACCTCGGTTGCTTATGCTTGTCATCGTGCTAAACTGCTAACTGTCTACCTCTTTTATCTAAAACAACAGTTTATTACCTCCAAAATGCGACTTAGTCACAAGTCACAATTCACAATTTTGTCATTGTTTATTACACTTTCACCTTTTTGATGTTGCATGTATGCAACAACTGTTCTTTTTCCCTGTGCGCTGACCTTTTAGTTTTTTTTTATCATTCATGTGGGTAACATTTGACCGTTAGTAAAATGGTTCCATAGGAGGTAAAAGTTGATGTGGCACATCGCTACATCATTTAAAAATTGATGTCACATCTCCATTTACCTTCTGAAGAATGTTACTTGCATACAATAGTAAAAATGCAAAGTATGTTGAATACAATGATGCAATGGGAAAAATAAGATTATTTTTGCATACAGTGACAAAAGGGTAAAAAATAAGTTGTGTTTTATTGCTATTAAACTGGAAAGTGTTTTACCTATCATCTACATACTGTATCTTTGCTCGTATATATAAATTCAATATTTGGTACTAATATTATATAATTTACAGAGAGAACGTAGGCGTCTAGAACGTGAAGCTGCTCTAGCAAAGGGCTCAACATCTGGATGAACTAATGAAGAGGTCAGGTTTTATAGTTATTTTCTGTTTTGTGAAGCTAATAATCAATCAATTGTATTTTTGTAGCTAGAATATAATGAAAATTAAGAGCAAAACAAGATCAAAGTATTAGAATCTTCAACCAAGTGGTCAAAAAGGTTGAAATGCGAAATAATTCATTCATATACACACATAAGGACCTAGTTTACAGGATGTGATTTGTAAGTTGGTAAATCATAAATCCTTGGTTTTAAAAAGCACGAGGCGCACCAAGGCGTTTAGGCCTCAAAAACCAAGGCGAGGTGTTAGGTTCGTAGGTATTCTGGCAATTTACCCTAAGTGCGGTCCGTTTGGTGGTTTAACCTAATTATCTGTGTATATATCATAGCCATGTGAGAGTAATATTAACACCTTATCAATAAAAGAAATCCCTAGTTGCAACCAGTGGATATAGGTCACATCGATCGAATCACATAATATCTTGTGTCTTTTTTCTTGGTTTTGTTTTTTGTGTTTGTGATAATTGGTTTTTGTTGTGTTTATTTTCAGCACCTGCTTCTTGTTACAGTTCCTCAGGCTTCGCCAGCGGCCCATATATAAATGTGTGTGTGAGAACTCTTTTTTACACAGTTCTCACAAGAAATAAATAATCATTTTTTAATTTATTTGAATTTTTGCAAAAAAGTATGAATTTTCATTTGATCCCTCCCCTATATAACCAAAAGTAATAAAAAAAATCAAAAAACAAACCTGCAGCAACCGATTTTAGCCTAAGCTTCTTGACTTGTGAACTTGCACTATTAATGAACAGTAAACACACTGCAGTGACATTTGGTTTGCTGTTAACATATAACATTGCTATCAGCACTTGTTGATCATGTGCGAGTGGGATATTGTTATTAATATATATATTTTTTTCTATCAAAGTGATTGCAGCTCACATGGGTTATGTTCCTTCATGTATAGGATCCTATCCTCACAAGTTCATAAAAGAAGGTTGCTATTCTTTTGGTGGTTAGTGATGGTCCTCTCTAAATTTTGGCTGGTTGCATTTCACCATTCTTGTTATAGTTTATCTTTTGTTTTATTTGGTTATGTTGGTTACTGAAATAACCTTCTTTTTGATTGGTTGGTCGTACGAAACTACTAATCGAAAAGCTGGAATTCGAAGAACGACAAACGTTGCGTGTTTTGGCATATGATAGTACAATTGTTTTAGGAAATTGGGATGTAGATGTTCTATATAATTTAAAAAACAAAGTTACAAAAATAAATCCATAGATAAAAAAATATCTATGAACGTATCTGAGTATGATGAAAAGTTGATTTTCTTTAAATTTTCATACATTAGGATGATGTTCAACACTTCAACCCCTTTGATTCTTTAGACCCGTACAAGACATTTGAAATCATTACCCAGCATAAATTATATATAGAGAAAGTGCAGAATATTATAAAAGTTATTTTTAAGGATTTTTTATGTGTCATTTTGATAAGTTAGCTAATTATTACTATATATCAATTAGCAATGTCTGCAAATAATCCCTCTGCTTTTTATAAACCATCACTTTTACCTCTTATAGTTAGCTAATTACTATATATGAAAAATCAATTTTTGGCAACTTGAATGAACTCCGATTGAACTTATTCCTATAGCGTTGAAACCATCTCATTAAGCTCTACAATCTAAGCTTTTAAGGTTTAGTTTGTAGGATTTACAAATTAGTTTTTATGTTTTAGCTTTACAGTTTAGCCTTTTGGGTTTAGCTTTATTGTTTTAGGGTTCAGGGTATTATTTTAGGGTTTGCGTTTAACATTAGTGTTTAGTTTTAGGGTTTGGCTTTTACGTTTTAACTTTGGGGTTTAGGTTTAGGATTTAAGGTTTGATAAGAAGGTTCGATCATGGCTAGAATGAATTTAATCGAATTTTGTTAGAATAGTCATATGTTGGTTTTTCATATTGTTTTAGGCAAAATGTTGTTTTTAGATAATCCTTTCCCACACACACACATATGTTCAAATGAGAACCACTGTTACTTAAGAATTAAAAGAAGCATTTCTAGTCACAAGTTTGTACTTCATCTATTTTTTAATAAAATTATTTTTATATCACTTAAATCTTGTGTCTATAAACGTGGTTCTTTTAGTTTTTTACAACTTGTTGGTTCTTAACTAACAGTGGTTATCAATAGAAGATCCCTATATAGCCATATCTTTCTAACAAATGCTATTAACTTTTAATATGTAAATATTAAAAAATATAATTTTTCTTGTTTCAATAATTTACCAATTTATTATAAGTTAATAAATAATAATTCAATTATATCTTATCCTAAATATACTTTTACAATTATTAAATATTTCTTAGAATTAAGTGTTAGTAAATTATATTTTTTATTATTCAACCTGTATAATACGTGGGTTTTCTAGGCTAGTGCATATATATATATATACACAATCTGATTTTTCTCTAATAATTTTCATTTATTAACTTAAAAAATAATAATTTGCTACGTGTTGGTGTAAATTCGAGTTTAATTATTTTTTTACGTAAATTTTCTTCGAAAGGGGTCAGATTAAATATCATTTTTATGCTTATTGTTATGTGTGTTTTAAGTTCATCTACATAAATGGTGTAACTTTTGTTTGGAAACGAGATGATTAAATATAAAATGTTTTGGTTTAACAGAAAAATTTGAGTTTTGTACGGAAACAAGTTTGGTCAATAAAATCAATTTTTAGTCACACACGGGAGTTACTAAATCGAATTTGTGTTTCGTACCAATCGTTTTTACAACAAAACTTAACTCCTCTTTAGTGGGTTCACGGTAACATTTCAAGGTTGTTTATGGGGTTTGCAAACATGCCCTGTAACACGTTGGTGTCATCATTTTGTCTAGTCACAACGCGTGAGGTTAAAAAACTTGTTTACATGATTGTCATGACTATTAAGAGAGAAAAAAAAAATACTAGTTTTCATGTGAAATAGCAAGATATGGACTGTATTTATGGGTGTTCAAAAAATCTGAAATCTGAAAAAATCCGAAATCCGAATCCTATTCGAAACCCGAAAAAACCGATCCGGATTAAAGATTCGGATATTCGGATAGATTCGGATCGGTATCCGTTTTCCGAATTCGGATCGGATAGGATATCGGATATCCAAAATCCTCTTTATTCGGATCGGATATCCGAATTCAATCCGAATAACCCGAATAAACTATGTTTATTCGGGTTGTTTCGGGTTGTTGGGATTATTTGGATGAAAAATTAAGTTTATTTGGGTTTCTCGGATGGATTCGGATCGGATAGAAAATTTTCGAATTCGGATCGGGTTGGGTTTCGGATAAGTTCTTAAAATTTTCAAATCCGAACAACCCGATCTGAATAACCCGAATAAACCGTTATCCGATCCGATGAACACCTCTAACTGTATGCTCCGACCGTGTTTGACACCCTTTTAGCGTTGAGGAACACAAACACAATTTTGGCATAAATTATCGAGATGGTCATTGTGCTTTGCTAGCATTTCACTTTTGATCTCTAAGTTTCATAAATTACCTATATGGTCCCAAACTTTTGACATTTTAACACATATAGTCCTTATGTGAGGGTAATTTGGTCAATTATGTGAGGTTAATTTGGTGACCTAAGGAATATATGTGTTACAAATATCAAAAGTTTGTAACCATATAGGTAATTTATTAGGGACCAAAAATAAAATAATAGCAAACCATAGAGACCATCTTGATAATTTACTCAAAAAATAAAATAAAATTTAAAAACGAAGGGACGAAGATACTTACCAGTGTATGCAAATATGTGGGTTTATCCGACGTGTTGCGTAGGGAGTTTCATAATAGCCTCAAAATCAAAACACGAGGAGTTGCCTTCTAACGTGAATAGTAAGAAAAAATATAAATTTATTTTTAAAAAAAAATTATTTTTCTAAGTGTTATAAATACCATATTTTCTATAATTTGGTTTCTTTAAAAAATGTATTTTTATTAAAAACATATAAATTTATTTAATATATTTTATATAATTATATGTACTTACATAATAATAATTATTATTTATAAAAGTTAAGATCAAACTAACAAAATTTACAAACAAAAAAATATAATTACCAATTTATGAAAGACTTTATAATAAATTAACTAAATAATTAATACATAATAAACTAATTTTGTGAAGCTTTCAAAATAGAACTTGAAACGATAACGAGCCCAAGCTGGGCTCGAGACTTAACGAGCTTGTGCTCAACGACTTTACACTGTATATGCATCAAAATAATATTACCTATTATCCAAATATCCACACATATACATATACAACAAACCGATCTTAAGTAGCTTACAAGGCATGTCTCATTTCACAAATCTTGTGGCAAGCACCTAGGGCCCCCACATTTTTAGGACCCAGCCGTTTAAGCTATGTTTGCGTTATCGTACATGTTATTTATTATGTCTTTTTGAATCTGAAAAATTAAAGAGTTCATTTGTATTCTTAAAAGAGAAAGTTTGTTTAAAGTATTTTGTTTCCAAATAATTACACCTTATACGTTTTTGTTGCATTTTTACTTGAAGTAAAATAATTTTTTTTATTGATGGTACGAGTGAAAGATTTAGACTAATTTTCTAGCGGTACCTTCGGTAATCAACCTGATTAACAAAGAGATGCAAGATTATAAAATATTATCACCAAGTATTATACTTTATAGCTTTCTTTGTTTATATCATTTATAATTATCATTAGTTAACTGTAACCATGAGTAAATATATGTATATAGAGACAAACTAACATACTTTTTATGTTTTTAAAATTTACGAACCATAAGCGCAAACAAAACTTTTTTTTAGGGAAAGGGCCTTAATTAATTTGCCTTGGGTCCCTAAAAAGCATGACCCGGCATCGGTAGCTCGTGAGCTGACTTGACTTGTTTACATCGGATACATGTATAAGATACGTATAATTCTGTAAATGAAGATTTTATTTAAAACATATATACAAAATACATCTTATTTTTTACAAATTTTGACTTTTTAACAATGCATGTAGGCATAGGATAAGATGGAATGGATGGTGCAAAGATGGAGTGGGTGTAACCATCACACTCTCCACGCTTTTAGAGTGGGCATATCTCACTTCCAACGGTTACACTTATTCCCACTTTTCACCCACTTGTTACCGTTGCCTTCATACATCCGTTGATTTGGTGGCCCCTCCTCTCCTAATCATTTCAATTATTATTGTTTTTATTAGTATAAATTATCGAAATGTTTATGTAGTTTACTGATATTTACTATTAGTTTATATGTTTTATAAATTATTCATATGTTTCTAAACCTTTTAAACATATGTAATACATATAGTCCGTAGATTTCACTTTTGGTTTCTAGATTTCTTATGACCTAAAGAATATATTTGTTACAAATGTTTAAAGATTTATACGATATGAGTAATTTATGAATTCTATAGAACACGAGTGAATAATAGCAAAACACATTAACCATCTTGATGATATACTCTTTTATTATTATTATTATTATGATTATTATTAACTTTTACTTTACTTTGATCATTTTATAAATAAAGGGTCTTTCAGAAGAAGCTAGAAACCATAATCAAGGTCATTATATTAGTTAAATATGTTTCTTTTTATATTCTTAAAATTGAATCGTTCAAATCTTACTAGAAACATGTTATAATGTATATTTAAAAGTAAGCTAAATTGGTATATGTTTATCGTTTAAAAAAATAGAAGTCAAGACGATTAAAGGGTTGTTTGATAGCCTTTTTCTAATCATGAAAAGACTATATTTTATTGGTTTATAGTCTCTTATTAGTTAAGTGTTAACATCAAGTTTAAATGGTTAAGAGACAGTCTTTAAATCATTCGCACTTAATGTTACCTTTTAACTATTAAAAACTTATGAGCCATTAAAAATAATATTTTAGTGACGACTACCAAACATTTCAAAAAAAAAAAAAAAAAAAAACTAAAGTTGTACAATTAGTCCAATATAAACCTATATTTGACTCCAAAGGAGAGGAGTTGATATGTTTAACAGCTCATTCCTTACTTTACAATACATAATCATTCACAATTAAACTGATTGACTTTGTCAATTCTAATTATTAATGATCAAGTTGATTTGTTTGTTCGATTTATGACTTGAATAATATACAACGACCACTCGGTCGTTACTCTGGTTTTATTTTTCTATTTTAATTTAATTTTACATATAAAAAATAGGTAATATGTAAAGTTAAATGATAGATGCAAAGCCTCAAATACTACAAGATTGGAATTTATTAAAAAAAAAAGTTAAATACTCTTAGAAACATTGATCTCATGGTTAAATTTTTACATCAAAAAAAAATAAAAAATAAGTAATATGTATTGTTTATATATTTTATTTAGAGTTAAATGCCAAAATGGTGCTTTGTTTATATCAAAAATGTCATTTTAGTCCCTAAATAAAATTTGTTGTTATTTTAATCCTTGTCTTTAAATTTAGTTGCCAATATAGTCATTGGCGTACCCACCTTATAGGGTGGGGGGGCAGCCGCCCTCCTTAAAATTTTTTTTCCAGTGGTATATGTATGTTAAAATCTTGACCGACCCCCTTAATATTTTGCAATGCCCCCCCCCCCCCTTAAATTTGCACAATTGGACTTGTGATGAGAAAATAAGTTATAGCTATACTTGTTTTTTGGAGAAATAATTACTTAAAAAGGTTATCATAGATGTTGTTTTGAATAGATTTTAAAAAATAAAACTCCTTAGAAAACAAATAGGCCTAACAATCTTAACTCATAACAAGATAAATGTGTACATTAGGAAACAATTATTGAATTTTGGGTTGAAATGAGTAACATTATGACATACAATGAGTTGAGATGTGTAACACCTTAACCAAATATGGTTAAAATGAGCACGTAACTTAAAAACTATGTGAATATAAATGGATTCAAACGGATAAGAATAATAAATAACATATTTGATGAGAAATAACTAGAAATTATTCAAATTAACTATTTGTTTAATTACAATTAATTTTAACTTGAACAAAATTCATGTTTTTTAAGGTGACTCATTTAAACCCAAACTGATTTTGCTTAAAACTCATCCTAATTACCTGCACTCGTTCTGACCCGATACACAACCCAAACCGTCCATTTTTCCAGACATAAGAACAACTTTAGATGTATTATATTATTAGTATGTTTTTTCTATATGAAATTTAGTTCGATTGTTTTCTTAACATGATCGGACCCAATTCGACCTAACCCGATATGAACATAAGGGAAAAAAAATATTATATAGCGATTATCAAATAACCTTAAAAAATTTCCGCCCCCCGTGAAAAAAATTTCTGGGTCCGCCACTGAATATAGTCCTTCGTCTAAATTTTTGTTGCCATTTTAATCCTTGTGTTTGAAATTTAGTTGCCAATATAGTCCCTAAAATGGCAACTAAAATTTAGACGAAGGACTATATTGGCAACTAAATTAAAACACAAAGATTAATATGACAACAAAAATTATTTAGGGACTAAAATGACATTTTTGATATAAACATAGTGGCCATTTTGGCATTTAACTCTTATATTTATTTTTATTTTTTTAATAACTGAGACAACAACTGATTCAATATGACCTAATACAAGAAATGCGAGCAGTCTAAAATTAATATTGTGGAGTGTATCATATTCTGTTATTCACATAATATCAAATCAAACACGTATTTGTCTAAATTACTGTAAATAAATAATACAAAATTCAAGATTTTTTTATTTAAAATTGATCAGCAAATATATATTTTAACGTCATATAATAAACTAAAATTATAGAAGAAACTTGTAAACGAAAGAAGTCAAATGGCACATTGAACAACAAGTCGAAATCAAAATTGTTTTACCACAAACATATACCACTTGAGTCTACCCATCTATATATCTTATATTTTATTTTAAATTTTTTTAAATAATTAAATATATTAACTACAACCTTAAAATTATATCAGTGTAATTACCAAATCACGTATAATTTAGCAGTATCAAAGTGTTTAATAAATTTTTAAGAGTTTAAGACTTCGCATAATATTAAGAGTGAGGCTTAGGCCATAGTCGGTGAGACATTAGGTTACTTGAACCCAGTCTAGGCATATATTGTACACCTATACCTAACAGGGTAAAGCTGTCTAAAGCCAATCACAGTAATTACTAGCTAGTATCTCATCTTTTTCTTAGCCACAGACTGGAATTACACTGGGTCGTGTTGTTGTATGTCAAGAACATGTGTTCACTCAAAGATGTATCATGTGATATATTAACATATAAATGAGCTCACACATTTTCAATATACATTTCAAAAGTTTAATAGTTTGGTAAATAAGTTAACACACCAGCATTAGAGCTGACATATCTTTTGTTTTCAAATGTGCGTCTTATGTAAGCAAGATGCATACTAGCCTTTTTTTTTTTGAACGATTAATTTGGATCATTGGAGTATCATCATGTCACTAGTGGTACCACCCGATCATATTCACCAACAAGTCACAGTTCAGGAGGAAACTCAATACTTTGAGAATACTCCCTTGTGAGATTCGAACACAATACCTTATGGTTCATGACTCATTAGCCTTATGGTTCATGACTCATTAGCCTTATCCCATCACTAAGCTGAACTATAATGTCTTTGGCGCATACTCACCTACTAGGAGCTATATAATTTAACATGCTATTAAAGGAAGTTATATGTATAAGTTGATGCAATCTTTTGTGTTATCGTAATGTTGATTTATGTTTTAAAGTTATTTGTTTGCTTTCTACTTCAATCCGTCACCGTTTATGCATGGGTGGGTGTGATATTCATTTTTAATATTTAATGATTATTTTTTTTAGTTAGGACTGACAATTATCAAACTTGATTTGTAATTAAAGGTATCTATGTATATGTATAGTGATAATCTTTCACATGAGTTCAAAAGTTCAAGTTTAACATTAGACAAAGATGTAATATATATATATATATATATATATATATATATATATAAGTAGATTTGATTGATGTTTAAAAAAAGAAAATAACAAAAGAATTTAAAAGTGGTATTTATATACATAGTGATGTCTTTTCATATAGGTTTAAAAATTTGAATTTAACATCAAACACATGTCTTGTTATTCAAACACTCTTGGTAAGACCAATCAATATCAAATCAACGGGTGTAAGAGGAAATCATATGTCTCGTTTATGTCTATACGAGACGTATAATATTGGTGAGATACTAAAATATAAAAGTAAAGGCTGAAAGCAAAAGGGTCTCACTTTCGATTAAGGATCAAGCCCAGGAGGAAGCAGTCGTTGGACATGTCCCTTTTCTAAAGTAAAGGTAGGAGTAAGGGCGTGCATGTATCGGTTCGGTGCGGTTATAACCATTTCCATAACCAAGATCGTACTTCGGTTAATTCTAAATCATTAACCATAACCATAACCAATTGATTGGTTAAACATCAGTTACGATCTGGTTTCAGTTAAATTCGGTTAATAATATAATTGTTGAAAAACTAAGAAAAACTTGTAAATATGCCTGTGAATTATAAATATATTAATGATTAAAATCTCAATGAAGCTTGTAAAACTTTGTAGTGACTGATAATATGTAAGCAAAAAGTAAAACACATGAATATTGATTCATTTTTTAATATATTTAGTCTCACATATGAGCCATGATATTTTCATATAGTAAAAAATTAATATTCAACTTTTATACTTGACTTGCATCATAAATTTTTAAAAAAACATACAGACATATAAATATTAAAGAACAAATATACATTATTCGGTTCAGTTTGGTTAAAGTCGGTTAATGACTAGCTTTAAGTATAATCGTCGATTAAAGCCAGTTTTGATTAAATCAGTTATGATTCGAGACGATTAACGGTTATTTTTCAGTTACGTTTATATTATGGTCAACTCTTTATAGAAGAGTGAGATGACTTACTACCCTAGGATAGCGGGAGTCAAAGGAAATCAATAATATAGTAGACATGCCTTCCCTAATATCCTTATATTTGATTGATGTTTAAAAATGACAATAACAAAAAAATTTAAAACATTAGGTGTCCTAAAAGTTACGGGCTTTAGGTCTTGTCATATGAAATATTAAACCTTTGAAAAATTCTACGATATTGGTGCCAAAAAAGTAAATAATAATATTAATAAAAATAAAACAAAAAAACCTTCCCCCTCTTTGTCAGTTACTACAAAGTGCAAACGGTCATCCGTTCCCTACCTTTTGCACTATAAATCCAACCAAACCCTCTCTGTTCCTCTAAATTCACAACTCTCAATCTGCAACTCCATGGCTACTGTTCAAGTCAGCTCCGGCTCAATTTCCGATTCTTCGCCGTTAAAAAAGTCTCCGTCATTCCGGTACGGCCGGAAAAAAGCCGTACCACGGACCGTCCCTGAGATCGACGGCATCATCAATCACCTACACGGCTCAGATCCCGTCCGTTTCGAACTCGACCGTCTCGAAAACCAATTGCGAGGTACACTTGATCATAAGCGTTCAATTTGATCATAATTCTTCAATTTATGTTCGGTTTTGGTATAGAATTTACTCATTTAGTCGATCGAACTGCTAAACTTTCCAAAACATAGAGTATTTAAATTGCAAAGGCGGTGCCGTGTATTGTTCAGAATTTTGTTGCAGATTTAACGCTAAGTTTCTTGTGTACGTGTATTGTGTACGTCAGTTTGTTAAGATATCTATTAATTTACTGATTGACGTACAATGTTAGGTCTTACTTTTAAGATCCATATGGTGTTTGTTAAGATATCTATTATCAAATCAAACATGAAAAGCTTGACGTCAATTTGTTGCACAGTTTTCCTTGACATTTGTATGTTATTGGATTTTTTCGTAGTGAGTGGTGCCAAAGTTGCTCTGTGTGTAAATTCAGAAGTAGGTTGCTGTATGCCTGTATCTAATAAAAAGAAGTTGCTATTTTATGAGGAAATTTATATTTTGGTATGCTAAAATTTCTTTTCTGATACAGTATAATTCCTGTTTATTTAGATAAAGATAGGGAACTGGGAGATGCATATACAGAAATCAAGGCATTAAAGTGCCAGGAACACCTTAAAGAGAAGGCAGTGGAAGAGGTAATGCTAACTCACTGTCTTTTTCAACTCATTATACATTTATACTATAAAGGTTTAGGGTATAATACAGTTTTCATCCTTGTGGTTTGACAAAAAACTAAATTTTTATCCATTTTTCCCCATGTTTCAGCTCAAATGGTTTTCATTTTTGTCATTTCTGTTCATAAAGCTAACACCCTTACTATACTTCTGTTTACTTGTTGTAAATTGACTGAAATACCTTTGATAATTAATAACATAATTCGTTTTTTTGAATTTTATCTTTTTTATAGTAACTGAGGGTTAACTAAAGGACTAAAATGGCTAAAAATGAAAATTACAGGGACTGAAAACATGGAAACAAATTGGATGGTTATTAAATGTATATTGCCTCACATTGTGTTATGTTTGTAATCTTACAGCTGAATGATGAGCTAAGCAAAGTGGATGAAAAACTTAAGAAAACTGAATCACTTTTGGAAAGCAAGGTACCTCAACTTCTTGTAATTTTGTCCTTACTTCCATATATGAAGTTTATTTTTTTTAAGTTAACTTCAACTTTAAAGCATAAATTGATATACGTGTTCTTATAGAATTTAGAGATTAAGAAGCTAAATGATGAGAAAAAACATGCTCTATCTGCACAATTTGCTGCAGAAGCCACTCTTCGAAGAGTTCACGCAGCTCAAAAAGATGATGAGATGCCTCCTATTGAGGCCATTGTTGCTCCATTGGAGGCAGAACTCAAGATTGTTAGAATGGAGGTAAGGACGCTATAAGGTTATTTGGTTTGAGAATATGTGTTGCATAGTGATTGAATTTGGTTGGTGGCTTGGTGAGGGTATGAGTTTGAAGGAACGAGGATCCATAAAATTGGTATCAACCATACCCACTTAAAGGGTTGGGTTTAAAAATTTACACCAATTCCCTTTTTATCCTATAACAAATGATTCCTAGTAAAAAAGATTTGTTAACTTAAGTCACCCTTGCATCTTCAAAAACTGTTGTTTGTCTTCTCCTATGAGAGGGGCTAAAATTGTCGAATAATAATAAATTATTGTGTATAAATCTCTTTTTGTTGTGTACAAATAATCTCTTCATCAAAAGATACATTAGATTAGCACTTTTGGAGTTAGTTACCTTGTATCAAACTGCTTAAAATAGTTGGTTACCAAAAACTAAACAAAAATTGGTAACCTAAAGTTAGACAAAAACTTGTACCTTTTTATGTAATAAGCCCAAAAGGAAAAGAAAAGAAATTTGATTAACAACTTTAATCACAAAGATTTCAGATCGTGCGTTACATTTTGTCTCTATCAGGTCTCAAAGTTGCAAGATGACAATAAAGCTCTTGATCGTCTCTGTAAATCTAAGGAAATTGCTCTTTTAGAAGCAGATAGAAATGTTGAAATAGCCATGGCAAAAGCTTCCATGGTTGATGATCTTCAGAACAAAAACCAAGAGCTCGTGAAACAAATTGAGATGTGTCAGGTTAAATTATTTTACAAACTGAAACATGTGATACATCTGGTTTATAATATTCTGTATTATATAGCATGATATGAGTTTTAATCTAGGCCGTCCAATACTATTTGGGTAAATGTCAATAAATAGTACAATATACTTTTCACCTTAGTCCAATTTGGTAACTTTAACCTTTTTTTAGATCCATTTTGGTTAGCTTTGAAAATGGCCTAATTGGTAACTAAAAACCTAAAGCTTCTTTTATCAATCTAGTAAATAAATAAGTTTCTTTCACGCAATAATTATCAAAGTGGGTCTTTCAAAAATATGTAATTAAAGTTTTCACCATACTATTTCAGTATTTTGATCGTGTTCATTTAATCTAGGCTATCCTGTGCTACTCTGATATTATATTTGCAAAGTGAAGGGGGGTAACCAGTCTATGCATTGCCAAGGTTCCTTTTAATGTTAATTTATAAATTTCTTATGCAGGAAGAAAACAGAATACTGGATAAGATTAACCGACAAAAAGTTTCAGAGGTTGAAAAGTTAACTAAAACAGTTTGTGAGCTTGAAGAAGCAGTTTTGGCTGGTGGGGCTGCTGCAAATGCTGTGCGTGATTATGAGCGAAGAATGCAAGAGATTAATGTAAGTTTGAGTTAATTTTGAAACTAATTATGTTTTAAATTTGGTTCTGACTTTTAACACATTGTGTAGGAAGAAAAGAAGATGTTGGATCGTGAGTTAGCTCGTGCTAAGATTTCTGCAAATCGTGTTGCTGTTGTAGTTGCAAATGACTGGAAAGATACCGACAGTAAAGTGATGCCTATAAAACAATGGCTGGAAGAAAGAAGAGTTTTACAGGCATGCATTCTTTTGTTATTTATACCTAATGGCACTAAACATTGTGTCTGTGTCTGTGTGGGTGGGGTTGTCGGGTTGGATAATGGGCCAAATGGCTCCAGCTTGAAACTTAAAACTAGACTTTGAACGGGTCCAATTGTCCTAGATCAGACTGACCTTAAAACTTTTGTCTATCTTTTAGCTTTTCTTTTCTGTAAAATACATTTACAAAATTTATATTATTATGATAAAAATCTATATTTTAAGGGGCGATTGATATTGCTTATTAGAACTTGATATTTGAATTTTGAATGACTAACAAAAGTTTCCTAGAGAACGATTTATTTCGTTTGCAAATAATCAGATAATCAGTTTAGATAAGTAAGCCCAAACACCCTCAAAACTATTCAGGATATCCTAAGCTTCTTTAGCTATATTTTAAAATATAACCCTTTAAAATAAAAATATGACCCATTGTTAAGGGTCGAAATTGAAACCTCCCTCCGCTAAACATACAACAACAACAAGCGTACCCAGTAAAAATCCCACTTAAAGTGTGGTCTGGGGGAGGAAAGATAAAGACACATCTTACCCCTATCTACAAGTAGAATAGAGAGGCTGCTTCGTAAGAGTCCCCCGGCTTAGAGATTTCCTCCGCTAAACATGTTGCCTAATTTAATTAATCCGGTTCATTTATCATCTTGAGGATAACAATTTCATATAAATCTAAAGTTTTCTTTTATATTTTTTGGGGCATATTTAGGGAGAAATGCAGCATCTAAAAGACAAACTAATTGTTGCAGAACGAACCGCAAAAGCAGAAGCACAATTAAAGGTGAGGGATGGGATTCACATTTACAGTTCTCAGTTCATAATTATTTCACTTATAATTACTATATTTTTAAAAAACATCATTTGAAACTCAATTTTCCTCTCATAACTGATTTTTCTGCATATTCATAGGAAAAATATCAAATGCGTTTCAAAGTTTTGGAGGAAAGATTTAAATCATCATCTGGTAAAAATATTCCTTACACCACACCAGAAAGAACAATGAGCAATCAGCGTTCGCAGCGTCAATCTCTTGGTGGAGTTGAAAACTTATCAAGATCAGCATCTAGCAGATTTTCATCAAGAAATTTGCTAAAAACAGGGAGTATTTCATCAAAAGTACACGATTGTAGCAAATTAGTAGATTCTAACGAGCTATTATCAAAGGGAGACAATGATGATAAAGACAAGTCAAAGTCAAAATCTGAAGATTATGTTTCTGGAATGTTGTATGATATGCTACAGAAGGAAGTTTTGAATTTACAAAAAGCTTGCCATGAAAAAGATCAAAATCTCAGAGAAAAAGAGAACACAATTGAGGTTTGCAAGGAACTCTTAATCACTTTACATGCTTTTATGTGCATGCAATTAGTAAATTAGGCACTGAGAGCATTTGACGCCCCATTTGCGGTGCACGTATATAATGTATATATGTGTTGGTCCTTAAGGGGCAAAAGTAAAATTGCACTAATTTTAACGTTATTTTACTTATTTTGTGAAAATAATCGTTAAAAGCGTTGAGATGATTAACCTCAATCGATGGCTTTGAGTCGGGGGACTCCTTTGGAGCAGCCTCTCTATCCTTCCCCCAAAGACCCTACTCTAAGTGGGATTTTCACTGGGTATGGTTGTTGTTGTTGCATTGAGAGCATTTGCATGATTAACAAAGAAAACAACATTATATCCATCACAACATTAGTAGTCTAGTAGATAAGCTATTTGGTTATTGCAGTTTTCCACTTAAAAATTTAATTAATATGTAACCTACAAAAAAATTAAAATTCCATATCTATCCCACCAGATTTCATAATATTATATCCATCCTTTTATATATTCAAAATATCATATTTACATATTCTGCAAGATATAACATAAGTTTGCCAACTAAAAGCAGAATAAATGAATAAGAAAATAACATAAATTATATACTTAAAGCTGAATAAATGAATAAGAAAACAATATCATGGCACATGTCTCTTTCTTTATTCATAGAAAAAGAATGTTATAACTAAATGGCTTTATTTTATTTAGTATGGAATGAATAAATACCAGGATTTAGGTACATTATGAAAAATATCCTCCTTAATTATTAGCATGATCATGCTAATTTCATTAATAATTTGTTCATTTTTTCAGTCTTATTATCATATATTTTCCTGGCCCTATAAACTTATTTTGAATTTGCAGATGTTGGCAAAGAATGTTGAGACACTTAATAGAGCAATGGAAGTGGAGAACAAGAAAACAAGGAGAGAAATAACTGTAATGGAAAAGGAACTTGCAACATTGCGACGAGATAATCAAATGGGTAGACGTACAAGTACAATCAGGTTATGTTTTTAACACATGCATATAATAAACAAGCATACTTAACAAAATCTAACTCGGGTCTCGGGTTTTAATACACGCATATGCATTTATATATATTTTGTATAGCATCTAAAAGATTTAGATGGTGATATAAACAACAAAATTTTTAAAACTAACAATAAAAATCCTTCTAATGAAGTAGGGGTGACAAATTCAAATCTAACATAACCTAAACATAATACAAATATGACAAAAAATTACTAGGTTTTTATTTAACGTGTTTAGAAATTTAGTTGTGCTAAAATGTGGAATTGCCTGTCAATTTAAAACTTGAATAAAAAAATACAATTTTATGTAAGGGTAGAATCTACCAAATCACCCATGACCTGTTTAACAAACGCACAAATTGATTACAACATATTTGATTCATTTCTATATATTAATCGGTTAAGAATGTTCTGTTCGGGTTACATGATTTTAAGTGGGATTGGATTTGGGTCAATAATTTTACAAATTAATATACGGTTTTTTTTTTGTTTTCGTTTCAACCTGTTTAATATATTATATTATAGTTTCATATAAAATAAAATTATAGATTTGAATATAAAACTAACTGTATGTTCTTTGCAATTTTTAGGGCCCGTGTGCTGAATTGAGAAATAAGAAACACATGTTCAACCATTAGCTGAGTTAGTAGACACATCATAAGATTTATACATTTATTTATTTTTTTCTTTCCTTTGTAGACCAATTTAATTTACGGAGCATGATATATGTATAACTAGCAAGTCTAGCAATAAACGGAAAATCTCCACGGATTATGACAGAGGCTTACGATGATATTAGCATTGTTAAGAGCACATTTGTAGACTTTGTTTGGTGTGTGCCAATGATATTATCGCGGTGTTTAGGTACATAAATTTTCAAATTTGATATAAAAATTGAAACCATCTTAAACATGTGCTTTAAGTCAAGACTATCGACTATACTCGTAACATTTATAGATAAGAAAACCACTAAAAAAACTACAGACAAAAAACATAAAGTAGGATTACTTCATTTGATGGAGGTTTTGTTTCTTAAAATGAGGAGTCATAAGTTCAATCAATGCAAATGTATAGTTTAGTTTGAGATAGTTTATGAGTAAATTAGATTTGCTGTTTTTTTAAAATTTCAAACTTTAAAGCCTTAAGTAGTCAAAGTGACACTTTATAAATTAAGAGATGGGTTTGGAAACTTTTCAAATCACAAAATAATTAGGTGAGAGGCAAACACATCCATGTATCCCTGTGTACGCACACAAAAACCAGTTGCACCAACCCACGTACTCTTTTCAACATAAATATCGTTGGCTAGTAACTAATGTGTTAAAGAAGAAAAAGGGAAAAGAAACAAAACTGATAGAAATATCAAGTGATGCCACATGCCAAGGGTCGATGGACACCTTATTAATGCTTACAAATTAGTTTATATACAATGTGCAACAAAGCTGCTATGCCATCGTATAAAAAAACAATTTTATGCTTAGACAGGGACGGATTTTAATATTTTATACTTAACCATCGTTGTCACGTGACACCATTAACTTTCTTATGTGGTATATTTGTATTTTTACAGTCAAGTAGTACCATATGATTTCGAAACGATGACATAATACTCAAAATAAAGACACACTAGAGATAAAAAAAAAAGTACAGGACATTTAAAGATTGAAACAAACTCTCAATGCTAAAATAATTACTAGATTAACCCTATTGTGCTGCAAAGGTTTTAAAACTATTTATTTACGTTAATTAGAATGCGTTAGGATTTTAGAATCTAATTAGGCTTGAAAAATGCTAATGGAGTTAATTGGACGATGTATCAAATATTCAAATGCCACGCTTGGATCCACATATATGATTTTTTTTCCTACGTTCTACCTAGCATTTTATTAATTTTTTAAAACTTCCAAGTCACAAGTCTTCTTATTATACCCCTTCATACTGTTCATTATGTGATTGATCCTTCGGTCACTTGAGAAGAGACTTCCCTTGCATACTTTCCCCCTTTTTTCTCCACATCATCTTTACCTATGTTATCCATCACTCCCCCGTCACTTCTCTATCACTTCACGTCATCACCACATTTTTCCCCCTTTCTTCTCCCATTTCTTCCCCTTCATCGCATGACAGCCCTCACGCCTGCCCTAGTAACGCCTCCCTCACGCCACTGTATAATGGGGGTGGGACACGACCAGGGCGTGACCCAGGGGCATCACGCCTGGGTTGCGATGGATAACACATAGCCTCACTATGTCAACTTTTATTATAATGTCATCCCCATCATTTTACGTACTCGTCAAGTAAACAACTAAAATCATCACTGCTCTTAAATACATATGTGTTACCATCGCCACTCATCATTCCATCCTTCATTCTCACGTCGTTCACTGGGAAATGTCATGACCTCCATCACGCCACCATTGGTCACGCCCGGGTATAGTGGGGATAGGGCGCCATAAGGGCGTGACAGAAGTCATTTAGCCCGAGTCAACTCCATAACACATAGTCTAATAGAAGTTTATTATAAGAATATGTACATATTTTTTATTGAAGAAACATATAAAAAAGTAACAGCCTGTTTCATGCAAGATTTATATATGTAATTAAGTTTTCACGTGATACATACATACAATAAAAAGTAATTTGAGGATTTTGGCACACAAGTTTAATAGTATATTTTTAAGTTTTTTTCAATTTGGGTACAAAAGTTTGAGCATTGTTACAGAAGAATAGTAAAGTTTTGGATTTTTTGTATTATGTTTTAACCACAAAGATTTTAATTGTAATTTTTTTTATTTTTTTATTTTAGTCACACAATTTTGAGTTTTTAAATTATGGATACAAACTTTTAGCTTTTTTTTATTAATTTTGACCACAAAGTTTTAGTATTATAATATGAACATAAAAATTTCTCACAATTGGTCACAAAAAGTTTGAGTATTTTATTTTTAAAGACAAAGTTTGAGGTCCAAAATCAAAGCTGAGCTAGCACATAATTATAATGTGTTTTCTTCACCTTTATTTTGATGTTTTAAGCATGCAAGTGCTGTTATGATACGAGTTTGCTATTGGCTTTCGTGATATTTTAGGTTTTATATTGTAATATGTCTCTCATTGTAACATGTTTTAGTATGAGGTGTAAGTAGCATGTTTATATTTGGGAACGTGACTAGATTTACAAAATAACACGTGTTGATTAAAATCTAGTTATAACTAATTATGCAGGTAACCCAAAATATTATTCATATTAAGAAAATGAACAAACACCCAGTTCAGTGTGATATGATATTTTCCTATATTTATTGATAAGATTAGTTTTATATAATAAAAAATTAGTTTTTTTTAATAATTAATTAGAAATTAAAATCCCTTACCAATGATGTCTTATTGTCTTGTCCTAGTGGTAAAATGTGAGTATGGGTGAAATGATAGGAGACCCAGGTCTTGGGTTCGATCCTTGATCTCACTCAGTTTTACAGGCCTTTCCACCATGTTGCCTTTAGGCATGTGCTTGAGCCGGGTTTTCCTCGACAATTGATGGCTGGTGGGTTAGCGGCTCCGTTCGTCTTTACTAGTGGGCAGCTCGGGCATCCTTTAGCCATTAGAGGTTGCGTACGAAGTACCCGACAGTCAATTAGTTTGCTGTTCAAAAAAAATTAAAATCTTTAATTCACATTAAAATTTTATGCTAATATACTTTGACCTAATCCATATGAATTATGATTGAGAAAGATTAGAAGAAAAGTACAAGGTGAACAAAGCCATATACTACATGTACAACTACATAAAGCAATACATTACGTCGGAGTTGTCGCCGTACATCGGCGACGATATGCCGATAAATTTATCTCTATTTCTCTCTTTCCCCAAAATCTCACCATTAAAAAAACCCTAGATGGCCGACGACCTACCGATCATCAATTCTCCCTCTCCGGCCGGTGCTGGCGCCGGAAAAACTTATTCCTCCCGTCCGATTCCTTCCCGTGAGGATTTCTGGACCGAAGAAGCGACGGAGACGCTGGTTGAAGCTTGGGGCCGCAGGTACCTTGAGCTCAATCGTGGAAACCTCCGGCAAAAGGATTGGCAGGAGGTCGCCGATGCTGTCAACGATAGTCACGGTCGTACGAAGAAAACTAGACGGACCGACGTTCAGTGTAAGAATCGGATTGATACGTTAAAGAAGAAGTATAAGGTTGAAAAAGCTAGGGTTACGGGATCCGATCGAGAATTTAGTAGTAATTGGCCGTTTTACTCTCGTATGGATACGTTAATCGGAGCCGTTGCCACCGGAAAGAAGTCGTCTTCGTCTCTATCACCGCCAACCGGAATTCCATTATCATACCGGAAGCCTTCCATGATTCTCCCGCAGAAACGACCGCTTCCGGTGGCTGCAGCTATTGATGAGTCATATTTCCGGAGGAATTACTCCGCTGTTGCCGCCGCCGCTGCGGCGGCAGAGGAGGATGATGGAACAGAGGATGATGAGTCGTTGGGAATTAGCGAGGACGATGGTGGAGAGTTGAACTCCATGAAGCGTCTGTCAATGGCGATAGAGAGATTTGGAGAGATTTATGAAAGGGTTGAAGGGGAGAAACAGAAACAGTTGATTGAATTGGAGAAACAGAGGATGCAATTCACCAAAGATTTGGAGATTCAAAGGATGCAGCTTTTTATGGATACTCAAATTCAGTTGGAGAAGATTAAGCAATCAAAAAGAACAGTTTCTGATGACGATGTTTACAGTTAAACAAGAAAGAGGTTATCTTTGATTTTGATGTTCATTGTTCATTTATTTTTAATCAATGATTGTTGTGGTATTTATGCATGCTGATTATAGAAGGTATATATGATATCTCAATGATAAGAAGATAATGGTTTTAACTGTAAGAGTAATTAAAATTGGTTTTTAGCAGAGACGATGGACCAAATGTCTGCGGTCTGCAAGAAAAAGAGTGTTTGATTTTTAACGTCTGTTGCTCTTAAAATAAATTGGTGGTGGTGTACGGTGCAGGGTGATGGGGTGACCGGCGGGGGTTGCCGGCAAAGTGGGTGGTGGTAGGTAGTCTCTGCAGACCTTAGAAAATCACAGAAGTGGTTGGTTCACATTTGCACCAAGAGGACCTCGCATAGACGTTTTTTGATGGAACGTTTCCAAAAAAAACAAACAGTCCGTAGATGTTAACGTCTGCGCGTGGTTTGCTCGGCGCAGACAAAAGAAGCTGCACAGACCTTTTATAAAAAACAAACAAACAAGAACTAAGTTAATTACTACTAGGTAAGATAGTCTTTCTTGAAATTTGATTTCTAGCTTTTGGTTTTGTTTGATTTGCATACTGTGATTGCTATGATCATTTCTGCTTCAAGAATCTATACCCTGTTGTCTAATTGGTTAATATTGTTGTTACACAATCTGCCTGTGTTACAATTTTACTAGCATGTAGATGAAAGTGGAATATATGTTTGGAACAAGTAAAGATTGGTGTGAAGGCTACAATGGCTGTTGAAATCAAATGGACCAAACGGTTCTGGCTAACGCTAAGCTGCACAGATTTTGCGCCATAGTGTTTTAGCCATGGGAGTGGTTTGAGTCACATTTGTTCACTACAGACCCTTTTATCACATAGGTATGACAAATGCATGATGCCTAGATTATTATATATGATTAATTTATCAGATACATTTTTTTTTTTCAAATGGAATAAGCAGCTTCAAACAGCTTATGTCACTATAACAGTTAATCAAAACGGTTGTATCGAAAAGCAATCACAGAACAAACATTTTGAGTAACATTAGGGGTGCTTGGGATTGCCTATTAGAACTCATTAGTTTTATTGTGTTCTAATACAACAATAAGATGTCTTGTGGGTGTTGGGATTGCTTAAAAAAACTACTCATCTCTGCTGCCAAAAGCCCACAAGGCGTGCCTAGGCACTCAGTCGCAGTGCAGCCTTGTCGTCTCGCTTATAAACGCTATTTTCAGGCACTTGGGCACATTGTCGAGCCAAGTTTTAACCATATTCAATTGGACATCGTTTGAACAGGTCTAGAACAATTACATTAGAAAAGTCTGAATCAACCTATAACAGTCTAAAACAGGTATAAACAAGCCTAATACATGTCTAGAATTTCCAAAATGGTATTTTTTATGCCATATGTGTCACTTAAGAAAGCCTTAACTCTTAAATTTTTAAGCGCCTAGGCCTAAGGTTCGCACTTACACATTAAGGGGTTATTTGGTAATGTCTGAACTATTAAGTGTCTAACCGGTTAAGACTATTTGTTTTAGAGTCTGTTTGGTATGAATGAGTGGAATGGACGGGAGAATGAAATGGACAATGGAATGGAATGAATGTGGAAAAGAAATGAATCATTACCATCTCATTGTCATGTTTGGTTACATCTGGTAATAAAATGATTTATTACTTCTTGTTGTTTGGTAGACATAAGAAGATGAAGGAATGTAATACAAATTATGAGTAGAGTCTGGTTTTAATCATTGTTCGAATCATGGATCGGGTCGGGTCGTTGGTCATGGTTCGGATCATCGGTCGGTTATTGTTTAGCTCATGAGGCATTTCATGAATTGGGTCATAGTTTGGTCTGTGGATCGGGTCGTGGGTCGGGTCATGTGTTGGGTCATGGCTTGAGCCATTGTTTGAGTCAAGGGTCAGGTAATTGTTTGAGTTATGGATTGGATCATGGTTCGAGTAATGGATCGGGTCATTATTCGAGTCATGGTAGGGTCATGGGTCAAGTCATAGTTCACGTCATGGTTCGGGTCATGAGTCAGGTCAAGGATCGGGTCATGGTTTTGGTAATGGGTCGGGTCATGGTTTTGAACATGGGTCGGATGATTAGTTGGAGCATTCCTGCTGTTTCGGTTTGGCCATGAAAACGTTTTTGTTATATGGTTTATTTTAAGTTGGTCCCTCTTTGAGTTGAGCATAATGACACTCAAAACAATTGAAAACAAGTGGTTGTCTCTTTGGTTCTCGAGCCTACTAGTAATAAATTTATGTAGAATCCTCGTTTCTGTGGTTTTGGTTTTCTTTTGGCCGTGATGAATGTGCTTGGTATTCGTCATGTTGCATGTGTGAGAGGTCGTCGTCGGTCGTTCTCTTTTAGACTTTGGGTGATTTTTAACTAACCGGTTCAACTGATTTATAACTTGGGTATATTTTTTCTTGATTCAGCATGAGTCTGATTTAACTAACCGGTTCAACAGATTTATAACATGGGTATACTTTATCTTGATTTAGCATAAGTCTGATTTTCGGGCACAAATATCATGGGCGGATGTAGGTGTAAAGCAATGGGTTCACGGGAACCCACCGCACTTCGATTCGTTAATAGGAAAAAAATTTCAAAAAGTTAAACAATAGGGTGAACCCATGAATATTTTAGGGGTGAATCGTGAGATGAACACATTAAAATTTTTAAGAGTGAATTCTTAATGTAATTTTCACAGCAATTTGTCAACTTGATTGAGTAAAGTGATATTTGTTAGAGAAATCTCGATAATCAATTATTAGATTTCTATATGATCGTGTAAAAATCACTTTTCGGTCATATAAACTTAGCAAGAAAAATTGTAGTTATTAGTGGTTAAACCCTCGGTTAAACTCTCGGATCAAGTTAATTTTGGTCGTACAAATTTAGCATATTTCGTTTAGGGTTCGGGACGTTGCCCTGAACCCTACAACGGGCGTTGCCCTCTTGACATATGCCTGCTGAATGGCCAACAGGACCGCCACCTTGGACCCCGCAAGGGCGCGTGACCCCATTGACTCTCGCTTGGTCTGTAGCTCAGAAATCTTAAAGTAAAATGCTATGTACCTTCGAACTCTTTGATGACGATGTTTTTTAATTTTAATCATTGACTTAATATATCGCACTGTTATTACGTGAAGAACATTACAAGACCCAAACCGTCAACGCGACCCGAAAAGTTTTATATCCGGCTTTATTTAATTAAAACGTCAAAAAGTGGTGAACCCACTGAAAAAAATTCCTGGATCCGCCACTGGGCACAATGTTGATTATTTAACCAACATATAATCTAAATAAGCTAAAAATATTGAAATAATAATTGATGCTTTGTGCCAAGATTATTTACATATTGCCTAAATACCATCACATAAATCAAAGGAGATAACATGTAGTGTTGCGTTAAACAAGTTACGTTTTACAAGGCAAGTTACGGACATTTATTGTACATGAAAACTACATATTATAGTGATATCTTTGTCACCAATACAAACACTATAGGACAAAACATGTTATGTTGTTGTTTAATAAGTTGGTTATACTACACGTGATACGATTAATTGTAACAAATTGATATGGATTACCAAACACGATTAAGAAATAAAAAATAATGATTGATGTGATGACATAAAAAATATCAAAAATTTTGATTTATCTTTCATTGTATCATAGTTAATTCATTAAAAATTATAAATATAAATTTATACTTTGTAATTGGGAGACATTGTCATGACCATAGAGTTATTCATATAGCATCAGGGATGAGATTGATATCATATCGTTATTAATACCGAAGATATCAACTAATAATTTGAGTAGAAGTGAGTATCAAACACAATACCAAATTTGTCGGTATGGTACCTATATTAATACAGGCTTTTTTCAAGAATTTATCTTTTTGATACGACTTTGATTTTTTCCTTTTTTTGGTAGTTTACCGTTTTGGCATCATGTTTTTTTGAATACTTTAAACAGACTATTTGTTTAATGATGGTTAAGTGATTGATGATACTAAAATGTATACATACTCTTGAATCAGCTTTAATGATGCAGAAACACTCTTTGATAAGTTTGATTTCACCTCTAGTCACAATTGTATAATTTATTAAACCAATCATAATTAATTTATTTTTTCTTTTATTTTAATGCCAACTATAATTTCATAGCCCATCATATTGAAGCAAAAGCAAATGATAGGTTTCATTTATATATCTCTCTTTCTACCTCACCAATATTTGCCCTAGAGGAAGTCACTACTCAACTTCGAGGAGATTAATCACCCTAGTTACTTACATTCTTTCATTTATTTATTCATATAATTTATTTTTATAGTATAATAAACTAGGGGTGTCAATCGTGTCGGGTTGACGGGTTAGCGGGTTAACAGGTTGCGGGTTTGCGGGTTGGTGGGTTGAATTTTGCAACCCGAACCTAACCCATATATTTATTCGTGTCAAAGTTTCCAACCCTAACTCGTGTTGACATAAATTCGGGTCAACCTGAATATGACCCGTTTAACCCGTTTATATAAATTAATCAAATAAATTTACATATTGTAATTGATTGTTGGTTGAAAACAAGTTAATAATAACATGTTTAGTAGGTGTGTATGAGTAACAAATAATTATTATATTATTTTAACAAAAAAATTAATATTATTATAACGTAAGAAACATTAAAGAAACACGTTGGTCTAGTTTACTGGGAAAAAAAATTATAACCATTTTTGTAAATGAAAAAAATATAAATTTTGTTACTCGATCAATTAAAGTATGGTAAATAATCATAACAAAAATAACTAAATATATGTTTCAAGAAAGAAAAATATAAAAAAAAATAATTTTGAAATCTTAAACGGGTTAATGGGTCAACCCGTTTATGAATGGGTCAACCCGAACCTGACCTGATTAATAAACGGGTCAACCCGAACACGACCCGTTTATTTAAACGGGTTATACTTGTCAACCCATTACTTGATTATTTCCGTGTCGTGTTCGGGTCGTGTTGCGGGTCGTGTCAAGAATTGCCGCCCCTATAATAAACGCATTTCTTGCAAATATAGTTTCTTAAAACTAACACAAGCCTAACAAGTTGTTCCTTTTAAGACCTAACTAGTAAACTTACCCGTGTACTACGACTGGACGCTATGATTAAAACCCACATGTTACAGTTGAAATTGAACTGTAGTGTGTATTCTGGTTTGGCTACGAAGCCAAAAACCCATAAAAAATGTATGAAATAATTTGGTGTTTACACGTGTAATTTCAATTAATCTTTCTATTATAATAAACAAAAATCATTTTGCTACATGTCACATTCTCATGTTTTAATTGCCACTTGTCACATTTTTACCATCCTATTTAATTATCTTTCCTATTAAATAACTATATTATCTATCTTATTAAATAATTATAATATTAATGAATAATAGTATTATTTGTCTTTTTTCATACTAGAAAATAGTTTTTGATATATTAAAAATCAAATATTTTCATTAAAAGAAAACTTTAAAACAAGTTTATAATAATTTCTATAAATCAATTTTCTTTTTAAAAAAAGAAATATTTTAAGGTAATATTGTTATAAAATAAAAGTTTTATAAAGAACAAGTTTTCTTAAAAAAACATTTTTAAAAAAATGAAGTAAATTATAAATTAAAGTTTTAAATAATTGGATTTTTATAAACAATTGATGTTATCTTAAAACAAAACGTTTAAAAAATAATTTCTTTTAACACCCAAAAGTAAAATAAAAATAATAGGAAAAATTAAAATTTTAGTTCTTTATGTTTAATGATATTTTCAAATGAGTCTTTTAACTTTAATAATTAAATAAATTGTTTATTATATTCTTGATTTGCAAATTTTATATAATAAGATCAGTTAACTTAAAAATTTTTATTGTTAGAAATAAAAAACTCAAGTACATTTCTTTAGTTATTGAAAATTTTAAATATTGTTTTATTAATTAAAATAAATATTAATACGCAATTTAATCAATGCCTATCAAAATATTATTTTATAATTTTTAAATTTTTATTACTAATTATTTAATATTTTTATGTAATCCGTGTAATACACGGGTAATAACCTAGTTAGCATATATGGACACGTAATTTCATAATTTTAACCGTTATTTTGGAAAGTTAAATTTCAACAATATGCCATGATTCTCTTTGATTTTTGATATATTTTTATGAAATTGTATTCAACAATATCAATTTAAACAATACACATATTCATCAATAATAATAAATCCAATTGATTTTGTAAGAATTCTAAAAAAATTGGTATTTTTTTCATGTGATTGATCACATCTGATTTCGCTTTTACGAAGGTCAAGATGGTGAATTCGATTCCGAAAGAAGTAAAAAGTAATTAAGACTTTCATTAGTCAACTAGGTTAAATACATATGTATTACACAGGCTGAATCATTAAATTAATACAAAAAAATAATTTGCTTATATATATATATATAGGGGAGGGTTATTTTGAAAAACCTAATTGACAAAAAAAATTATTTCATTTTTTACAGTTAGATTACATCATTAGGGTAATTTTTATAAAAAAATATACAAAATTGCCAAGTAGTTTTTTTTTAAATTAATAAAAAACCGATGTAACACAGACGTAATATCGTTGTACAGTACTGAAAGAAGGAGTTACGTCAGTGTTACATTTTCGTTTTATTAATTTTTTTAAAAAAACTGGGTTGATGCTTTTTTTAATATTTTTTTCATAAAAACGACCCTAATAATGTTACAAAACTATAAAAAAATTTCAAAAAAAAGACTTTTGTTACATAGGGTTTTTAAAGGTTTTCTCAACTCAAGTGAGTTTCATTTTATACATGCCCTATATATATTCTATTATTGGAAAAGAAAGTGAGTTTGAGATAAAGTTAGAGAATAATTATTATAAAAATAAAACCATATTAAGAAGTAAAAATATAAGCAAAAGAACAAAATAAAATGTAAGTGCGTGATATAATGACATATTTCACACAATATATTTATTTATTATAGTTAAGATTTTCTTATTTTGTTTATTGATTAGCATTTATGTTTTATGTCTTATGAAGCATAAAACAGAGATGGACAATTGGATACGATGCCACAAATTTCATCATCTTTAGATGTGCATCAAATGTGATAATCATCTCACAAATAATTATGTCAATAATATGATTACATAAAAAAACTATTATAATTGATAAAAGTCAACAAAGGAGATAAAGAATAATAATGATACTAATTATAGATGCATACATGCAAATGATTATCACACTCAAAAATTTTTTTATTTTAACACCATACCGATCTTATATATCTATACGAGACGTATAACTCTTATCTGGCACTCAATGGTTTGACAATGATTGGTCATGTATACGTCGTATATAAGACCTGTAAGAGGGGCATAGAACCTGTATGAGGCGTACGGAAGTCTAATCATTGACACTTACAAATTCTGACAACCAATGAGTGCCCCCTATACGTATCATATATGATTATACGAGACGTATAGACGGTGTGGGATATATGTGAGAATATCATAACTCTTTGTAAATTTAGTTGGGATCATTTGCACTAATTATATTGCAAAAATAGCGATCTTACTTTCCGAGAACATAATCTAACTAAAAACAGATAATTAGATGTAAGTACCTAATTTAGAAAACATTATAAAATGAATATGACGGGTGGAACATAAAACCCCGTTTGCGTTTTTGCGGTACGCATATATAATGTGTCGACTGTCGAAGACAAAGTAAAATTGTATTAATTTTCACATTATTTTACTTATTTTTGTGAAATAACATTAAAAAAAATACAAACTAAGTTTTATCTGAGTTTTCTTTAAAGAAGCTATAAGCCGAATTCAAGATACGAGCATTTTGGAAAACTTGTCACAAAGTATGACGAGTTAATCGGTTATTGGAATTGGTTTTAGTATTTTGAAAAAATGGGCGGTTTAAGACTAGGCTGGTTTGAAAAAATCAGCAGTTAACCAGTTTCGGTTATTATATCGGTTTTGGTTTTAGAGTTTCAAAAATCAGTTATTAACGGAACCGATTATTGAAAAAATTAATTACTAGCCTTTAACCGGTTAACTTGTTCGGTTATTCTAAAACTGGTTTTGAACCGATTAACTGGTTTGATCACCTCTAATGACGACTATTGACAACGACCAAGGAAAAGATACAAATTTGAATGAAAAAGTAGACGTGAGAGAGAGCTGGAGTTTAGACGTGACTTGTTACTGAAGGAATCCACCAACGTACAAATTTAAAGAAGCAAACAAAACCCAAATTCAGTAACCCATTCGTCTTCTTCACCGCCATAAATGCATTTCACAGGCACAGCAACTGCAACTCCATTAATGCTTTCACTTTCAAGCTCTTGTCTTTTTCAAACGGGTTACTTTCATTTTTCATCCCTTTTTTAATCTTTACAAACCCTAATTTCTTCATGAATGCTGGTCTCAGTTCTTGATTCTTGTTAACCATGTTTGGGTTTTCCAGAAGAGGAAAGAAGCTTGGAAGGTGAGGGGTATTTTGTTTAGTTTTATAGATTTAAACAAATGTATGCATAAATGAACTTTGTCACTGTATGTATATGTTTTATGTATGGATATTGTGATTATTTGTTTGACCCTGAAAGAAAATGGTTGAACTTTTAAGAACCAAAATGGTGATTTCTTTTAAACCCCATTGTGAAATTAATTTGAACAAAATAAAATTGCAACACAAAAGTTTGATTGTTGAGTATTTTGATGGTTCTTTAGGAGCTTACCAATGATTGTTATTTTGTTTTTTAGGTTAATTAAACCCTTAAATTTTTTTTTGAACGACGAAGGTATCAATCGTGTGAACTCACTGCTTCCAGGCATGTCACCAAAAGTCTAGTTACCTAGACCTCTCATGAGCCACTACAACCACCCATGAGGAAAACCTAAGGAAAACCCTTATCCCCTCAGACCCCTATTTCGCTGCGGGAATGATTTGAACCAAAGACCTCCCATTTGGAAGATTCTTGGGGGTGCCATTGAGGCAATGCCTCATTGGTAATTAAACCCTTAATTGATCAAAAGTTTTTCTTCTTTTCAGGGTTAATGTCACAAGGCTTTCAGTTTTGTTTCATTGTCAGTAGTCATTGTAATATACACTGGTGTATGATCTTAAATAAAAATAATTTGCACAAGCACGTAAAATAACATAGTCTTGAACATGTAAGATCATGAAAAAAAACAAAAGATTCGGGCTGATCTTGGAATCTGGGCGGGTTAACAACGGATGAGACTAATTACAATTACTAAGGTGAACAAAATTGGTACAAAAATGTTTATGAACAACAAAAATTTTGAAAATTTCTATAATTTGTAGCTAATTGGATTTTAATTTTCTTTCTGTAGAGTTAAAGTTCAGCTTCCTGACTCTTCTCAGGGCACGCGAACCCCTGTTCGTCACCCCAAATGCATTAAAAAGTCCAATGTAAGAACTCAATCCTGCACATTTTCTACAGAAATACATATATGAATTGATGTATTAAAGTATTTTAAAGTTACGTTATTTTTATATACTTATTTTGGGTTTAAACATCAAAGGGTGATAATACTACAACTGTAACTATTTTCAATGGTTCTGATGATAATAAACGCTGTTCAACCACTGCATCCAAGCTAGAAACTTCAACCTCTGCAAATAGTGAAGGATGGAAAAAGATTTCAACAACCGGAGATAATCCCGCGCCTCGATACAATGTAAAATGTTTTCCAAGCTTTGTTCAAATTTTTTAGTTTAAGTGAATAATGTGGAATTTGAATGAGTTGATTCGGGCAAGTTATGTTTTCTTCTAACTGATCAAAACTTGCCAAAAGTGTATATTTAAAGCACCAAACCTCATAATCATTGTGTTATAAAAATTTGAATATTTCTGAAATAATATAGTCTTTCCTGGTATGAGTTTGACACACCAAGTATCTTATAAAAAGGGCTAATGTGATAGAATAGCAACACACATAGGTCGATGATTCGTTTTAGTAAGTATACTCAGTAATGTCCTGAACTTGTAGTTACACTTGTTTTTGAAACAGGTTAGTTTGGTAATCTAGTAGACAAACAACTTGTATAGCCGGTAAAAAAATGATATGGCAAGCTACATAATGGGTTGGTTTGGTTGTAGTACTTTTTTTTTTTTTTTTTATAATTAGAATGTATTTTAGGTTAATCTAACCTGTTTGTCTTGTGTCAAAAAATTTCGAGATATCGCCGAATCCACTCATTTTGCCACCTATCATCAATCCTATTGACAGATAAGGATTTTCATCATTTGAAAGTGAATACTTTTACCCTTTGTCCTGAATAGCATGCATCAGCTGTAATTGGAAAGAAGATGATTGTAGTAGGTGGGGAATCTGGAAACAGATTGTTAGAGGATGTGCAGGTATAGAAAAAACATCTTTTTGCTTTTATAAATTTTGTCAGAAAATCACAAAAATAAAGCATTTTTATGATTTCAGCTAGAATCATTTGCTGCATAAATAAGTTAACCGTGTCAAGTGTGTGCTTAATTTAGGTTTTGGATTTTGAAAATTATTCATGGACCAAAGCTTCCTCAAGGCTGTACCTTTCACCATCTAGTCTTCAATTAAAGATTCCTGCATGCAAGGGTCATTGTTTGGTATTATTTAGTTTTTTTTTTTTTTTTTTTTTGTTGTTACAGAAACATTCAAAACTAATATTATTATGTAATGATTAACCTTTAATTGGTTTATATTAGGTTCCTTGGGGCAAAAAGGTGCTTTTAATTGGAGGTCGAACCGCTCCACCAAGCGATCGAGTATCAGGTTGTTTGATCTCACAAGTTGACCAGTTTTCAATTTTAAAAAGTTTGAATATTTGCATTTGTTTTTTCAAAAGGTGAAGAAGTTTTATAAATCTTGGTTTTGGCAGTGTGGGCATTTGATGTAGAAAGAGGGTGTTGGTCACTTATAGAAGCAAAAGGAGATATCCCAGTAATTTTTCAATCTTATTTGTTATGGGTGGCAAATTGGTTGGACAGGTTGGGTAACTAGTCAAAAGGGGTTGCCGGGTTGGGCCGATCCACACACACTTCCTTGTTTAATTCCTTTTAATTTTAAAAACTAATTAAGGTGTTAATATGATTGTGAAACCATATTTGAATTTAACAGTTTTAATTTTTTTTTTCTAATTAAACGAATGTTTCATACATTCGCATATATATGGGATGGCTTTCATCCTATTTCACTTACTTGTCCCCGTTAAAGATTAAATATGATATAATTTAGTTTAATATATAATTGGATGAAATTGCCACCTCTAATATTTCCTATTTTAAAACCTTCTTATATGAAATTTTGGACTTTCGGTTTACATATAAGTCCTTGGACTATATTTGTGCATGATTAAGTCCTTCAACTCATAAGAATTCAGCAAAAAGATCTTTGATATAAACTTAAGGGACATAATCATGCCAACAAGGACACTGTTGTTGGGCTTTTACGAGTTTAGAGACTTAAGCATACCAAAAAGGATATATTTTTTATAACTGAAGTATGGGGACCTTTTCAAAAAGTTTTGTAAGTCAAGGGATTTAATTGTATACAAACTAAGTTAAATTCTAGAGTTTTTTGCATGATAGTTTCCCTATATCTAAGAGCAAATGTCAGAAACCCTTACGGATTTCACTTAATTCACATTTTTGTCCCTGGACTTCATTTTTGCATGGTCAAGTCCCTTGTCACAATCCAAATAATAACATTCATCCAAAAAGACTAGTCTTGCGGATGAGAGAGCCTATTTGGTCTATAAACCCCACATCACTTACCGTTACAACATAGCTTGCAGTAGTCACAACTAATTCCCTCCATGCCACCACTTTGAGTTGACTCTAATACCAATGTTACAAATCAGGCATTCTTGTTTGGTCTATAAACCCTACATCACTTGCACGTACATACAAGAGACATTTCTCCTATCTTGCAATGGTTTCGATCTGTAACATCCACAATTTAACAAAATCCCACATCACTTGCCGATACAACATAGCTTGCAATGGTTTCAATCAATAACAATGAACCCCTTTTAAGGGCCAACATTCTCGTTGGTCATTACTAGTTCCCTCCATGTCACCACTTTGAGTTGACTCTAATACCAATGTTATAAACCAAGCACAGAAACTCATCACAAAACATTAGCTTGGCTGGTGAGAGCCCATTTGGTCTTTTAAGTTCTATAACCCTACATCACTTGCCCATTCAGACATGTCTCATATTTTGCAATTGTTTCGATCCGTAACATTCGCAATTTAACAAAACCCAGAATAAGTTCCTTTACATTAACTTTAGAAAACTAATCATCCAAATATCTGCCTGTTGATTTTTTATAAATTACGGATTTAATTATACAAAAAGGGACATATTTTTAAAATAGAAGTGTGGGGATTTTTGGCTGAGTTTATTAAATTAAAGGATTAAACATGTAAAAACAAGCGAAAATCCATTTCTTGGCATTTTCCTGTATCTAACATCTATATCAAGAGGCACTCTTTTCTGACTAAAATTTTGTGTCACTGCAGGTTGCACGCAGTGGTCACACTATAGTCCAAGCAGGCTCTTCTTTAATTTTATTTGGAGGTGAAGATAATAAGAAAAAAAAATTGAATGATCTACACATGTTTGATCTTAAATCACTCACATGGCTTCCTCTTCATTGCAAGTAAGAAGCTTTTAATAATAATTACTATGTTCATGTGTTCGCTAAGCCCCCGTGTGTGGTGCATGCATATAAGTATATATGTGTGTCGGCCCTTGAGGGGAAAAAGTAAAATTGCACTAATTTTAACGTTATTTTACTTAATTTTTGTGAAAATAACGTTAAAGCGTTGTGTTAGTTGGTTAATCAAGCATCATGAGCCGGGGGTCTCATTGGAAGCAAGCTTTCTAGTTACCCTCCTCAGACCCTACCTTAGCTTTGCTAATGGTGGGATATACCGAGTACAATGATGATGATGTTCATGTGGTCACTGCTTTCATATCTTGAAATACGGGTAGCTAAGGATAATGATTAATCATACAAAATTTAAACCCATGGACTTGTGTGCGGAATTGTGAAGTTAATAAGAAACCTTTGGGTTTTTTTGACAAGCCCCCTTGAAATACAATTGCATCTAAATATATATAACATTATTTGGTAATTGGTATAGATAAGGTAAACATATCAAATTATCATTTGGATACAATTTTATGTTGATATAATTACATTTTGGGTTACTTGTATCATTCAAAAGAGAAGCAGAACATTCTCTCTAAGTAGATATATGCTGGTTGATGGACACAAGTTAAGAAATTTTGTTAATTTTCACTTAATCTTTTAAGACACTTAGGGGTAGTTGGATTTTCATTTTGGAATTCCTATTCAATTTTTAATGTTTGGATATACCAAATTTTCTCTTGATAATCTGATTCTGTAAGGGTTTAATAATTACCTTTGAGTAATCAATTTCTTTCCCGTGTCTATAAAACTAATTATCTTAGCTTAAAATAATATTACTTAGTGGAACCTCCACTTTCAACCAAATTTTAGAGGCAGTTCTGTTTCACAAACCATCTCCTTTTATTTTGGTTATTTAGTGTATTACTTTGTTAAGTAATTAAAATTGGCAAAACATTCAAGTATCTTAGTCAACCGTTGCAACATCAAACTTTGCAAGCACATCCAAACCATGTACTTGTCTGTTTTATTATATCTAATTATCTACATTAATATCCCCTAATCACTTTCAAAGTATGCATATGTTTCTGCCTCTACTTTATTTCATGTACATGAGTGTGTATACCTGGCAAAATGGGCAGGTTGGGTAGCGGGTCAGATTGAGTTCGGGTCAGGATGGGTGCGGGTCAAAACGAGTTTTAAGCAAAATGAGTTCGGGTCTAAATGGATTATTCTTAAAAAAAATCAATTTAATTTAAATTAAGATGTGTTATAAGTAAACAAATAGTTCATTTGGATAATTTTTAGTGATTTTCTCATCAAATATGTTATTAATCATCCTTAAATGTTTAAATTTATTGCATTTACATGCTTTTTTGGTTACCCGTCTTGACCCGCATTGTGTTTAAGTGGTACCCATCTCAACCCATTTAATATTATGATGTTACCCATTTCAACCTATTATACTACAATTGTTTACCCAAACCAACCCGTTTCTTTTGACATGGGTAAAAATTGCCACCTTTATGAGTGTGCTTTAAGATATAATGTCTTATAATATTATGTTATTACATATGTTGTAACTTATTGTGCCACAATCTTGCTTAAATTGGTAGCTCTCTATCTTCATAGGACAGTATTTTGCTTGATTATATTTGTTTGTATTTTTATTTGCTTAGAAGCACTCTCTCTTTCCCTAGGAATAGAGGTAAGGTTTGCCTACTTCTCACCCTTTTAAGACCCTACAAATAGCCATGCTACAAGTTGAATTTTTTGGGTATAATTGATTAATTGACTTTCAAAAAAAAAAAATCAAAATAGTCCCTTAATTTAATGATTTTTGTTGAAAGAAATTTGTGGAAATTCTTTGGTTATCATATTTTTTTGTTCATTTTTAACACTACTAATTAGTTATACATATACACATCCTATCAACTAAACTTCTTCAATTTTTATTTTATTGAATGAATTTTTTTTTGATATTTTGTTAGGGGAGCTAGACCTTCTGCAAGATGTAATCATGTGGCAGCTCTTTATGATGATAAATTGCTTCTAGTATTCGGAGGAACCTCAAAGTCAAAATCTTTGAATGATTTGCACTGCCTTAACTTTGAAACGGTCAGCATAAATATTATTTTTTCTCAATCAAATATCCAAAAGTTAAATAAATATATAACATTCGATATTTCAGATGATGTGGTCTAGAATTAAGATTCATGGTTTTCATCCAACACCTCGAGCCGGTTGTTGTGGAGTTTTGTGTGGAACAAAATGGTATATTGCAGGTGGTGGTAGCAGAAAAAAACGTACGTCTTTTAAGCCAAAATTTAATAATAAGTGTAGATCTTTACAAGTTGTATATCTTATATAGGTTAGTATGTTAAATAAAAAAAAATATCTAACAGTTATTAATAAACGTTTCAAAAACATAAGAAAATATTCTGAGATAAAATATTACTAAATTACTTATTAGTAATTTAAGTAATAGAACAATAATATTGTTTTTTAAACCTTTGTTTTTAAAAAGGTCTGTTAATTTTACTAATTCGTAATAAAATGTTTGACAGTAATTTTTTTTATAAATATCTTGTTGGTTAAAAGCTTTGGTTTTTATTTTTTTTTTGTTTTTTAAACTTATGTTTAAAAAATTGATTTTGATAAAACTTTTGTTTTTTTTAAAAAGATCGGCTTTAATACATTTCATATTTTTTTTTAAAAAAATACCCATAAATCACAATGAAAGCGTCCAGGTCAAATCCTTTATGAAATGGGTGTTTTGATCGCTTTCTAGTTAGAATTGATTGGTTGTACCTACCCAATAATCTTAAGTTGTTTTAGAAAAATTTCATATATTGTGATAATTTTATTTTTTAAATGTGTATTTTTTAATCAAGAATCTTTTTTAATATATTCAGAAATCTATTTATTAATCTAAAAAATGGTATAAATAATTCAATTATTATTTAATATATTCAGAAATCTATTTTCATAAAAGTGACATTAAATTTTAAATATACATCAACTTACACTGTTAAAGACCCCCCTCTCCCTCCCTCCCTCCCTCCCTCCCTTTCAAGATAAACATAATGAGTTTGTGAATATTTTATTCATACACTTCTATTATTACTTTTATTTTATAGGACATGCAGAGATATTAGCATTTGATATTTTGAAACATGAGTGGACAGTTGTTCACACATCATCCCAACAATCTATCACTGCCAACAAGGTAAATTTAATTTATTTTTAACATTTAAGATTGTATGACTGAGTCGGGGGTCTCCTTATAAGCAGCCTCTCTATCCTAGAGGGATAGGGGTAAGGTTCGCCCTCGTCTTACCCCCTTGACGCTACTGATTAGTTGGACTTGACTGAGTATGTTTGTTTTTTTTGTTTGTTATATTTGTTGAAACAAACTGTAATAAGTAACTGATTTTATTTATTATGTGTTGGATAGATATGATATTTTTAGAGTTTACAGAGGATAAATATGACTCTAATAATAAAATTTTGAAGAATATATATGAAATTTTGAACCTTTAGAAAGATACATATGTAATACTTTATATTATATTTCTTCTCACAGGGCTTTAGTCTTGTGCTTTTACAAAAGAAGGATACAGAATATTTTGTTGCATTTGGAGGTTTAAAGAAGGAACCATCAGACCAGGTATGATGGAATCCCAGAAGGAATGGAATTGTCTATTCCATGGGAATGAAGAATTTGATTGTTTTGTCTAATGGAACGGGATCGAAAATTACGACGTAACCCAAAATTTCAAAACTTATTTTTATAGAATCACTGAAATGTATAAAACACTGGCTAGAAAATAACTAGATTATATCATTCAAAACTTCACTTTACTTTCCAAAAATAACTAGGAAATATACCTGTTTGCTATGACAATATCTGAGATAGCTTTTATTATGTTCAATAGGTATTTTTCATTTATTAATAAAGTATAATCAAACTTAAGATTATGAAAACTTAAGATTATGCAGTCTCTATAATATGAAAAGGGCAAACAACTTTACACCTTTTATCAATTTTAGCTTAAATTCTATTTCGTGCACTTTGGCAATTTTTTGAACTAAGGGTGTTTAATGAATTGAATTTCAAATAACTCGAATAATCTGAATCGAATAATTTTGAAGTTTACATTTTTAAGGAGTATTCACAATAAATTTGAATAAACCAATTCGAAAAATGTCAAATTTGAATTTGAGTTGATATAGTTCAAATTTTGCTAAAATTGTTTAAACTTTATTTACAAAATTAATGATAATTTAAACATCCAAAATCTCCAATGACCGAAATTTTAAACAAAAAATAACCTAATTATAAAGCTCAGTCTTTATACATATTCAACTGCTTGTATATATTAATTAATATATATATATACACACTCACATTTAGGTTTACATATATATGTACACATATCTGTAAATTCGAGTTTGAAAATTCGAATGGAATTTCAAATTGGTGATTTTCAATAGAAATTGAATCGGATTTTGAGTTTTTCAAGTGTGATTCGAAAACTGAACACACCTATTTTAAACATAACTCATGCCATTCCTACAAGCCAACCAGACAATTAAAGATTTTGGGTTGCTTGTACAGTTTATTCCAAATTTATTAATTGTTTTACAGGTTGAAATGCTAATGATTGAAAAGAATGAAACATCTATGAGTCGAAGAATTACATTGCCATCTGACAAACAGTCTTCGTCTATGGGGCCCACAAGTGGTCCAGGTGGCGGTCTCGAGAAACAAAGCTTAGCATCGATAATGGAACGTCATGGTTCGGGTAGGAAATCTTTGTTAGTGGATTCGGATCCTAGTAATGTTTCACTAAAGAAAGAACATGTAGATGATGATGCTGCAGTGTTGAAATTAGCAAGAAATTTGGAAGATGAACGACCCTCATTGGTAACCCTGTTTTATTTTTTTATGTCTATTATATATTTGACTATTATTTGTTTCAACAAAATTAAGTATTTAAAGGTAAACAGTAAAAAATAATTTATAAATTGTGTGACTCTTGATGAAGCAGTAAAGAAAACAAAGAAATAAATCACTTTTAAAACACACATTCAAACATCCCTTTTATGTGTTTATTTTAGCCAATGGAGCAGACAAGAAAACAGTTAAATACTGAAGAATCACTTTCCATGATGGAACCTGAAAACATAGAAAATGAAGAAAAAGAGAAAAAAGATGATTCTGTTGCATTCCAAGAAACCAATGGAAAATTGGGTTTTTTTCCGGGTTCATCAAGTATTTATCAGTTATATGAGATAAAAATGTCGGCTTTAGTTCGAAAAAACGTGATTCTAGAAGGACAATTAACAGCTGCATTGGCGGGTCGGGAAGCTGCAGAAAAAAATATTTCTTTTGTTATAAAAAGCCGACAAGAAGTCGAAAAAAGATTGAATGAGACACTGAAAGATATGGAGTTGATGAAGGAAAAATTGGTTTTGGTAGAAATGGCACAAGAAGAAGCAAACACTTTGTCAAATGTTGTACATTCTGATCATGTGAGGCTTGAGCATGATGTTGCTTTTTTAAAAGCAGTTTTGGATGATACACAAAAGGTAATCTAAATAATTGAACTTTAAATGTATGCTATTTTGATCTGTTTACTTATGAACACTGAACATGATGTCTGTCCAAATCCTAGTTTAACTGAAGAACAGTCAAGTCCCTTTTAACTTCAAAACTATATGTTCTGTTTAGTATTTGGCCTCTTTTGCGGTTTGTGCATATAATGTACATATTTGTCGGCTCTTAAGGGGCAAAAGTAAAATTGCAATAATTTTAGCGTTATTTTACTTAATTTTTTTGAAAATAACGTTAAAAGCATTGGGTGGTCGGTTAATCAGGCATCATGAGCTGAGGGTCTCATTGGAAGCAACATTTTTATTTTTATTGGGTAGAGGTAAGACTTGTCTTCGTCTTACTCTTCTCAGACCCTACCTTAGCTTCGCTAATAGTGGGATATACTAAGCACGATGATGATGATGATGGTATGTATTTTTTAGAGTAAAATGTCATTTTAGTCCCTGTGGTTTGGCAAATTGTCATTTTAGTCCAATAGTTTGAATTTTGTCATTTTGGTCACTATGGTTTCATTTTATTGCCATTTTGGTCATTATGGTTTCCATTTTATTGCCATTTAGTCCAATTAAATTTAAAATTTTGGACTAAAATGGCAAAATTTACCAAACCATAGGGATGAAAATGACAAAAGTTGTTAAACCACGCGGACTAAAATGACATTTTACTCTATTTTTTATAAAACAAAAATAAATAAAATAAAATTAAAATGAAATCATAAAAAAAAAACAAAAAACTAAGAGACTTGGCCACTCTATATATTTTTAATGTATTAAACATCTCAAATCATTTTATTTTAAACATTATATATTGTTGAAAATCATATCTTACACTAACTATTTATAAAAAAAGGTAAACAATTTGGGATAAAAAGTACCCAACCCATTTTCACATTTATCAAAAGGATATATGTTTGTTACCCAACTTGCCAAATCTATAACATATGTTTCACATGTTTGATCATTTATGTAGTAATTTATTAATGAAGTTGCTTAGTTTTTGGTGTAGGAATTGCATTCAACCAGAGGAGTCCTCACAGGAGAAAGAGCAAGAGCATTTCAGCTACAGGTAATTTTGTAATAACTTTAACAAATACATAAAAACATGAGAAAGTAAACACCACAAGCTAATAGTGTTGCATCTTTCGCAATCTCGATTCTTGCATATCTTCAAGTGAACTTAGTTGATGACCATATTGGTTATAGAATTAGTGCATGTACCAAAGATCAATTGGTTCAGTAGTAGCCCATGACTTTTCTTCCGATAGATCATAGGTTGGAGTCTTACAATAGAGGGTTTTCCCGGTTGTAGTTTCCACTTGGGCGGGTTGCATGTCACATGTTATCAAGGGCATCTTATGTATTTTGTTCCAAAAAAAAATTCTTTATTTCATAGGGTTTCATATGGCTGGTGAAATTTTAACACCTCAGGTCTCTGACAACCCAAACCCAAAGTGGCAGACTGTCACACCCTGCGCCGTGTGCGGTGACTAAAATTGATCCATAACCAAGAATTGAAGGAACAACCACAATGCTTACTAGATTTCATAGTTTAAATGTTAATTGTTACAAGCTATGACAATCTCCAAAATAATAATGTATTATAACTAGGCAACCTCAAAAGTAATGTTTACAAAACAAGACCTAAACAAGATTAATATAGAAAAGGATTAGAACTTTGTGGGTATCTGAGCCATTCTAGTTGTTTCTTGCTCTTGATCTATCTTATATAGGTTGCCTTAGTTGCTTCTTGATTTTACTATCCTTGATTTCCTGAAACATGTATAAACTGTCAACTACGAATAGTTGGTGAGAATTATAGGTTTTTATATAAGATGAAATTAAAACAAAATTTTAAGCATAATTAAGTCCATCATAAGCAACATGCAAGCAAAGATATGATATTGCAACCCAAACTATCAACTATGAATGATGAATGCGACTAGTCCGCGACTGTCTTAAACATGAACATGATGTGATAACCCCAAATATACTTTCAAATTAACGTAAATAAATCATGCGGTTGCCTGTAAATGCAGCAAAGTTAAGGTAGGGTCTAAGGAGGATAATTAGTAGACAATCTTACCTCTATCTCCTAGGAATAGAGAAGTTGCTTCTAATAAGACCCCAGGCTCATACCTCACACTTAAGTATTTTATAATTAATTAATTTATATCTGTTACTTATATACCATTTCACCTAATAAGCAAAGGGAATATTATGCGCTGAGATGAATCATTGTAATAACTTCCCTTTCCTATTTGTTTGTTTAGCAAATATAACATAAATAACTGATTTGCTGTTAGAAAGAGATTAAAAAAAAAATAACTGTTTTTCTTTTATTTGCTATGAAATGAGTAAGTATGATATTTTTAGTGTTTTAAAACACAATCCTTAAAAAGGTGTTCAAATTCTCATTCTACCAACTTAAAATTATTTAAGTGCATGTTTGGGATTCCATTCAAAATTAACTTTTTAACTTATTGACTTAATGAAAAAGTTATTAAGTTAAAAAGTTGTTTGGTAATTTAAAAAGCACTTTTAGTTTTAACTTTTTGAGCAGTGTTAAAAAGTCATTTTTAAGAAGCCACTTTTTCTGGCTTTTTAACTTTTTATGACTAAAAAGTCATTTTTTGACCTTTTCATACACAAAAGTTAATCCAAACATATTTTTAAAAACTTCATTTCAAAAAGTCATAAGTTCATAAGCACTTTTAACAAAAAGTCCTTTTAAACTTAATAAGCAATCCCAAACATGCCCTTAAATGTGTCTTTGTGTATTGTTAATATGTTGCACATATCAAACGAACGTATGCGTGTGCAGGTTGAAGTTTTTCATTTGAAGCAAAGGCTGCAATCAATGGAGAATAGAACACCAACAGCTATAAAACCTTTTCATGGATGATGTAATTCTCAACATCACCCATTGTTCTGTAAGATGTTGATGTTCATACTTCATAATGTAAATCTTCACATATTTTAGCTCAAAACATCAAAATTTGAAGGTAGTAAAAGGTAATTGTTCCCCTTTTTTTTTTTTTTTTATATTTACATTTTGTAATATACAAAATGATGTGATTTAATTTGATGATATGATTCGTAGCTAGTTTTGTTTGACCTCCAAACAGTCACGACTCTTGACTCGTTCTCTATTTGTATTGGCTCGCACTGTAACAAATTGTCGGATCCTAAAATGCCTTGAGAACAAATAACACTCTTCATTTTAAGCAAGTAATCTAGGAGCCTTATATGAAGCATGACATGTGCTCCTACTGGCTACTGACATGAAATCCTCTGCTGAACAAATACGGATCGGTGGTCTTGTGGAGAAATTGTCACCCCCATGAGTAGAACCCATGACCTCAAGCTTGAAGCCTCAACACTCCTACCACTAGGCTATCTCTACACGGTTAAGACGATTGAATTTTGGTAATTGATTTGTCTTGTTACTGAATCACCAGCACTAAAAGTTTGTTAAGTAGCCTTTCTACCCGTCTGGGAGTAGGGGTAAGGTTTGTTTTCATTTCTACTCCCCAGACCCTACTTTTAAGTAGGATTTTCACTGGGTATGTTATATTTGTCTTGTTACTGAATCACCAGCACTCATCTTAGTATTCATATGCTCTGAGATAAGTAGATAACATAAACCTCATGTGTTGCTTAATACTTCTCGTATATGTTAGAATAACGATCTTGATAATTTTTTAACCGCGACTTTAACTGAAATTACTGAGCTTGAAAACAAGATTGGCATAGGTTCCTCGTCTTGATAATCAGTTTTGTGATTCACTCAATTGTTCGTTCTTTAAATAGAATTTGATCTTGGTCTGTAATCACTTGTTCACATCAACAAAACTGATCAAGACCATGTTAAAAATTCAACAAGACTCTTGATTCCTTACACTTGATATGCGGTTTTCAAGGGTGGTGATACAATGGCTTTCAGTCAGAACCCAATCTGATCATCAACAACTAGGTAACGCAAGCACTAGCCAACAATCAAATCTGATTGTGACGAAAAACTCGACCAGTGTCCTAAACTGGCAGCGATTGACTGATGTCGACGACAAAACCTTAGCTTCTACTAGTCAGTAGTGATCAAACTAAACAGGTGAAAGCAGATTAACAGTAGCTAAACCTTGTTGCATCGGCAAGATAGGAACAAACTGGTGATGTTAGCGGAGGTGGTAGTGGCAGGATTGGTCCTTGTGTGATACCATGATCCTCGATCAAGAATCGTAGCCATGATACTACTTATTAGGGATAATCACTCACGAATCCAAACCCACTGGAACACAAAAGTAATAAAGAACATAATGGTTTAATGTGATTCAATCTAGCCCCCATAGGACGCCTTATTTACGGTGCACGCATATAATGTCTATATGTGTGAACCCTTAAGGGACAAAAGTAAAAGTGCACTAATTTTAACGTTATTTTAATTATTTTGTGAAAATAACGTTAAAATCATTTGGATGATCAACTTCAAACGATAACTTTGAGCCGAGGACTCTTTCGAAGCAGCCTCTCTATCCCAATTGGGATATGGGTAAGGTTTGTATCTATCCTTCCCTCCAGACCCTACTGAAAAGTGAAAATATACTGGGTATGGTTGTTGTTGTCAATCTAGACCGAAAAGGTATGTATAAGACCATGAGGGTAATAATGACATTCTTAATATAAGAAGTTGAAACACACGTATGCCTAGAAAAATGGGAGAGTTGGATTGGGCAACGAGTCAGAACATGTATGGGTCAAAATGGATGCTAGTTAGATGGATTTTAAAGAGAATCAATTTGGGTCTAAATGTGTTCCTGTTAAGAAACATCAATTTAGTTCAAGTTAAAATAAGTTTTAATAAAACAGATAGTTTATCTAAATATTTTTTTGACTTTATTATCCTACATATTATTAATTATTCTTACTTACTTAAATACATTATATTTATATAGTTTTAAGTTACTCATCTTGACCCGCATTGTATTAAAATGTTACACATCTTAACCCATTATATGTGATAATGTTACTCATTTCAAACCAATAATTATTATCCAAATATACCCATTTATCTACATATAATGAAACCAATATTAGCGAAAATAAAACAGGTGCCAACCTACCCACACAAACACTCCTCTCAGCATTATTACATAAAACTATAATAATTTTAAGTTTTGGTAGATATAAAGATATTGTTTCTTGTATGGGACCATATTACTATAGCGTAGCGTCAAAATTAGATACAATTTGATTTACTTTTTTTTTTTTAACGACGAATGTCTCAATCGTGTGAGCCCACTGTTTCCAGGCCATGTCATAAAGGTCTAGCTACCTGGACCTCCCATAAGCCCCCACAACCACCTCAGAAAGAAACACCACCGGAAAAACCCTACCCCTCAGACCCCTTTTTCGCCACTGGAGGGTGTCGAACTACGAAATGACTATAAAAAATCAAAATGAACTACGAACATGCTTTAACTTTTGTAAATTATGTTTGATTAAATAACTACATGAAAATGCATTCAACCTTAAAAAAATTTATGCAATTAAGTTAAATACTCACCTTCTAAAATCGCATATGAATTAATAAGGAAAAGGTAAAATGTTTTATTTTCATCAGCAGGAAATACCAAGCACAAACAAAGTGAAGTTGATACTATCACTAATCACACCTAAATACATCTATTATACCATAGGGTTAAACATGTCATTTCACTGCATAGCAAAGAATGTATTGCTTACACTAAAACCAATCAAGTTACTGAACTTTGCAGTTAATTCCAAATCAGTTAAAAATGGAAAAATGATGAAATATTTTTGGTTCTTCAAGAGCATTATATTTGATTAAATCGAGTCATCCCCAATCTGCATTAAAAAAGTTAGTTTATTGATTAATATTAGATGGCAATTTTACTAGGTATGATTTGCCTATACCTTATAAAAAGACATGCTATGAGCAAGTGACAATTTTCCTAGGTATGATTTGCCTATATTGCATCAGACAATTATAAATAGCCATGCTACGAGAAACATAAAGAGGGCATGCCTATATTAGTATATTTCGCCATTTCCAGACCTTATAAATAGTCATGCTACGAGGAACATAAAGAGGGTAGGGCGATTTTTGTTGTAGGTGTCAATTTTGACCAATATAGTTATTATTTTCTTACCAATATATTTATGTTTTATCTATGATGAATCAATCAAGTAGATTCTAACAACATTTAACTTGGAGAAAACAGGGTAAGGGAATATATAGTTACACATGTCCTGTTTACAACTCTAATTACATATATACCAAAGTCAAAAGTTAAGTTACATATATCCACTTCTTTTATAATTTTTCATCTTTAGATAAGTGAATATATGTAATTTAAAACTTCAGATAAGGGAATATATGTAATTTTAAGGTTTAGGTAAGGGGATATAGGTAATTTATTTTTTTAATGTTTATATATGTAATTTATTTTTTTAATGTTTATATATGTAATTTATGAAGTTTATAGAGAGATGTATGCAATTGCCCTTAAATAAAATGCTATGAACAAATGAATTCAATAATATTAGCTTAAAAGAAATGGGTTAAACAAGTCAAATAAACAATGTTAGCTTATAAAGGAGACGGTTTAAATTCGTTAAGCATAGTTTATCTAATTTAAAAAGTGATTATTCTTGGATTCAAAATTACACACCCTTATGGTGAAGTAAGCTGTTTTCAAGCATAAGCGCAAAACTTCCTCCCCTTTTTAATGAAAAATTGGATTTCTTTTTCGAATGGCAAAAAATTGGATTATTAATAGGGAAATGTTAATAGTATAAAATTTGTAATCATATTTGATATGCTAATTAACTATAAAACATTAAAAATGTACAAAAAAGCGTTCTAGATTTTTTTTTTTGAACGGCTTGGTACGACACCCAAGACGAGATTTCAACCGTCCCCTCGGATTTGACACTCTGGGGCGTATGCCCGAGCCCACCCCAAGAGGAACCCCACAACTGGGTAAACCCCCTGACCTTGCTTCAGCAAATATGCCTCAGCCCGGATTCGAACCCAAGACCTCCCATAGGGAAGTCATGGGGTAACCATTAGGCCAGAAGCCCTTGGTTTAAAAAAAAAAAAAAAAAGCGTTCTAGATGAATTTACCATTTTATATTAACCTGAATGTTGGAATCTGAGATAAGGTCTTCAAGTTCATCAATAATAGCTTCATAACAGAATACGTATTGATCCTGAAATATTAAACACGCGTATTATAACAAGTAAAACACGGCAAGCTCAAATTTGAAAATAAAGAATCTCTTCAACAAAAATAATCAAGATACCTTCCAAAATAAGCAACATGCAAATGCTTCATTTCCGAAAGAAATTTCAAATTATAGAAATGAGTCGAATATGTCAAACAAGCCAAATGGGTCTAACATGTTGAATCTTACCCAAAGTGTTTTTTTTATGCATAAGGCATAAAACCTCCTAAATCGGTTAATTAAAAGATTTAAATCATTAACGTGATAATACTGTTTTCATAATCATATTTATTGTAAATCTTTATCTTTTTCTATATATGGTAAATTAAAACAATGATGATGTCTTCATTTGATCAAATTGGACACTTGTCCCTCAGTAAGGCATGGTTTGGCTTTCGATTTTCATTAGTTGAATTTTATGATGACATCTTCCTAAGTTCTCTTTGATTGATTGAATTATATCCTTCTATCATGAAGTAATGAGAAAAAGCTTACCATATATTTTCTTAATTAACTAAATAAATATATAGTAAAAAGTAATATTTTTTTAACAAGTTACAACATAAAGCTTTTCGCAATTAGTTGATATGAACCCAGTATTAAGATATTAGACATAATCACATTATTTTTAACTTCATCAGAAAATAAAATTTACAAATTTTTTCGTTATATTTAATAATTATTTCACAAAATCAGATCATTAATATGATAATTTAATCATTTTAAATACTTCTAATTAACAGTTCTTATTCTGGCTGCCAATATAACACACTGGTGTAAACTAGTTATTAAAAAAATAAAAAGAAAAGGAACAATATATGTTCCTGTCAACCCGACCTGTACAGTTGACCTGTTCTGACAAGAGCACCGAAAAAACAGGACATACCAATGTTTGGACCATTCCCATCCTCTGAGACCTGAAAGTGCTTATGGTGTTAACAAGATCCAAGGCTGACATGTCGCCAACTAAAATTCTTTGGATGGTGTTATGAATTGCACAATATGTTCCGGTTCTACCAATTCCTGCACTGTATAATATTTAAAAAAAATTTCAGTTACATTTAAAAATCTTTAATGCAAATATAATTGTGAATCACAATATTCACCTGCAATGTACCACAATTGGCCCTTTTGATGAAGGAATATGGCATAATCTTCTAAAAATCTCTCGAACTGCCAAGGTATCATACGGAACTCCATGATCTGGCCATTCAGGATATTGAATATGCAAAACAGGTAGAGGTGGATCCTCTGACTGAATACACAAAAAGTCGTCAGTGCCAAAATAAACCGTTTTCCATGTGTGTGTGTGTGTTAACTACTGTTAAGTTTAATTTAGTCATAGTGATAGGTAATTGCGCTTTTTATCCCAGTATCATGCAAAATATTAAATATCCAATAGTTCTATTGAGGGTAAATTGCATAAAAAGGCGGACAATTTTCAAATAAATCCTAAGGAGTTTTGCTGAATTTATACACTAGTCCACGTACTTGGTTTTTCAAGGTTCTTTATATACAGTCTAGGGATGTAATCACTAATCACGCAAAAACTAAACTTATTAAGGACCCTATTTGTTGGCCTTTTAAAGTTTAGGGCCTGAGGACTTTTTCGTTGAGTGTATTTGATCATGTCAAAATAGAGTGCAGCAACTTATATGATAATTTAGGAAAAGTCCACAGGATTTTCCAACATTTTGCCCTAAAATGGTAACGAATTTTGGTCAGTAATACACAATACTTGCACTCGTAAAAAGACCCAAATTTTATAAATTCAACAAGCTAGAAGTTAAAACCCAGTTAAAAAGTTGGCCAATTTTCAGTACCACGTAAAAAAAAGTCAACAAGATAACACGCCATAATTTTTTGACTAGGTAACCAGGTCATATTAACTCAAATCAAACTTTCTAAAAGATTGAAGATCTGTATCATAACCTATAGAAGTTGGTTACTTTATCTAAGTGAAAACAAAGATAGATACCCAAAAGAGAAATCAAATTAGAGTTGGCTTTTATGAAATTTACCGTTATATATTAATGCAAAAAATTTGAAGAATCTACCAATAGCTCTGCTATGGATGGGATTTTACCGGGTACATTTGTTCGTTTTTCTATTAAAGCAAAAGATTAGTTTTATATGATTAGCTCACCTCTACACGATTCACCTCCTGGTGACGCAAAATTAGTGAGCTGTCAGTTGTAGTTATTTTTTTTGTAACTGTACATATATTTCCAAACAATCTTGGACCATTCTCTGCTTGAAAATAGTCTCCACATTTCTGGATCTGGATATGAAATCGAAAATGGAATCAGGAAGAGGGAGCACAAGGATTTATTCAGAGAACATAATATATAAGAATTCAGATGCACATAAACAAATAATAATAATCCTACGCAGCCTTTAGGAGGATATATAAGAGATAAAGACAGCAGTGACAACTGATATGGCAATACCTCTATCAGATTTAGATAGAATTCACTAGTATTTATCATTCAAAATTGTATTCCTATTACACACTAATCATTAAAATAGACATGTTGTATAATTATGGAAATTGCTAGTGTATAGAATTAAGTACCCTGTGGTAGTCAACTAGCTTAGTGAGCATCACAATTGCTGGACAATGATTTTGGAGTACCATTTCCCAGAAATCTTCAAATGTTTCAGGAAGTGGGCCTTGAGTGGCTATGAACCGAGAAACACTTTCAGCTGGATTAGCCTATAATCATATATGAAACTGTTTACTAAGATTTACGATCAAACTAGCAGTCAAATATATAAAATTGGATATAACTGAAAAGTACTGACCTCTGCTGTGATAAAACTAGCATTGATGTATCCCATTGCTGATGGCCTATGATCTTTGCATGGATCAATAACAACCCTGTTTGCATCAACTGATACAAGAAGAGCTCAATTTCAATTCTTCACTCTACATAATTAGATAATAATCTTAGCTACAGTTGAAAAAACAAAAAGGGATTTGACAAACATACAAGGTACTACATCTGAGTAGCGGTTTTTTCTAGAGTTAACATGTAGTTTGGCCACCGAGCAACTACTATTAACCTCTGATGCTCTCATTCTATGATCCTGTAAGAAAATTAAGAAGCCATTTACATTTGATTTATGAAAAGATATACCTAGCTATTTTTGTAAATATCATGGCTACAAACCATTGAGGATTTACCATGCCTCACAGACTCCTTAAAGTTCCTTGTAAATTCAAATCTAATCATAATACTAAGGACCATACAGATTACTACATACCATCTCGGCAACTCCTTCAAGAAAATGTAGATATTACATTGCCAAATACATAATTTATAGAGAATTTATTGCAAATTAAGCATAACATTATAGTATTTTTGAGTCCTTTTCAAAGATAGTGTTCTAATGAAATTTAATGTTGCTAAATTTTTGTTTGGCGTTCAAACCAGACAAGTCAAATTTTTGGATACTATATCGGATGCTTAAAGTAGAAGAATATGACCAGCTAGATCTTCTTCTTCATTTCACTTGCAGTGAGTCAGTGACTACTGAATATCATTCTATAAATCCAGATACATAACTCACAGAAAAATTATTGCAAATTAAACATAACATAATAGTACTTTCAAGCACATGCCAAATATGATGTCCTAATAAAGTTAATGTTGCTGATTTAATTATTCAGAGTTCAAATCAATTCTAAGTTTTTAAATAAAACATACCATGCTTAGATTCAAAGAGTACAACCGATTAGATCTTCTTCTTCTTCGTTTCATTTGCAGTGATGACTAATTATCATTCAATAAATCCCATACATAATTCACAGAGAATTTATTGCAAATCAAACACAACCTAAAAGTACTTTTTGGGTAAATGTCAAAGATAGTGTCCTAATAAAGTTTAATGTTTCTAATTAATGGTTGGGAGTTTTGGAGCAATACATCGCATGCATGAAATCAAATACCACAACCAGTTAGATCTTCTTCTTCTTCCTTGCATTGGCATAGATCACTGAGTATCATTCAATACACAACTTACAAATACACTAGATTACAGTACATAATTGATTAAGATATACTGATAATACGAATTTAGACAAATAAAACAGATCAAACGATTCAAACAACGGCAAAAAACCTGTAACACGGAAAACTCTTTTTCAAAAACTGAATTCTGATCGGACTGTTTGGCCTTGAAGAGCTTGAGAGCTTGAACGCAGTAGCGTAGTTGATCGGGTTTGAGAGACAGCTTCGCCGGAAATCCAGTGGACGTATCGAAGGAATTAGCGACAGCAGAAGTTGATGATGCTGATGAAGATGTTATGGTTTTAGAACCGGCGGAGGCAGCCATCGCCGATTTACGGCTCCGACTGCGAGAGGATGTTACGTTGCCCGTGGTAGACGACGGTCGACGGTAGTTGATGGACGGAATCGGGAAAGTGGTGATGTTCCGACGAGGGTTTTATTGGATTGGAATTGGTCTTGGCTGCTTTAAGAAGGTGGGGTCACATTCACCAGTTTTCTTTAAAAAGGGGCCACTTGGGTTCCCATGTTTTGCCTGAATTTTGACATGATTTCGAATATTAGATCGAAAGTGTGATCTTATGTCCAGATGCAAATGTATAATGGTTGTTGATCTGACGTAAAATCATAATGTAACCGTCATAAATGTGTTCATCATATTATAAAAAAGAATTGTGATAAATAACAAACAAATAAAATGGATAAAAATTATTATTAGTATTATTATTATTTAAATAATATTAACAACCTTCGACATTGTGGCTTAGATCGGTGGTAGAGGACATGATTTCTAGACTTCTAGTGGTCAAAAAAACTAGCAAAAACCATGAATAGAAACATATGATAAAAAACTAAAATCTTAAAACATTACACTTTAAAATTCTACGTCTGCATATCGTTTTTTATTTATGTTTTGATATACATAATTGTGTCCGTGTTTAGATATTCAAAATCATGGCGGAATTCCGCCGCAATGCGTGGGGAACCTCCTAGTTAGGACACAAATGAGGCCGAGGTATAATAATGAAAGTAAGGACATTTAGCACCTATGTCTATACACCTGATTGATCTTAATGGTTGAGGTTCAAGTTTTGCAAGACAAGACACAATTTGACTTGGGATGAGAGCATTGTAATGTTGACATGTTGGATCAGGTTAGACAACTATTGAAATGTCAAATGGAGCGAAAATTTACATGACCCTAAAAATTAAATTTTCGACCGAAAAATTTATAGTACAGACAAAAATATGGGGGCCTGGCCCTATAAAAGTTTTATCCATAAAGCCCACTATTTGGTTGGGTCACATTAGACTTGCACAAACCGGTTTATTTTTCCAAACTGGTTCGGTTTCAAAATGGGTCTGATTTGGGTAGTGTAAGGGTGAAACCGGTTTGAGAGAAAGGGATGCCAAACCTATATAAACCGGTTTGGAGGGGTTGAAACCGGTTTTGAGGGGTTGAAACCGGTTTGAAGGGGTTTGAACCAGTTTGGAGGGGTTGAAACCGGTTTGGGTCAGTTTGTAAATCGGTTTTAATGGCAAAATCCCGAACCTATGCCAAACCGGCGATTTTGTCGGTTTGGCAGGAACCCCTTTGGGGCAGTTGAATACCGGTTTGCAAACCGGTTTATGTGTGCACCTCTAGGTCACATAGGGAGAAGAAGGCAGAAGCCACTAGCCACTGGGCCCATGGTGGGTATGCATTTGAGGGCGACACATTTGAAGACCAACCATGATTCCATCATTCCATGAACCAAGCTGCTATCATTTGATCAAGTTGCTACTAATCTTCATATTCTGTTAAATAAACTGAATACTACCAACAATAGCAACTTGTTATTGATTTTTAATTTCTTTTGAAGATCATTTTTCATCAAGTTTTCAATTACTCAAATCTATACATTCTATTTTCATATTTGATATATAAAAAAAATTCTGTTAAACTAAAATAGTCTTACAAACACTCAAATCACCAATAAATATAATAACACATTTGAATTATTTATAAAATACCATTTTGTAATGTCGGTTCCACTTAATTAAATATTCATAACATCTCAATGATTATGTGTTATGCAGCATAACTGTCATTTTGTTTTTGTTTTTTTTTCTTATTGTTATATATATTGAAACACAACATAATAACAAATAACATTGATGGCTCGATGGTTTTTGTCACAAGAGGGTTTAATTTTGGTTAGCAACGACTCCTCTCTTTCATTTTAATTATCTGGACCGTTTTTATGGGTGTTACATGTATCTATGAACAATGTTATCAAGTGAAACCTTTAGTTTTAAGAAAATATTATTTTAGGGATTGTTTGATAGCGTTTTAGTGATTTCATTATGATGTTAAATATGAAACAGCCAGTCTCTTAACCATTAAGCTTTAACAAGTTTGATTGATTCAGAGCTCTTACTAGCTCAACACTTGATAAACCAAACAACCTCTTAAGCTGATTAATTTTATGTATCAGGCTATAAATCTTCATAATTTTTCATGTGTTTGTTATAGATACTCAGTTGGGAAATATGCTTCCATAACACGTGACATAAAAAGTACTGGTTTTGATGCAAAAGAAAAGTTTTGGACTCAATTACCCCTTTTTTGGAAGGCAAAAAATAAAAAATGAAGCGAAACCGTTCTTTTCGTTTTTTTTTGAACGGCTAAGCTTATTCTCTACCTAAATTATACCATAATTACACATTTACATGTGATTGATCTCATGACCTCCCCTTCTAAAAGGTAAGCCTATATCATGTGGGCTAGTCTCACATTACTCAATTACCCCTGTAAGCATCGAAGCTTACGCCGGAAAGATTATTTCCCAATTCATTGATGATTTGAATCCTGAATTTAACAATCCTTTTCTATATTGTTTGTAAATTGTTAATGATCAATTTTTCACACCTTTGAGGAACCTATTCCGTGTAGCGTTTTAAGGTTAAACCGTAAGTCAAATCATTATTTAGTAATGTTTTTTTATTGAAAATCAAAACCAAATCATTGAAATCTAAAATTTAATCAAACTAAATTGTTAATCAAACAATGAGGTGACTTGAATGCTTGAGTATTTGACGATGAAGATTCAAAGTCAACAAATTTGAGTCGTAAGTCATGGACAGTGGCGGGGATTTTTATTCCCAATAATGTCACTATATATGTATGTTCTAGTTTCATAGTACCGAACATAAATCTTCTGGGTCGGTTTTATCTTTTAGGTCGGGTAGTGCTTATCACATAACAAATAACGATAAAAATCGTGAATAGAAATTAAAAAAATATAATAGAAATTTGATATAATTCTTTTTTAACAAAACAAATGCAAAAATCATTCATGTATTCGTCTCCCATCTTATAACTCAATTTCATCTTCACATACTTCATTGAAGAAAATTTTCTTTCAACACTAGTCGTTACAACTGTTAAAACTATTGACAAGTTGAGTAAAGGGTAGACCAACAATTTGTTTTACTGTTTTCACAATCCTTTTGATAACCAAAGTTGTCATTGGTTGAAAAACCGATTATGTCACTTAAAAATATCTAATATCGTTTATAAACGTTCATAAGAACTAAAAAACCATTGCTTTCTGAAGACTACAGTCCTATAAAGTCCATCTGCCCATGGTCATGAACCCAATAGCCTTAAGTCATGAACCTAGCCTTAAGTCATGAACCCAATAAGACAGCCCAATCCAATGATCCATCAAGTGATCAAGATGTGAGAATATGGGGGACTGGTGATATATTCAAGCATTGAGAGAGTGTGGTTATGAATACGGTTCAGAATGTTGAGCCTTTCTCTTCTCACTTGTCTCCACCTTGTAATTAGTTTTCAAATATCAACAACAATCATACCTAGTTAATATCATTTGTAACATGACTGGTAGACCATCCTTAATGGGTAAGCCGTTTGGACGGTGGGGAGGAAAGTTCGGGCGGGGAGCGGACACACCGCCCCCTACCCCGGCAGCCTCCATTTTGATCTCCCAGTGGCTCCCGCGCCTCGTGTAGCCTCCTTTTCACCCATTGGTGGGTTTAAAAAAGTTGGGACCCATTTTGGGGTTTTAAGATTTTTCAATGGTTATGAACTGATGATATGACACAGTAGGGAAGGTTTTTCAGTGTGATGACCACTATGGGGTTTTAAGATTTTTAGTGGGGTGATGACGTGGCATAAAATTTCAATGAGGTAGGATTTCAGTAGGGTACGAGTATTAAGGATAGTCTTATAGGTCCGAAGACAATGAGTTGTAAATAAACCTTAATTATATCTTAAAGAAAAACAGATTGCCTTTAGAGACACATCAACTCACAAACATAACCGATTAACCGCTGCATTTGATTAATTCGAAATTGTGTTAATACATGATCACTTAGAGTATATATCTCGTTCATCCTCAAGTTAATTTCAAACATATGTTTCTTGAAATGCAATAACAATTAATCTTGCCATATTTTTAAACTAATATTGCCACATGTCATCTTTTTATCATCCTCTTATTAACTCTTTTATTTAACAATTATCTTTACTATTAATAATTATAATACTAATTATATATTTATCTTTTTAATATTAAAAAAAGTTTTATAACAAGTTAAAAAACAAAATTTTCATTAAAAACACTTTAAAAAATTTCTAATATATGAAAATTTTATAAAATAAGAAATATTAAAAAAAAGATAATACATAGATTTTAAACAACATGTTTTAATATGAATTGCGTAAAAAATAATATTTCTAAAAACCAAAATTCATAAAAATGATATGGAAAATTAAACTTTTGGTGCATTATGTTTCATGATATTTTCAACTTATATCATTTAACTTCAATAACTACAAAAATAGTGTCTTATCTTCTTGATCTTGCAACTAATATTTTTTGACAAAAAAACTAACAGATGTTTTTAACATTAGTTAGTTCAAAATTTCAGTCATTAAAATTTTTAGGTATATTTTTATTACTTAAAGTACTTCTTAAAATTTATTTATTAATTTTATATTAAATTAACGTTTTATAACTTCTAAATTTTTATTATTAACTACTTAATATTTTTAGATTAAATCTATGTAAGACACTATACAGATAAAAAACAACTCTTAAATATTCAATTGTGTACCAAAGAGGCATTGCCTCAATGGTACCCCATGATTCTTTCAAATGAGAGGTCATGGGTTCAAATCCCTCCCGCAGCGAAAAAGGGGTCTGAGGGGGGTCAGGGGGTTTTCCCAGTGGGGTTTCCTCCTGGGGTGGTTGTGGTGGCTCATGGGAGGTCCAGGTAACTAGACCTTGGTGACATGGCCTGGAAACAGTGGGTTCACACGATTGAGACCTTCGCCGTTCAAAAAAAAAAAAAAAAAAAATTCAATTGTGTGATGGTGTAGTTGGGTTGCCCAACTCACTTCAAATAACTAGCCTGCCGGCTGCCGAGCTCCCTTCTGACAAATTTGAACCAATAGTATTTATTTGAGGTTTATATAAAGAACATATTTATTTAGTTAAATAATAATGCTTCGTAATTTAATTATTTTGTTAGAGAATATTATAATTATTATAATCAAATTTATTTAGTATCTAAAAAAAATATTATTTCCATATTTTTATAATTTAACAAAAAAAGTAAAAAAAATAAAAAGATAACAAATAATGAGATGTGTCCTTTTAATTAATACAAGAGAGACCGAAAAACAATGTTAGAGAAACACTACAAAGTGACATTTATTCTCCCCAACTACCAATGAGGCATTGCCTCAATATACCCCAAGATTCTTTCAAATGGTAGGTCTTGGGTTCAAATCCTTTCGGCAGCGAAATAAGGGTCTGAGGGGGGGGCCAGGGGGTTTCCTCCTGGGGTGGTTGTGGTGGCTCATGGAAGGTCCAAGTAACTAGACCTTGGTGACATGGTCTGGAAACAGTGGGTTCACACGACCGAGACCTTCGCCGTTCAAAAAAAATTATTCTCCCCAACCATCTTTTATTAGAGTAGATTAAATAAATCTAACATGAAATATTTAAAACACTTGAAACATAACCAAATCTTTCAGTCGGTTATGATTTATATGATCAGTTTTTGATATAATCGTAAGCAGAATCGTTCGCTGCGATTTGAAAATTTTGAGATCGATCAACCTAAAGTTATATGAAAATTCAGACAATATAGATTATATGGGACGGTCGCAATGCATGAATACCTTATTAGTTTTACCTATGTGGTATAACTTATACGTATGTTAATATGGCTTTACACATTACACGTTTAAGCCAATTTTAAATTGCAAGTTTGATAATTAGTGCGTCGTGCCTTTAAGTATTATTATTATTGGTAGTATTAGAGTAAATTACTACTTTAGCATACGTGGTTTAAGTCTTTTAAAATATTCAATTTAAAATAGAATCTTCTAATAAAAAAACCCTGCAATTTGTTGGCTTTAACCTATATGATTTAAGTTTTTTATTTTTTTTTCTATCTGATATCATCTAATGTTTTTAGTTATATGTGAGGTTATTATTTAAACTGCAAGGTTTTGCAATATTTTATTTTTGGTTGAATTTATTAAATATACTTAAACTATAGAGGTAAAATCATAATTTACTACTATAATTAAATTTTTTTATTTTTCTTTTTAGAGATTTATTTGCGCGTGTTCTATCACGCTTACCTACCAATTCGGTCCTGTTTTAATTCTTTAGGCATATCAATAAATTATAATAGCGGAAAAGAACAATAAAAGTATAACCATGCTTTAAAGTCAAGGGTTCTTTTGTTCATATCTCACCCTCCTACGGTGTATTACCACAATGCTTTTTATATGATCCGTATAAGTTTAGTCAAACTTAACCGACAAAATTAGCAATCCTTACATGTCAGGTTGATAAAAATCTGCTCAAGCAATAAAACATTATACGACTCATATGGTTCTTGATATATACGTAATGTATACGAGACATATAGTACTATGAGACCCATATATAAAAATCCAAACCATACGGCCAGTGGCGAAGCTTGACGAGGATCCCAGGGGGGGCGAAATAAAAAAAAAATTTCCAGGGGGGGCGAAGTAAAGGTTTTTAAAAAATTTTACACTACGCATCGAGAAATATACACTACTACGCGAAAAAACAGGGGGGGCGGTCGCCCCCCCCGGTCCCTTGTATCCTTAGCCCATGCATACGGCTTACTTAGAATTATACGAACCATATAACTTAACCATATATAGGCTGCATAATTCTGAATGACCCGAGGGCATGTATAGCTCAATACGAACTATATAAAACGCTGATTGATGTATGGTTAATAGAAGTAAGTATAAGGTATCCAAAATCAAATATGTATTGGTGTCATCAGTCTTTTGGATAATAATTTTTCCTTAAAAATGTAAATTCTACCTTTTATCATAAAAATAAGAGATAAAAATGTAATGATTATTGTTTCTCTTAAATAAATTAGTTTGATTTTCCATTTTTAAATACCACATATTACCTACACGTTCGTAGATTTATTGTCATATACTGATCTTCAAGTTACATGTATGATGTATCTATATGTAGAGGATCAAATACAAGTCTCATGGATCAAAAAAACATTCTTTTTTTTTAACCGTCAAATAAAATATCACGTGGAAAACGCGCAACTTGACGCCGTTATTTAGGAGGAAACTTGCACTGAAAACATCCACTGCTTACCTAGAAGCAGTTGCTTCAAAAGAAACTCGAACCCAAATCCTCTCATACGAAAACTCAAAAAAATAAAATAAAATAAATTCTAGCCTTCAGTCGAACTCATTTGAAAGTTATTATTTCTCTAATTTGGTTGTGTGGTCTAGCCTGAAACTATTTATTTAGACACAACTTATAGTCTATTATCGTATGCTAATATCATGGCAAACTCCTAACTAAATAATAATCTCTTTCATAAGATTTTATATTATAAACACAAGGGCCATTTGTTAACGCCTAAACCATTAAGTAGAGGTGTTCACAGTCCGGTTCCAAACCGTGAAACCGGTCATCGGTTCGAATTCACGATTGTTTTTTTCAAACATTTGGTCGGTCGGTTTCAAAAGTTCAAAACCGTAATAAACGGTTTGATTTATGGTTTTCACACAAAAAATCGGTCTTAAAAACCGGACTGTATGTGTGTGCATGTGTATGTATACGAGTAATTTTACAACCGGACCGGACATTTTAGTTTAGACTGTTTGGTTGAACCATGTTTGTGAAAGGCGCTAGACGCTAGTCGGGTGGAGACGTATCGCCTAAGGATTAATCGGTGCTAGGTGTATTAGAATTTGTATATGTAATTTCAGAAATATATATTTTATGCAGACATCAATATCAATAATTTAATATAATGTTTCAGATAATTTAAAAAATAAACTTAACCATATTAAGTCAAGTACTTCAAAGTTCAAACTTAAACAATGAGTTCAAAGTTTAGAGATGGATTTCGATGTTCAATGGCTGGATTCAATGTTTCAGATGTTGGAGTCGATGTTTTAGAGACATAATAACATATAAACCATACTCAGTGAATTCCTATTTCCGAGTGGGTTATGAAAGGAGAGAGATGAAGACAAACATTAGCACTAGCCCAAAATAAGATATACATGCAGCTTCAGAGGAGACTCCCGACTCATAATTTCACCTTCTTTTTTTATTTATTATTATTCTTTTAGGAATATTTTTAAAAACTTACTACAACAAAGAAACCTAGCTTATTGTGTCTGAATTGTTTCAAGCTAAACCACACAAATATGCTTGGCAAAATGGGCGGGTTGGGTCAGATTGGGTAACAGGTCAGAACAAGTTCGGGTCAGGATGGGTGCAGGTTAGAACGGGTTTTAAGCAAATCAATTCGGGTCTAAATGGATTGTTCTTAAAAACATCAATTTAGTTTAACTTAAGATGTGTTATAAGTAAACATATAATCCATTTAGATAATTTTTAGTTATTTTTTCATCAAATATGTTTTTAATCATTATTAAATGTTTGAATCCATTGCATTTACATAGTTTTTTGGTTACCCATCTTGACCCGCATTGTGATTAAGTGCTACCCATCTCAACCCATTCAATATTATGATGTTACACATTTCAACCCATTATACGACAATTGTTTACCCAAACCAACCAATTTCCTTTGATATGGGTAAAAATTGCCACCTCTATACATAAAGGAAATGAGAGAATTACTACATGATTACATTACATGTTTTATAGTATAATTGACTCAAGCTTAGCACTCACGGTTATTTTCAACTTGATAATTGTTAAAGTTGTATATAAACTATGAAGTTTTACTCATTATAAGAATTTGTGTGTAACACCCAAACTTTACACACGATTACACGTGTCCCATTTTTAGGTCCCAAATTAAACTTTCTCAAAAATCATGTTCGGAAGCGTGAAATTAACATTTCATGATTTAAACACACTTAATTTCAAATCATTTACATTTATGGTTAATAAAAACTGGTGTGTTTAAGTTTAATACTACCACATACTTTACATAACGTTTGGTTCTGCTTCACAACGTGCCCGATCTGATCGCCCAATGCATATCTATCTTGACCTGTAACATCACATATAAGGTCACAATTAGTTCATATGAACTAAGTAAGTAACCCCTCCCAAAATTCCCAAAAACTTATTTAAACCCATCCACATACATATCATATGGATGTTAATCATGTTTAGATAATAATATATCATATACAAATATCAACTTGCACCCAACACATATGGTGCATTTATTTCCCTTAGTGGGACATTTTCACAATATGAATATATTATCTAATTCAACTCTACCACCAGCACCTCTGGCTAAATTTAAAACACCAAATATACATATATTTTATTGGCTTAACCAATTACCCACACATCTGTGGTTTCAACAATTTAACTTCCGGATTAACCGGTTATCCACACATTTGTGGTATCATACATATATTAAGTCTTAAGATGTTCACCCACGGTACTTCCATCTAAGACAATTGCCAGCCCCTCTGGCTATCCACCATTGTGGAGTCATATTTATCAAGTCTAAGATGTTCACCCACCGGTACTTCCATCTAGACAATTGCCAGCACCTCTGGCTATCCACCATTGTGGAGTCATATTTATCAAGTCTAAGATGTTCACCCACCGGTACTTCCATCTAGACAATTGCCAGCACCTCTGGCTATCCACCATTGTGGAGTCATATTTATCAAGTCTAAGATGTTCACCCACCGGTACTTCCATCTAGACAATTGCCAGCACCTCTGGCTATCCACCATTGTGGAGTCATATTTATCAAGTCTAAGATGTTCACCCACCGGTACTTCCATCTAGACAATTGCCAGCACCTCTGGCTATCCACCATTGTGGAGTCATATTTATCAAGTCTAAGATGTTCACCCACCGGTACTTCCATCTAGACAATTGCCAGCACCTCTGGCTATCCACCATTGTGGAGTCATAACAACAAAATGTAAAAATACATTTTTCACAATCAAAATTCAAGCTGAGTCATTTCTATTCGAATTGACTCTCACAATGTAATAATGTCATATTACCAATCATCAACTATTAATCACAATAGTTTAATCAAAGTTACACTATGGTGTTCACAATCATGTACTTCCACCATAGCTATTTGTCAGCACCTCTGACTATTCACACATACATTCCAGATTTTTTTTTATCAAAAATGAAGAGCTTGACCCATTTTGACCCTCCTAATTACAATTTTGGCTTTTGGCAATTTTAGCCCCTCAAGTTCTAGTTAAATTTAATTAGATTAACTAGCTTAGTTTAGTAGTTATATTCTTAACTTGTTTACAACTAACTTAACTAAGTTGACACATTTACTAAAACAAAGTTAAATAACATTTAACTTTAAAATAACATATCGATCGATTAAAATATAATTAATCGCGAAATGGGTCGTTACATTGTGCAAGTTTCTTTTATTTTATCTCACTTGCCTTCCCTCAACTATATTGTGTTACTTTCTTTTGTTTTATGTCACTAAATTTCTCTCAACCACATTATTTTTTCATGGTAGGTTAATGGAAATATGTGAAGAGTAAAACAATCAGCTAAAAAGGGTGATAAACAAAAACATCATTAGATCTATAATATTTATCACAAGACTTCTATAATTATGTTATTAAATATTTTGTTTTTGGATTTATGTATGAATCTGAATCTTGAATCTTGGTTTATATTAAATTATTTTATTATTAGTAATTCTGATAACAGTATAAGTGACATCAACTTTAACGGGTCAGGGTGTTATTTTACTATCCCATATCGGTTGGCCGAAAGAGAAGGGGAAGAAAGACACCTTCTTTTTAAGAAGATAGATATCTTCCTTATCAGTCTGTGTTTTGCCTAGGCGGGCAACTTGTCAGATTAAAACAAAATGGTAACTTTCTAAATAAACAACCATCGGGAACAAAGAGGGCAACATCTTGATGCAACCGTTCTAGACTATTACAAATCGTATTAGAGACAAATGATAGACTAGTGTGATTAACGAGGACGTTGGGTTCCATAAGGGATTAATTGTAATGTCTGATGTGTTGCAAAACACATCTGTTTTTCCATTTGTTTCTATTGAATTTCTGTACAGTTTTATTCGTTTTAGAGTCGATTTATGCTGGTTCTTCACAATTCTGTAATTTCATGCTCGTAGGTAATAAACATGTCATTTTGGTGCAAAAGATCAAGCAATTGAGCTCCTGGTTGGATGAAGACGGACCCGAAGATAAAATAAGTCAAAAGCTGGAAAAATACATTGTCGCGTACCGCGACAACTTAAAGAAACCCTGTCGCGTAGCGCGACAGGTAGAAATGACTATTTTGTCCTTTTAATGATTTCGGGTTTGACCCGACTATTTTGTCGGGTAGTGGGTATCCTCGCGTAGCGCGAAGGTTTACTTGATGCCTGTCGCGTTACGCGACAGGGTTAAAAGCGCAGAAAATCGAGTTTAAGGTTTGTGAAACGGCTGGAGACGGGGTGATTCGATTCTGGACGATTAGAGACGACCTAGGAGGCGACAAGAGGCTAGAGAACGAGATCGGAGTTGATTTTGATCATCGGGAAGCCCTAGACGAGTGATCCGAAGGGTGTAACGTGATCGGTTTACTTTGTTTCTCTTATATCTCATGTTTTCTTACTTTAAACAGATTATGGATTGTTTTCATATGATGTTTAGTGGCTAAACTCTTAGAACTATCTAGGTTGGATGATTATGCATGTTTGATTTTGGTTTGATTCGGTTTTGGAACATTATGATGTGAATGATTTATGATTTAAAAACTTGGTTTGGAATATTGGATGTGTATGTGTGTCTTGGATTGTTAATTGATTGATATGATGTTCCTCATGTGTCTTGGCGATTGTCTATCGCAAAATAGGTGCATGCTAGAATCAATTACTGTGTGTTTTTGATTAGTGGATGAGTTGCTTAGGCCGAGTGATTCATAGGAATGTTTTATCGAGATTTAAACAGTTAAGATGTGTAACTTGCTTCAATAGCCGTGAGGTGAGAAGTTGTCGATAAGTCTTGGATGTAGGAATTCTAGTTAGAGCCTTTGTGAGAAGATCTTTCTAGTATGTTTATCATTTCATGTTTATCGAGTCCAATAGGAAAACCCAAGTTATCCCTAGCATGTAAGTAAACTGTGACTTTCGCGCCGTGAGGTAGAATGTTTAACAGTTATTTCTTAGGTGCTTTGAGATTATCGTACTGTGAGGTAGATAATCTGGCGGATACTTCATAAGTAGTTGGATGACCTGTGAGGGAAATCCATGTGTCCGGTGGTTTAACGGCTTTTAGGATCCTTAGTTGACTATCCTTGAGAAGGGTCGAGGGTGCTCTAGGTTTCCTTTGAGTTTAGTATTATAAGATCCCGGTATCACATTAGTTCCATCCCGAGAGAACCTTGTCAAGCATGTATATGATTCAAGCCTAGGTAGTGTTTCTTTTCTTATTTGGTTTAGTTTTTGTTTGCTCGTCTGTTTCAGTTTATTTAAGTCATTCTTAGTTTTGTTAGAAAACCCCCTTCTTTATTATTATTTTAGTTAAGTACAAATTTTGTATAGATAAGTCCTAGAGTCTAGTTAGTACAGTCTGTAGAAGTCTGTGGGTTCGATATCCGGACTTACTTTTGTCTTGCTACATACGATAGGTACACTTGCCTGTCGGTAGCTTAGGTTTTAGAGAGTCTAGATTTATTACTTTTTGTCTAGTTTTAGAGTCGGTTTTTAGTTAGTTTATTAGCTAAGCTCCGTCGACATCAATGTCTCACATATGCTAGGAGAAGAAAAAACATTCTTTATAATGAGATGGATACATTTCCTATCAAAACTAGGGGCCGGGGAGGGGCCAAGTGGATGACGACTCAGGGTCCGGCCTTTTAAGGGACCCGAAATTTAAAAAAAAAATTATATATTATGTTATGAATTTTTATATATAAATTACTAAGTTATTTTTCTTAATAGGGCTCCAAATTTTTTTCTTCTTTTGGTACCAAAACTTTTTTTCATTCTTAGGCCGGATCGGATCAAGACAATGTGTTTTGTCTTGACAAATAACTTGTTAGGTGAAAATAAAACACTGAGATTTTGTATGGCAATCCATAGAAGATAATACAGACATTATGTTGTTGCGGTCATGTTGGTTTATCACACGTCTAATCCATATGTCTATGTGTGTGTGGCTTTCCTGTGTGTCTATGTAACTATGGCTCTTTCTTCTAATGGTGGAGGGGACTTCTTTAGGTTCTCTGTTTGGGTTCCCCAGCTGTAAGTTTCTTTTTTTGGGTTTGTTTCTCGGATGTTTTTTTTTGCCGAAGAAACCTAAGAAGATAGAGAGAAAGATATGAATTTTTTTTAGTTTACAATAGTTTCAAATGAAAATAAGGTAGCACAATCTAACCAGTTTCATGTAAAAGATATTTTAGGCTTCTTTGCCTTGTAACATTCCACATTAAGAATTAAAATTCACTTTTACCCAATTACATATTCCTTAGGTGGGAGGTATAATCTCTTTTTACGACACAATTCCACATAACGTTTTGTTTTAACTAACATTCAATATTTTCATAACCGAATCAGAAGTTAAACCGACTTTTATAGGTCGCTGGTAAGCCGGATTCAAAAACTGGATAACATAATAAATAGCTAAAAATACCAAAAAAATTATAAATTATAAAAAAAAATTAAATAAAAAAATTAATGTTGAAATAAACATAATTATGTTAAAAAAATACATGGTTTAGCTAAATGTTTCATTCTTTTGATTTTAGTTAAAAAAAATCAAATCAGGTCCGACCTTCCTTCAGTTCCCCAATCTGACAAGTGAACTGGTTAAATCAGCCGTTTCGTTTAGAGGCAATTCACATGACTAATTTGGGTATGTCCTCCCTTTGGTTTCCGGTCTGACCGGTCGGTCTGGTCCTATTTGGTTTTTAAATCATTTATTCCATAAGTTATTTTTCTTTAAGTTAGATTCTTTTTAGGGTAATAAAACATCAATTGACTACATATGAAGTGTAGTCACCATACAACAAAGATCTAATAACGACCCTCCTGATTTATTGCAAGATGCAAAAGTCACAATAGCCAGCTTTTATGTCTGTCGGTTTTGAGATGAGATTTATTATTTAAAACTTTATTTATTATTTGAAACTTTATATTTATTCTTTTGTGATCTTACATAGCAACATGTATTATACGTCCATACCAGCATAATGTTGCATAGTATGTTGTATAATATAATTCTATAACGGGAACAAAATATAAGATAGATAAATCAGAATTAGAGTAAATTACCAAGATGGTCTATGTGGTTTGCTAGTATTCCACTCTTGGTTCTTGTGTTTTATAAATTACCCATATAGTCCCAAATTTTAAAGATTTGTAACACATATAGTCCGTATGTGAGGATAATTTGGTCAATTATGTGAGAGTAATTTGGTGACCTAATAACTATATGTGTTACAAATGTTTAAAGATTGAGATCATATGGGTAATTTATGAAACCTAAAGACCAAAAGTGAAATATTATCAAACCGCATACACTATATCGGTAATTTAATCTCAAATTTATTTAACCTAAATTATATTTTATATTATTAAAAAAATAATAATAAAGTGCCATTAATTAGTCTGTAAGCTTAGTGTAACTAAGCTCTTCATTTTAAATATATAGTATATTTATTATATATAAAAATATATAAATTAATGTCAGTTGGATTAGTTACTTTGATTATTTACATCCACATAACTATAAGTACATCTTAAGAAATTCATAACAAATCCAATCCTTTTTTAATATATTAAAAAAAATTGAACAACTTGAAACACACACCAAAAGACGGAATTTCAATTGTCCACTTGGATTTGAGTATCTGAGGTGTATGCTCAAGCACACACTAAAAGAAACCATACAACTGGGTAAACCATCTAACCTGACCTCAACAATATATCTTGGCCTAGATTCAAATCCAAAACCTTCAAAAAAAAGCCAAATGACCGCGAGGCTATAAGTTTTTTGGTTTTCTAATATATTAAATAACAGAACAAATTATAAAGAAATATAGAATAAATGGTTTTTCTTAAATGTGTTTTAGTTTGGTGGTTCTTAAAGGAAATGGTTGATGTGTTCGTTGGGAGTTACAGCAAGAATTAAAGTGAGGGTTTTAAATTTTCCAGATAATTTTGGGCCATATCAAAACATTTTAAATAAAATATTAATTTTTTAAAAGACCTGGGGTAAAAGTTATACTTCAATTATTGTTCATTGGGTATCCCGCATAATGTTACTCCTTTTTTTAAAACAAAAATTATGCATTAAACGATCTGCCTTAACTGTTATAGATTGGTTTAATACAAATATAAATTCATTTAAAATAACTATTTTTTTAACGTGGACAAGTATTTTAAGAAATATATTACTTTTTATAAAGATACCAATTATTTACAAAAAGGTAAAATAAAATAAATAAAATAATGTTAACACACGTTTTTTTTAAAAGTTGTATTTAATAACATAATCTTAGATGTGGTTGTTTTAACTTCTAACACTTAAAAAATGATATTATATTGATTGACTTAAAAAAATATAATAAAGTAGTTAAAATAAATGAAAATGTCATTTTAATAAATATTTTTCAAGTCACTTATTTTGATAAACTCTTTTTTAAAAAAAAAAAAACTTCTATTTGATCATTCCTTCATAATTATCTATACTTTTTTAACAGCGATTTATAATTATATTAACGAGTAGTTTAACTTGATTGCTAAATCCTCCAAAATGATGATATTTACATTGAAGTAACAAATATTACACTAATATAAGAAATTGTTACATTAATGTAAGAAAATGTTACGTTCACAAATATAAATCAATGTAATAAATGATGATTACACTATTGTAAGGAATTAAAAAGGGGGAATATGTTATGTATTATTTCTAGAATTCTTTAACTTCATGAGAGGGTCACATTAATTTTTTCGTTGAAGTCGTCAAATTCTTCAAGCTATTGCTTAAGAATAAACCCTCTAAGCTTTCAAAAACCTTTCTTCAATTTATTAATGTAATTAGTTCTACTTTTATATTTTAATTTAACATTTAAAATCAACATTTGTTTTTAATATGTCACATAAGACTGATTTTTAGAACTAGACCATTTTTCATTTAAAAGCTTCATTGAAACGTATCGTTGTTGAATGTTTGATTTTTATCAGTAAATTAAGCAGTCTTGAGCCTACCGATTAATTATTTTCGTATTCATAGTCTTTACAAACTCCTGATCAAGCATTGTCTTCAACTTCGTAACATAACAATGTAATCACCGGCCATTAAGGATGTAAGATCATCCCGATTAACAACTTTTCTAGATCCTTACACTGTTTAAAAAGAAAAAGAAAAAATGGCCCAGCAAACTTTCACGATCAGGGTCGCCCACACGGCCACACCATCTAGATTGCAACCATCCATTTGTGTTTCTCTCTCTCTCTCTCTCTCTCTCTTACTTTATCATGATTAGTTTTTAAAATAATTTTGTTTTTTTTACTTCAAATAATTAACGTTAAAAAAAATCTAAAAATACGGCCTTATCAATTTTTTTATGAACATGTATGTGTAAATTTTTGTTAAAAACAAAGTTCGTTTAAAAAAATGTATTTTTAATATAAAATAAATATTAACAATCATTGATTAATCCTATCTAAAACTTGGAGGTATTTTTATTGGTTCAGAAGATTTTGCGGATCAAACTCATTATCTAAAAATTATCTGTTTAAAAACTAAAAATCATAAATTATATTTATTTAATAAAAAGTAGTAGAGGTTGAGTTGTTAATGAAAATAAAAAGTTGTGTTTGATTAGGTTGTGTAGGTGGAAGAGAGATAAATTATTTTTTATTAAAAGGTCGGGTTGGATTGGATTGTGAATGAGGCTGGCCTAAATGAACTAAACGTTCAACGAACAGTTTGTGAACCGTTCAGTGGGAAGTTCGTTTATGTTCGTTCGTTTAATAAAGAAACAAACACAAACAAGAAATAATGTTCGTTTAGTTAAATGAACGAACGTGAATAGAGATCGTGTTTGTTTATTTGTGTTCGTAAACGTTTGGTAACATGTTCGTTTACGTTCGTTTATGTCCGTTAAGTTCATTTATTATATTTATTTGTTAAATGTGTTGTGTATTTTTAATTTTTAGTTTAATACCATTATATTTAAGTTATTTAGTTTAATACCATTATATTTAAGTTATTTAGTTTGAAAAGACACATTTATGTTTTATGTTCATATAAATGTAAAATGTATTTAGCAATTTGTTTTATGTTTTTAGGTCATTTTATGTTTTTTGTCATTGTTATTATATATTAAATAAGTTTATTGTTATTTACTTTTCATGTTTTATATTTTAGAAGTATACAATTGTTTTTTTTTTCTCTATTTTGCTTTTCAGAAATTGTCATTTTAGAACATTATATTATATGTATTCATCATTGTGTTTTATGTTTTAATTTATTTTGGTATTATTTTATCATTTTTTATGTATTAAATATTTTTTTTATATCACTGTGTCATGTTGTATGTCTTACCTCTTTTCAGTGGGCTTCGTTAAAACAACATATGTGAAGCGTAAGAACATCGTCGTTAAAAAAAATCTAAGAGATTAGACCTCTATTATGCAGGCTACTAATTAGTTTGTAATAATATTTATCATTGGTGGCCGAGGAAATACACATGAATTCAACTATTCAAGTGGCTATCGAGGCTTTTATTTTTATTTTTATTTTTATTTTTATCGGGCTTACATTCCTTTGTTTTCATCATTTATGAAGAGTATATTAATAAAGTAAACAAGAAAATTAAAATTTAAAAGTTGGCTGAATGAATAAGATCTGGTGATCTATTATTATTTAAATCAACTATTTTATTATAAATATATTTTAACACATAATTCATTTATAGAATAAAGAGTATGTACAATCAATTATTCTTTTATAAGAAAGTAAAACTCCTTTTATATTTTCGGAAATTAGATATTGTCAACTAAGAGTATGTACAAGGAATTAAGTAGATATTGTGACACCGATGAGTCTTTGATCTACTAGTTTGATAGGTGATAGTTTTAAGCCTTTAAATATAAATGTCATATCTTCGAGTCTCACTGTAATATTATTCAGGTGAGCTAGATGTTTTATTACAGCACACTTTAGGGTGGCAGGTTTTCTTTGAATGATGAACATGTCATGTCACCAGTTTTAGGTAGGTAATGTTGGAAATTTAATAATAATAAATATGTTTTATTATTAATTTTGGACCACGATAATTATTCGTATATGTTACGAATATGATTATTATTGATTACGATTTTGTTCTATGATGTGAACTAATCACAATGAACATAATCGGGTCCAAAACGGAGCTAAGATGAATGAGATATCGATGCTCGAAATTGTGTTGTGTAAACCTTTTCATCTACCAATTCAAGTGTAATGTATTGGCCATGAATATGTTTGTTAATGGGCATAATGGTGGTCATGAATATGTTTGTTAATGGGCATAATGGTGGCCATAAATATGCTTGTTAAAGGTTCATGATGGCAACCTTTGGAATCCTATGTGATACAAGTATATATAGAGGCATTTGGCCTCTTGTTAGTTTTGCTAGGTTATGAAATCTCAACACCATTTGGGATTAAGACACACAAACACAAGCTTCAAAAATTCACAACAAAAGAAGATACTCTGTCGAGTTTTCAACAACCTACAATGATCTATTCCTTGTAGTACATTGCTAAACACTCTTGTTTCAGGTAACATTTCAGGTTTTCGGTTAACTCCGGCAGTACATACTGCTTCGGCTGTTGTACCCTGGGAAACAGTCAGGTTCACCTGGGTGGCCCGAAATCTGTTTTAAGGGACCTCTGTTGAACAGAAATCCTCAGCTACCGAACTCATTTCAATTCGTTTCATCTTGTGCAATATTTCTTTCTTCTAATTTAAAGTTTAGTACTTTTATGTTTCTTGTAATAATGTATTTTTCATTGTGTATTTCTGAATTGTAATTCGAGTAATTGAATAATAAAAGTATTAATTTATTTTGTGAACGGTGTTCCTACAGGTAACAAGGACGTAGATGACATTTCGTCCTTGTGTTTACCTGGTTAATCGGTCTTATAAAATATTCGTCATTGTTCAAAAAAAAAAAAAAAAGATAATGTCACTTTCTTGGATATTAACTAATATTATATTTTGAATCCATATATGTTAAACAAGACAAGCAAACATTCACCAAAATTGGTGGGTAAGCCAAAAAAGACCAAATTCCTTTTCTTTGTTTTATTTAAAAATCTCATTTTACACGATTCTTATAAATTTCAGGATTTTGGCTTACATGAAAAATAAAATAAATAAATAAAATGTGTTAAATATATAATTTATTTAAAAGTTTAAAACGTGATCCTAGTTATTTATCACAAAAATAACAAATTTTGACGTCACATCCATATAAGGAAATTTTTGTCACACCGTGACTCAATATTAGAAACAGTCTGTCAACTTTAAAAATTATATGCGTTTTTGATTGACAAATAATGAGTACCATATCTTTAAGCACCATATTTTGTCACTTGGAATTAAACTTTATAGAAGAAATATCATGTCCAACATTGTATTAGTTCATTTAATAGAGACATTGTATCATAGAAATAATGTTTTGAATTCAAATTCAGATAATAAGAAATTTATTTAGAGTAGTTTAATAAGAGTAAAAGTAAGGCATATTTGTTAAAAAAAAGTGACGCTGGTTCAAGTTTCAAAAAGCATATACTAAGGAGTAAAATTTAAGGCAATTGTTAAAATCATGCTTCAAGCCTTAACGTGGATTTTTTTTTGAACGGCGATGATTCTACATACCATGTATGTTGTCTTAACAGGGTCCACCGAACAGAGGTAAGACGCGGCCACACCAGATGCGCGGGAACCCCTTGGAATGGGTAAACTTTTGCGCCCCATTGGTCCAAAGACCGAGATTAAACTCAAGATTTTTTTCCCCACCTGGATGTCCTTTAAATCGTCTCTGGCAGGACTTGAACCCATGACCTCTCGATCACAAGGTGAAACCCAAACCAGTAGGCTAAATTTTCAGGATATAGAAATTAATCTATGATTAAGAAGAAAAAAACAAGCTCATACTTTGCTAAAATCACAACTAGCGTTGTAATGACCACCAATAAAACTTAATGATTTAAATCTCTTGGCCAACTCCGTCAACTCTCTTGTTTTGTCCCTCTTAATTTGTACTAGTTCTAAGAAGTCTTACGACATAAACTTAAATATGAGATTTGTTTTAGAGTTAATTACGTAAGAGTAGACGTGATAATCTTGAACTAAAGCAAGATAAATTGGTTGGTTTGAGTGAATAATTATTGTATTTTTTATTAAAATGAGCAACACAATAACATAAAAATGTTTAAATGAGTAACAATTTAACATAATGCGGATAAACATATATAACACAAAAACTATGTGAATCTAACGAAATCTAATAAATAAGAATTATTAATAATATGTTTGATGAAAAAGTCTCTAAAAATTATTGAAATACACTAATTGTTTACTTACAACCTATTTTAACTTAGAGTAAATTAAAACTTTTTTAAAAACGAATCATTTAGACCCAAATTGATTTAACTTATAACCCATCCTGCCCGACATGTTCTGACCCTATACCTAACTCGCCTATTTTTCCAGACTTACATAACTAGGTTCTGTGATTGATGAAGTTGTAGGTTTAATCTATAGTATTTAAAAATTTGATGAAGTTGTAGGTTTAATCTATAGTATTTAAAAATTACAATGCAACATTTACGATAATTTTACATCAATGATCTTTATGGCTTGGTTAAACTACAGATTTAGTTTTCAGTATTAAAATATTGCAAACTTAGAGGATGATAATTGTTAGAATAAAATTTTATTTATTGTTGATATCTTTATTTTGTTTTTGGTTAAGTCGGTTTAGTTAGGTTATTGTTTATTTGCGAGTTCATGTTATGCTTCTAACTCAAAAAATAAGAATTTAGAGTCATGACTCACTAAGCTATAAATCAATTGGTCTGAGAGTAAACAATTTGATGACGTTCTAATGTGAAGGTCATGTGTTCTCAAGTCTCACTTGCAACAAAAATATTGCAGGTGAGCCAAATGTATTACCATAATGAGTTTTCGGACGGTGAGTTACTTTGAAACGATGGACCAGTCGAGTCACTAATGTTTTATGTGTTTCGTGGGCGTTGGTGCTCTTTCACAAATGGATTTACTCGGGTGATCAAGCTTAAAATTAAAAAAAGGTTTTTATTGCGAGTTAAAAAAAAAGAGTCATGATATCGGATTCACAAACCTTATGGTCTTGATTTCAAAACCTTATGTTCTTGTTTTCTTGTTCAAAATTTTCTGGTCAGCATTAAATTTGTTAAACAACTCGCCCAATCGAAAGCATACCAACCAACAGTTGCTACATTGTATCTCCAAATTTTAATTTACAATCTTTTTTCTTACATTAATTAATAAAATACTTAACCAAGGGCTGGCTTCTTGCCTTTTTGGCTTTCCTGTGAGAGGTCACGGGTTCAAATTCCTCCCAAGGCGAAATATGGGTCCTTGGAAGGTCAGAGGGTTTTTCGGTGCGATTTCCTCCTGGGGTGGTGGTGGGGTCTCAACAGAGGTCATGGTAACTAAACATTGGTGACGTGACCTGAAAATCAGTGGTTCAAAAGTTGAAATCAAATGCCGTTTAAAAAAAATTAATAAAATACTTTAATATTTAATGAATAAATCGAAATGACGTGTGCCTTGTATGTTGTATATGAGAATTGATCATCTGTTCATCTGCTTTGAGTCGTGTGACACTCAGACTGTGTATAAATTGCTGCAATAATCACACATTTACTCATTTACACTCTCCATTCTCTCTCTCTCTCTCTCTCTCTCTCTCTCTCTCTCTCTCTCTACACAGAAACACACACACAGAAACACACACATCTCTCTCTCTCTAAAATGCTTTTCTTTCTTCTTTCCTGCTTCTCTTTCATAATTCTCTCAAAGTTTTCTTTCTTCAAAACAATCCCAAATTGGAATCTTGAAATGGGTTCTTTGTCATTTCAGTTTTTCATCAAACACCTGTTGAGAACACACATGATCTCCCTCAGTTTCTGTAATCTTGATCCAACCAAAAATGGTGTTTTAGCATCAAAGGCAGAAGCTTTAGAGAAGAAGGATGATGTTTGTTTATTAGATTTGCCAGATTTGCCCTTGGAATGCATTCTTGAGAAGCTTTCTCCTGCTGGATTAGCCAGCTTGTCAGGGGTATGTAGGTCTTTTAGGATCATGTGCACCCAAGATCATCTTTGGGAAAAGCATTTGAACCAGAAATGGGGCAAGTTCTTGATGGGTGATTCTTTGTTTAAAGAATGGCAGACCTACATTGATGCCAAAAAGAAGCAAACCCTATTGGATTCTTCAAATGGAAAAGGGTATTTTGGGAATTTCACTTGGTGGAAGAAAAATGTAATATTGAACAGTAGCAGTATTTGCTTGCCTGTTGGTTCAATCATGTCATGGTATCTATCTCTTGAAAATGGAGAGTTTTCTTTTCCTGCTCAAGTTTACAACAGAGAGGTAATTGTAATTTTGACTTATCCAATGTCAAACCTAATGCTTTTAAAACCAAAAATTGACCTAAATCTCGAAGCAAATTTGGCCAAATTCATTTAATAGGTTTATTAATATTGTAAACATCTTCCAATATCACATTTTTTTTCCTAAAAAGTAATTAGAATCGAAATAATTTTCAGTTTTAATATAATAAAGTTGACCATACAAAGTCACAATGTTCTATAATCTTTGTTCATATATGAGGGTTCTAATAGTCATATGATGTTTCAATTGCAGAATGGAAATATTGGGTTTTTACTGTCTTGTTATGATGCAAAAGTTACCTATGATTCCCAAACAGACAGTTTCAAAGCCAGGTGAAAAGAAATTTTCAATTTTTTGTTCATTTTCCAGTTATATTTTCAAAAAAATTCAAAACTTTTGTTTAATCCCAGTTATATTTTCTAAAAATGTACACAATTTCTTCATTCCTGATGATAACTTGCAAAATTCAACTCAAAATTTCTTAAATTCTTATGAATTTTAAATGATTTTGGGTACTTGTTTAGGTATGCATCACAGGGTAGGCCAACAATTGAGGAAAATATCAAATGGGATAGGTTAAGATCACCAGCAGTTGATGTATCACCATATGATCTTCATGTATCTGATTGTTTGACTGATTTAAAACCTGGAGATCACTTTGAGGTTCAATGGAGGAAATCTAAAGAGTTTCCTTATGGTGGGTGTTCTTTAATATTTTTTAAGAGTAAATTACGATTTTGGCTCCGGTTTAAGTGTTTTAACTATTTCGGCCCAAAATAAAATCTTATATCAATTCAGCCCCTGTGGTTCATAAAAACTAGCGTTTTTGGTCCCCAGCCATACTTCGATTTTGGGCCAAAACCGTTATAATAATTAAGTTTGAGAGGCCAAAACCGATAGTTGTCTAAACTACAAGGGCTGAATTGATAGAAGAATCTATTTTGGGTCAAAATAGTTAAAACAGTTAAACCACAGGGGCCAAAAGAGTAATTTACTCTATTTTTAAAAATTTAATTTTGTTGATGTGTATGCACTGTGCAGTGTATTTATGCAGTAGATGCTTGTACTTTGTGCTTAATCTGTTGTAATTTCTTGATGTATCTCAGGTTGGTGGTATGGTGTTGTTGGCCACTTGGAATCATGTGATGGAAACAAGCTTTATTGTCAATGTCATCATAGTGGTGAGTTTTGAGTCGTCACAAGTTTCTTGGAATAAAGCTGTTAAATTTTTTTTTATGATTCCAATTAACTTTTTATTTTTATATATTTATATATATTTTTTAAATCATGGGTTCTTGTTGGCCTGAATCTTGACTAAAACAAGAAAGATTAACAAGTGTCTTTAATTGTTGACCAATCATTTGACTTTAAACATATTGACCTCCAAGTTAAATCCTCTGGTAAGTTTTAGGTAACCTAAATAAATGGACTTCATCATCCAAACACTAAACTTTCCACCTGTTTATTTTTAAACCCCTCTAAATAGGGGTGTTCATACCCGAAACCCGAAAAAACCGATCCGAATTAAAGATTCGGATATTCGGATAAATTCGGATCGGATATCCGTTTTCCGAATTCGGATCGGATATCGGATATATAAAATCTTTTTTATTCTGATCGGATATCGTTTGGGTTGTTCGGATGAAAAAATATGTTTATTCGGGTAGATTTGGATCGGATTAACAAATTTCGAATTCGGATCGGGTCTTGAAACCCCTACCTCTAAAGGTCACTTGTCCAACTATATAATTTTTATCTGTTCGCTAGTAAGATATTGGTGAGACCCGAGGTTTTTGGGTAAAAAAAAATAAAGAAAAATAAAAAAAAGTTCTAAACACTAGTTTCGAACATCTACTTTTGTTAATGTTATCATGACATGTCTACTTTAAAACAGATTTAGTGATACTGGAGTTCAGGCAGTACAATTTGGGGTCAAGATGGAGAGAAGTGACCGTTGACCGAAGGGACCATAGAGAAGTAGGCAGTGAAGCAGACGGGTTTTATGCCGGAATAAGAAAACTCTACGACGAAAAAGAGATAATGACGTGGAAAAGCCTTTGACCCGCTCGCAACGAGTGTAACATGTTGATAACTGAAGTCTGATTAGTATGAACTTTGGTGTAAATAGAAGGTTTATATAGAGATTTTGAAGGTTATTGGAGATGATTTGGTATTGGTTTTGTATTTTGATCCACAATGATTTATGAGGATATGCAACTTGTAAAAGATGGTGCCAAACGGTTATAGTTGGTATCAATTGATCAATATGTGAGCTTGTGGATATATGTATAGATTTATATATAATGTCTATCAAGATGATGTTAACATGTTTGGTATTTTAGATATGAATTTGTTTATTGGTATGGTTTGAGAGGAATCTATTGAGAGAAATAAATAAAAGTAAAATATTTTACTAAAAAAATATCAGTTATAACATTACTATTTGTAGTGAAAAAAGGAGAAAAAGAAAAAAAGGTGAGGATGAATATATATCGAACACTATTTTGTCTAAACAAGCCGAGCGTGAGCCTTATCGAGCTCGAAACTGGCTTGGCTTTTTTACACCTTCAGTGATGGGCATACCCTTCGGACGTATTGGGCATGCCAATATTTTCTTTTTACGTGTTTGAAACATGAGACTAATGATTGTCTAAAACAACTTTTGTGACTTTAAATACGTTTATCAAGAAAAGTTTGCTCAAAATTAGCTTAACTTGTAAACGAGCGAGCCGACTTGGTTGGCTTTGTATACGAGCTGAGCTCAAGGAAGGTTGGCTCGCCCCGTTCTCTCTTATAAATTAACCCAAATTTTTACATTTTATAGCTTAAGTAAAAATACATTCAATTCTTATAAGCCAACTCTTCATCATAATTTACTCACATCAAAACCTTTCAACTTTTATTAAGTTCTAACAGTCTAACAAAACTAGAACTGGCAAAATGTGCAGGTCGGGTAACGGATCAGAACGACTTCGGGTCAGGATGGGTAGTCATTCTTAAACGTTTAAAACCATTGCATTCACATAGTTTTTAGTTTATCTCTCTTCACTCGTATTGTGTTAAAGTGTTAACAATCTCAACTTATTCCATATTATGATGTTACACATTTCAAGCTATTATACAACGATTGTTTACCCAAACAAACTCATTTCTTTTGATTTTGGTGAAAATTGCCACCTCTAAACAAAACTAAATCGGGTTAAGCTATTTTTTAAGGGAAAATCCCCAAAATGACTAGATTGACCAAAGTTTTCCACAAAATGTCCACTTAAAAATCCTGTGTCTACTCACTTACGGGCGCCGACATTTGTAAGTATATAGGCGGGCGCCTATACAACCACCATTTAAAAGTTGACACGTGTCTTCTATAGGTGTGACAAAAACATGTACGGGCGGACGCGAGTAATTAACGACAGGCGTCTGTAATTATTGGGCGGGCGTCTGTTAATTACAGGCGCACGCCTATTAAAGAAAATGGTACCATATACAGGCGTCCGTCTGTACACGATTTTTGCCGCACCTATATAAGACACGTGCCAACATTTAAATGGTGTTTTGTGTAGGCGCCCACCTATGTGCACAGTGGCACCGACGCCAGTACAGAGTGTGGATATTTCTGACATTAGAAAGTCAAATAGGTATATAAGAAAAAAAATGATCAAATGGGTATTTTGAGAATTTTCTCTTTTTTTAAATTAAGCCAAGCTGAGTTAGCATGAGCTCAAGTTTGGAGCTTGGTCTATAACCCATTGATGTTTTGACACATCGCCAAGCACTTTGTAACAAAAAAGATGGCGTCTCTATGGTGTTCACACTTGGTTCTTACTTTACTCCAATCACTAAGAGACATGTATATTATTTCAATCTCTACTTTATACTGTTTCTTTTGTGGGAAGCATATTCATATCTTATGTCCATCCCATAGCTCTTAAAATTTTGACACATAAAAAGTTTAAAAAGAACATGTCTTAGTTTGTGCAAGTTTTTGACATACACGTGTCCCCTTTTTTCAACTTTTTGAGAGAATAAAGACAAGTTACACTGGCAAAATTAGTTGTCAATCGTTGGAGTTGTCGTCTCTAAAAGACTTGTTGACATGTGCTTAAAGTTGATGAAAAGTAACATGGCTTGACTTGATGTGTCGTTGCAATTAGGGATCGCAATTCCTAATATGCACAAACACTATACGAAGAATTAGGTTAAGGTTTTTAGCATGACTCATCTATTAAATGCGCTAAATCGAATATGATTTGGTCAACAAACAGATTAACACATTACCCATAAGACGCGCTATATAAGAATTCTAATATGTAAAATTTTAAAATTTATATATATTAATTTTATTCAACTTATTTGTTTTAAACGACAAAAGATTTCATTCTCCCAAAATAGGCTAGCAAGAGACTATAACCCACATGTAAACGAAGGAAAAAACAAAATGCTTCTACAATAACGGTACATCATAACTTCTCTTATGAAAGGTCTTAAATTCTAGTCTCTCTATGAATAATTGGTTATAGATTTGCACGAGGTTTACCAAAGGCATAAAAGAGGTGAATTTCCTTCTAGAGAGCAAGAGAACATGATATCCTTAAGAAATTAGTTACCCAAAATTTGCTAGACGAAAGAGACCTAAGACACTCTTAGTTTATTATTGTTAAAAAAAATAATAATAACATAAAGTCCATACAATGTTCCTTTTTGATAGAGCCACTAGAGTAGGAAAAGGATCCATCTCTAACTCTCTGGTTAAAAATGTCTCGCTTTTTTTTTTGTGACCAAACCATTCCACGAGAAATGGTAATCAGACATTTGATTAGTTGATTGAGTACAAAGTTTTTTAACATGACCTACTAATCCTTTGATCCGCACAAATCCGATTAATAGGATTACCAGTTTGGACGGTTTCATGATTTGAAACTGGACTGTAAACACTCCTACTCAATAGCACTTTATAGGACCCTTTTCTAGTGTCAAACTCTGGTGGTCTTGTTTGTTGGATTTTATTTTATAAAATGACCTTGTGACTAATTGATAATTAACCAATAAGCCAATAAGTCATTATGAATAACTTGATGATAAACCATTATGTATAAGTTGATGCATTTATCAATTTATTGATAATTGCATTATGGTCCTATCAATTTAGAGGTGCACAAACCGGTTAACCGGTGGAAAACCGGTTTTGAAATAACCGAACCGGTTAACCGGTCAAAGTCTGGCAACCGGTTTTACTACTAACCGGTTCGGTTAATAACCGGTTTTTCAAGATCTAAAACCGAAACCGATATATAATTGAAACCGGTTAACCGCCAAATAACCGATATTTCCTACGTTGGTCCAGTTAACCGGTTTGGTCTCTTGAAACTTCAAATCGGTCCTAAACCGCCGGATTTTTCAGAAACCTAAAACCGATTCTAATAACCGGTATAAAAACCGGTTTCTAACCGGTTCGGTTAACCGGTTTTTTTTGCATGTCTACCTATCATGACTTCATTTTGATGAATGATGTTATCCTTATCTAATCTATAAATATGGAAAGTTATTCACTAATTCTCCTAAGTGTTCAACTAATCAATTTACTTAACCTGAAAAGACATTAGATGATCTTACCTATAATATTAGATGATCGAAACACTTTTTTTTAGTTTTTTGAACACTTTTTCTATCATTATATAAAAATCTATAATATTTCGAAAAAATTTAACTCTTTTACTTTATTTTATGTTTGAAAGTAGAGGTTTAAGCGGCGCGTTGCCGCGGTAACCTAGTATTGAACGAAAAACATGATATCTACCAAATAAAAATTCCACCGTAAAATAATATTTAATTATACCGCTCTGTCGAAATATGCATTCGATCACGCAACAGCGATAACACGTCGAATATCAAAACACATACAAAATACGGCTACAATGACTATTAATCTGACCTAAAATAATAAATCAAATAATTGTAAAAATAGTTACTACTTCCAAAGAATACGAAAACAAACATAAGCAAATGATGTTAAAAATCATAGAATAAAAATAATACAAAAAAAATTGCATTTGAAAAAGTTAGCATTAAAAATATAAACCTAAGGCTCACAAATAAAACACATAAAATATTGTTTAATTATTTATATTATTTAACAATTATTATTATTATTAGTATTAGTTAGTATCATTATTTGATTAAAACTATTTTTGTATTGCTATTAAATAAAAAATAATAAAGGAAAAAAAAATCAAACTAAAAACGCGTTTGGCATGGGAATGGAACCACCAACCTTTAGATGAAATGGCTCAAGCTTAAACCAACAAGGCAACCTTGCATATGTACGGACATGTTATAGGTTTGCGAATAAAACACACAATTTTTATGACAGCTTGAGTTCAAAATTTATATAAACAATTGTGAGATAATTGCAATCAAAATTTATGTGATTGTTTGGGTTCAAAATTTATATAAATGTTTGTGACGTAATTGCGCTCAAATCAATATAATTATGACTATTATCCGATAACGTAAGAACGTGTAAAAACCATGTGAACTTTAAAAATATGTGAGTAAACATGTGGGAAATTTAAAAATAAGAGTTGCAAGTATAAGGTTTAAAAGAAAAACATTATATTATATTATATTATATATATTAAAAACTAAAGTTGGTTTGTGAGAGGTTTTCACTATTCCTCTTTTCACAAGTATTGCAACGGATTGTACAAGTCTTTGTTGCAACACTTTTCTCTTTTCTATTCTGATTTTTCAAATACTATATATTCTTTTGTTGAAGTTAGAACAAAAAGTCATGACTGTCTAGGTTTTATTATATTAGTTTTATAGGATAGGTGTCATGTCATTCATGCTCCCTTCTTTTCTTTATTTCTTTTTTTTTCCTTCTACATGCACAGATCTGGAAGCTATGCGTCTAACCCTCTATTGCGTATAAAAATTTACGTTTTATTTCGTCAGACTATTAGTAAAAGTAAAAATCATACATGTACATGTAACATCAGTGCCGGACGCGTGCCGGAACAGTGATCGCAACAGTAAACCGTACAGTAACTCATGTACACATTACGTGAAACTATGTTTATTCTATTGATACATTATGATTAACATGAAACTATTATACGATTTTCTGAATCTGACTGAAACCTTAGGGTTTGACAGTCATAAACATGTCAGACAACACAGTGTTGAAACATAAATGCTTGATTTGATACTATTTTGTATAAATGTAAGTGAGGTTAAACAAAACAAAACAATAACGGTTGTTGTTACGGAATGCTAAACCGACGAGTTATTCGTATAGGTGACGATCTGTACGAATGATTCTGATAGTTTAACGTACTGAAATAATGACCGAACAGTAGAAAACAAGAATCAGAAAGCCAAACCATCGACGTGTTCGTTCGAATGACGATTCGAACGAATACGCGCGATGGCGACGCGATCTGACGAAACGAAAACGAATAACGATACGAACGATCATAAATTTAAGGAAATATAATATTTCCTATTTTACAATTTTGAAACTCATCATAAAACAATTTAAACTAAATTCTTTTATTAAATCGCGAAACAATAAACGAAACGCGTAAAATACTAAATTTCGATAAATAAATTAAATAAACGAAAATTAAAATAATTTTTAGAAATAAATAACATTCTGATCGTTACAATAAACTCTTTTTATTTAAATTTACGAAAAATACGCGTAAAGTGCCGGAAACGCGATGAAATCGCGAACCGAGCAACCGAAAGGAACCCGAACACCACACATGAACTCTAATTCCCGGCTACCACCATTCACCACCATTCTTCACCTTCAAAGCTCCATAACTTCTTCGTTCCTTGACCGATTTGGGTGATTCTTGAACCTACGCGAAGCCCTTGATAAGCTCTACATGAAAGTACAACTGATCGGAGCTGTTGACCACTGAGTTTTGAGGTATGATGCAAACAAGTCATGAGAAAAGAGGGTTTTCATAACCCTAGACCGCCACACACACCCACCGGTTTCAAAACCTACTACACACACACTTAAAACCTGCGAGAACATATCTACACGTAGCAAGATCGTGGGGATGACCAGACCAGGGGTGAGCTGAAGGAGATGATGAACTCGCCGGTTCAGGTTCGTGAAGGAACCAGGCTGGCCGAACCCTTGGGGTGTCACGAACCACCCACGAACCTTGTTGCAGCGAACCATCATCCATCGCCAAACCTTTTTGCAGGGCTACGAACCTCGAACCACCGAACCCATCTGGAGGCAGCCACGAACCCTGGCCGAACCCCGAATCATTGCCGAACCTATGGGCTTTCACTGAACCTACTGCTGTCCACGCCTAGCGAACCCACAAGGATCAGACCCACGAACCTTCCTGCTGCCGAACCTTTGGGGATGGCCGAACTCTGCATGTTGTTCACGAACCATAGGATAATGAACCTGATGCTGTTTACCGAACCTTACTTGGAACATACAACGAACCCTTTTAACTTGAAGACCAAACCTACGGCTAAAGTGAACATCAAGGGTTCGCTGGACATGAGGCGATGTCTAGGCAGCAAGGCTCGGCAGCCCATTTACACCCCTAGGCCCAATGGGATTAATGAGCCAAAAGAGTTTATTAGGCCCAAGGCCCACCTTTCGTTGAGTCATGATATCCTACGGCCCACAAGTAACTATTCGGCCCAAATAACAAACCCTTAGCCCAACAACCGGCCCAACACCTTTAACCGGCCCACACACATGCTACCACTAGGCCCAACCCATCATTTCACAAGCCCAACACTTAGACTAATTTATAATTGGCCCAATAGTTGGCCCATGGTCACTATACGACCCACATGGATTATACTTGACCCAATTCCTCTTTCGGTCCATAATAATCAAATAAAAGACATAACCATCGACAAATTTAATTTGGTTAACATGCATGTAAATTGGAACAATTTAATACAAGGATTGTTATGGATTGAGGAACCAAAGTTTATGAACAAGAAGGTGATATTATTTATGTGTCACTAGATTTTTTTTATAAACAAAAAGGGGCCGAAAGACGATCGAGACTAATAGTGTTTGCCAACTTCAGGGCTAACACTAACACTTACGCACATGCGCATCAATTATAACACATACTTATAAGCTACAACACTATGAAATCATTACAGGAGCGTGAACATCATAACAAGTGCAAACAAAGAGCGCGTGCATTCTTATTTTACATAGTCAACTACTACGGACACAAGGTGAGTTCATTTGTCCCTTTTCAAACTTATTTGTTTTACTTCGGGACTGAGAAGCATGTTAAACATTTTCATAAAACTATAGAAATGTTATTTAATGCTTTAAACATAAACATGATACTTATATTGAAACTTATGTTTGGAACTTAGTATACTTTGAAAAGCAATAGACTTGAAACTTATACTTTAAACTTGAGGCTTGAAACCATATGTTGGATGCTTATGAACCTTGATACTTAAACATGAGATTAGATGCTTATGAAACTATATGCTTGAACGTGAGACTTTATGCTTGTGAAAACTATATGCTTAAACATGAGACTTGATGCAAACCTAGGGAATTCATGATGAAACTATGTGTGGACACTTGAAACTATATGCTTGAAACTACTACTTGTGCATGAAACATTGCGCATGTATCTAATCATAGGCTACGTAATTGCTAAACGACTGCTAGTGCAGAGCTTGTACCTATGGATTGAGATACATGTAAAACTTAACCATAACGAGACTAAGCTATTACCTATATAAGAGACATGTAATCGCTAAACGACTACTAGTGCAGAGCTTTTGTCTACTTATATGAGGTATGTAATTGCTAAACTTAACCATAACGATGCTAAGCTATTATTTATATAAGAGACATGTAATTGCTAAACGACTGCTAGTGCAGAGCTTTTGTCTGCTTATATGAGATATGTAATTGCTGGATTACTTATGTATGCATGGCTTGTGTCTATGTATGAGATACGTAATTGCTAAACGACTGTTAGTGCAGAGCTTGTATCTTGTATAGGAGACACGTAATTGCTAGACTAAGCTTAACTAATTCATGAGATACGTAATTGCTAAACGACTGCTAGTGCAGAGCTTGTATCTATCCGTGAGCTACGTAATTGCTAAACGACTGCTAGTGCAGAGCTTGTACTCACGCATGAGATTAGGGACAACTAAACTATGTGCGTGTGAAACTAGGATGCTTGATAAACATACTTTGAAGCTAACACTTATGAATACTTTAGACTTGAAAACCTTGAAACAGAAAACAAAAGCTGTGATGAGGAATGAGATTGATTGGTAGGTAAAATGCTTAATTATTATTAACAACAGTGTCATATCCGGATTAGTATGTGGTGGGATGGCGTCTGGGCGGGTCGTAGGCTCGACTCAGGGGTATGCCCTATATATAAGCATACCGATTTGGATATTACATGTGGAGTTAATGAGGTTAAGGTTTTACCGAAGGAGGTTTGTTAAAACTATTTTAAACTTATAAACTTTATGAACTCACCAACCATTGTGTTGACCTCGTTTTCTTACATGCATTCTCAGGTGAAGAACAGGTATAAGCTAAGGCTTCAGGATTTGCATACTAGGCTGCCCAGATAGAGGACCTAGTAGACTTTTGGGAAGCATATCTTTTGTTGATGATACACATTGCTTTTGATATCTTGTACATATACAAGATATAAACATTTGATTCTTTTGTTAGGTTTACTTAGTTAAATTGCAGAACACTGATGTTGTAATTTAACTTTGTAATCCTAGTTACTATTTGATTGTGCTTTAGATATTCTTAAACATTGATGCTATGTAAACAATCTGATCATCTTGATTATCACCCACGATATCGCGCCCCGAGAACCTTCCGCCCGACGGGGACTCCGATCCAACCCCGCCGGCTCGGGGTGTGACAGTACATGTCTTGAAGCTATGTGTACAACCTTCTATGCGTATAAATATCTAAGTTTTCTTTCATTAAATTATTACTAAAAGTAAAATCTTCCGTTGAATTATTAGTATATGTACCAAATAATCGGTATGCTTTATCTTTAATTTTAATAAAGCTCATTGTGTTGCGGCTTAACACGCCGCGAGGCGCGTGCGTTGTTAAACATTTTACTTATAATTTTTTCACCTTTTCTACACAAGGTTTTTGATATTGGGTACATTCTTCGATGCGCTTCAGTTTTTTACATAATATTTCTGATAGTGTCAATGCCTTTGATATGAAGTATGGGCTTACATATAAATATGTACTAGATAATCCGTATGGTTTACCTTTAATTTTAATAAAAACAGATTGAGTTGCGACTTAACATTCCCCAACGTGCGTACGTTTTTTAACATTTTTACAAGCAATTTTTGTTTGGTTTAACGATACCTCTGTAACACACCTCACTTTTTTACCCAAGATTTTCGAAATGGGTTCCTTTTTCAATGCACTTAATTTTTTTTACACAACATTTATGTTATTGTCAATGTCTTTGTTATAACGCGTGGGTTTACATTGAAGAATTAAAGTATTCTTTGGATGTGTTTGTGTATATCGGTTTAGTATATCGACCCCGCCGCAACGCGATGGTCCTAAAATCTAGTATATATTAAAAACCAACATTTGGTTGTGAGATGAATATACTGTTCATTTCGTACACCTTCCTATGCGTCTGGTACAACTCTTCAGCCTTTTTAACTCCTCTCCCTTTTCTTCATCTGCTTCTTTCTGAATTTCATTTCTAGGTTTTTCTTTCTCAAAGCTTCACTTTCCTTTGTTTTTGTTGTGTCTCATATATGTATGCTCAGCTTTGGTTTCCGTCTCTATGGTTTTTTTAAGAGCTTCTCCTTTGTTGTTATTGAAGGTACAGATAGATTTCAGGCATTTTTTTTCTTTTAAGCTTCTTAAAACTGACGTTAATAATCTCCTTTTGGTTACCTATTCTGTTTTTCATCTCTACAGGTGGCTTCAATCATGGTGCCAGGGTCTTAATTCACCAAGGTTATGATTTTCCTCTTTCATCTATGTTGTATACTGTTTGATTCACGAATTTTGAAGACCCATGTGTTGATTTGAAACTCATGATGTGTTTTATCAATCTCATGAACCCTAATCTGCATTTGTTAATCAGAGTTTGTTTTTTTTTTATCCAATTTGGTTTGACTTTTTAACTTAATTAAACTATGAAATACCGATTTGTTGATTTGGATCTCATGATGTATTTTACAAAGTCAAGATCATGTGTTTTTAGATTTCAATGTATCTAGGAAGTCAAACATGTTGTATCTAATGATCAAAGTTTTGTAGATACTAAAAAGAACCAAATTCAAGGCACAAGTTTTGTTAAATCAAAGGTTTAAAAAGTTTAAAAAGAACCAATCTTACTCATCATAATCTTGATGAGTTGACAAACAATACAAAGCACTAATACATGTTGAGTGATTCTTTGAGTAGGTTACTAAACATAATCCATAAATTTGAGCAAGATGGTACCTACTAAAACCATGCCTTTATATCCAAAGGGACCAAAGGTGCAAAAGTTCGTAAGATTATATTAGCTGCACTTAAAGGTTTCAAATCTATTCTGAGTAGTTTGCCAATTGATTAGCCTTATAGGACTTATGATGAAGAAATATGAAGCATATAATGATGAGTGTTCAAAGTGAAAATAAATAAGTGATACGTTTTGATGGTCCACTTAAAATTAATTGATTTGAATTTTAAAAGCACCAAGAATTAGGTTTCCAGCTCCAACTATCACATGAATCATATTTATCCCACACTATTTTTAGGTTCACATTTTGTCAAATTAATTTTTAAAAACTAGGCTACTCTGATGTTGAAGTATCTAACTGATAAACCACATTAGTACGAAATATTATTGCTTGATCATATGACCATGATAGCAACTGCTATTATTATAAAATGTCTACAACATATGTGGATAACCATTACACTCAACCAATCAATTACAAAAAAAATAAGAATATAGATTTATTGTTTCTTTATAAGATCTTCTTTAAATTAAGATTCAAAGCCATATATTTTGAAAGGATCACAATCACTGCAACAATATAAGAGAATGTTTGCCCCTTTGATCTTTGGTGTTATATGTGGCATAGTTTGATGTTTGCTTTGGTGTTATATATACCACACTTTGATGTTTACTGGACGACCAAAAACCAATCATTAATTTGAGTTATTTTTTAGGTGAATTATAATACTGCATTCTAATTTGTTAAAATTATGCATACACCTGAACTTGATGAGCATCATAATCTTTTATATTAAGAAGAAATGTGTATTATGAAATCCAAATAGTAAGATTTAGTGGTTGGAAAAGAACGTTTGTTGTTGTGATCAACAGATCTAACATTTGAATTTTGACTTAAAAGAAAAGATTATTAATATGTCAAATAAGCCTAGGGATTTTTAGATCACCCAAAGTGGAAAATCATTTTGAGTCTTTTTCTTCACACGAATGTTCCAAGATTCTGGACATATAGTATAAAGGATTATTATTTACTTGGAGGAAGTTGAGGACATGAGTAACCTACTTAGTTAGACCTTTTGGTCGTGTTTGTCTTTCTTTTTCTTGCATTTGGTATAATTTTTTTTGTCAGGCCATATCTGACTATCTGTATGCTATTTAACATTTTTTTGTTTAATTTTTAAAAGATTTAGGCTACATATAAGTCGTTTTAGATAAAAGTGGCAAGCTTTTTAGTAAAACAACACAGTAAACATTAATATTCAGCTGTAAATTTTGGTCATTTGTTTTAAAAAATTTGCTACTTTTATCTGAAAAAATTGATATAAATGCAGCTATGAATCTATATCATTTGACTTTAAAAATTCAACACTTTTATGTGCAGTAAGATTGAATATATAGAAGATGCTTATGCTATTATTGTGTTATTTTAACTTCTTAATAGGATGCTTTTAGGAAGGGGAAATATGGAATTGACTTTTTGACCAGCGTAAATATGTAATAAATAAACTTAGCAAGGGTATATATGTAAAAGGTCCACAAAATTATGGTGCCTAATCCTTTTCTTTTCTTTATTTTTGTTTATGTATTATGTAATCCTATTAATGTTTAAATTATTTTACTATGTTCATAATTTTACTCCTCAACAGGTTTTTTCAGCCTTTGGAAGTTCGTTAGTTATGTACAAAAAAAAGGAAAAGAAGGTCCAATAATTTTTTCTTACATAACTTTTGTTAATATTGAGGCATAATACATTATTTATGATTTTATTTTATGTTATCTGCGTACTTTACCATGATCGTTTTTCAAAAAAAAAAAGTGATCTTTTAGGTTATAGTTATGTTAATCAATGTTTCATGTGTATAATATGATATAAAATAATTTTATAATATGATATAAAAACGTCCTTTCGTACCGACAAATAATATGCTAATGTATTTATCTACAAAATTGAATTGCAATATAGAAATAAAATGAGGTTGATTTTTGACTTACAACAGATTAAATAAGTAAAACTAAAGCAAATGATTTACAAGTTTGATTTCAACAAAATACCAAAATATCCCATTTGTAGTTTTTGTAATTGACAAAAAAGCAACAAGATTTCACTAGAAGTATAGTTGTAAATGACCTTAGAATTATGGAACAAAGAAGTATCTCGGATCTATGAGGGTCTTACCTTTAAATGTTAAACTTTTATATCCTAACATTTATCAAAAATCAACCTACGTGCCGCTGCGGAGCGCGGGTCAACCCCACTCGTATATATTAAAAACCAACTTTTGTTGTGAGAGGAATTTACTTTTCAATTGGTACATCTGTTTTTGCGTCTGGTGCAACTCTTGCCTTTTCCACTGAACTTCCTCTTTCAAAATTTCATTTTTAGGTTTTCCTTTCTCTTAGCTTCTCCTTCTCCTCCTTTTCCTTTGTCTACATAATCCCAAATAGTGATGCATATTTCCTCCCAATCATTTCCATACTTCAAACACCATCTTTATTATTTTCTTCCTAACAAACCCATTTGGTCCATGGATTCCAGTTCTTATTTCTCTGGAAATGGAGTCGGCGACAATTCTGGTGGTGCCCATAAAATTTTGGACCCCAATAGTTGGGTCTCCGACATAAGAAATTGCAGGTCGAGCAATCTTCTATATTGGCCATGAAATTGTGCTGAGAATCCGCAATTGCAAAGCAATACGTAAATCTAGAGGAATTGGAACCATTACGCAGGCAGGTATGTTGTATTTGAAGAAAAATATATCACCTTCATTTCCTTAATCACAGTAATAGTAAAAAATTGTTTTCAGCATTCTCTGACCTTCACTTTGCTCAATCTTTGACCTTCATTTGGCTTAATCATAGTAATAGTATGATTGTTGGATTCAAGAGAATAACATGTTAGTGAAATTTATATGTGTAAAATTTATGCCCTCAAGGTGTTTGATGAAATGCTTGCCAACCTAAATCCTAAAACTACATTACAGTTTGCCCTTTTTTAAAAAAATTTAAAAGTTGAATATTCTTTTAGACAAGTGTATGTTGCAAAGCAATGATAATCATGTAAACTACGTAATAATATTAGGCTGCAGAACATATTCGTGAAAGGAATACAATATTTTCTAGAATTATGATATTTACCATTGTACTTTTGTTACTTGACTGGTGTAGGAAGGTTACGTGCTTGGGTTACTTTAAACAATATTTACCTACAAAAATTAGTGTTAGACGGTTGAATGTACGCAGCAACGGTATGCGCCACTACAGTTGCACGGTGCGCCACTACAAAATCCTGAACACATCTATTGGTAACTTAACAACTTATACAGATATGACAATTAAGACAAAGTAATCAAGATAATATAAGTATACTGTAACATCTGTGCCGGAATCGTTACCGGAACAGTAATCTGTACAGTATCTTGTACAGTAACTCAGTTATAAACTAGGAGAAATACTTAGAAGCTATTAACATTCGATGCTAAATACAAACTATTATACTATTATTCTGAAATACTGATTTAAACCTCATGGTTTAAACAGTCAGAAACACATCAGACGGCAATGAACAGGTACACACAGGCTTGATTTGATATCATTAGGTACAAACGTATGTGAGGATAAACAGAACAAAACTATAACAATTGTTGTTACAAAATGCTAAACCGACGAATTATTCGTACAGGTGACGATCGGTACGAATAGCTCTGAAAGTTTAACGATCTGAAATGATGACTAAATAGTAGAAAACAAAAGCAGAAAGTGAAACGTACGATCGTGTTCGTACAGTTAGCGCTCTGTACGAAAACGCGCGTAAATGACGCGTTCTGACGAAACGATAACAAAGACGAGACGAACGATAATAAATATAAGGAAATATAATATTTCCTGTTTTACAATTTTGAAACTCATCAAAAATAAATTTAAAAGAAACTATTTAATTTAAAATACGTAGAATATACGAACGAGTAATGAAACGCGTAAAAATAATAAATTACGAAAGATAATTCAAGGAAAATGATATTTAAGACAATTATTAGTAATAACCACTTTCTAAACATTAAAATAAATTCCTTTAATTAAATTTCAAAAACGTGCGCGTTACGATTCGGAAACGCGACGAAAACGTGAACCGAGCAACCGAAACGAACCCGAATACCCTCGGGGTATTTAAACACCAAATGTTGGCCTTTAATTCATTTTCAAGATCTCTCTCTCTCTAAACACACAAAACCGTCCACTTCTCTCTCTAAAAAGCCAAGACTTTGAATCTTCGTATCTTGCTCGTTTCTTGGCGAAATCACGCGTTCTTGGTGCCCACGCGAAGCTCTCATCATCCTCTACAAGGAAGTACAAGCGATCTGTGGATTTGTCCGGCCAAATTCGCGATAAAGAAGCTTAAAGGTTCTTGACAAATAGGGTTTTCTTTACTTTTGTATGATCTAGACCAATACCGGGTGTAAAACCCTTATACGCCCATACACAACACCTTCGATGGTCGAGATTCGCACCACAATACCCTAACAACATATAGTTCTTAAATTGGAGCTCGATGATGATGATGATCTACAGGTTCGTGGGGTTCAATAGGACGGGCGAACCTGTTGGATTTGGGACGAAAGTTAGCCGAACCCTCAATGCTAGGGTGGCGAACCTTCTTGCCTTTGGCGAACCTGCATAGTCACTCAGCCGAACCCTCGATGCACCGAACCTTGTGTTGGTTGAACCACCATCCCCGAACCTTCTGTTCCCAGTCGAACCCATGCATGGTTGCTATGGTCCACGAACCCCTTTCTAGCGAACCATTTCAGCCGAACCTTTAGTGCATGGCTGCGAACATAGGACTACATCACGTTCATATTAGCCGAACCTGTGACATCCTTTGGGAACGAACCATCTAGCTAGATGTGCTAGCCGAACCTTAGTCAAATACACCGAAAGGTTTGCTGGAAGTTGAAATCCCTTCCTTCATCGGTTTAAGTCTCACTTATTAGCCATGTGAGCCCTTTAGCCCAATACCTAATTGGACCACGATCACATAGTCGGCCCAGCTCCTTGTTTCGGCCCACTTCTTCTGCCCAGAATACCAAATTCGGCCCACTGTAGTGTCCAGCCCAACATTTCCTATTCGGCCCAATGTGACTATCCAGGCCCAAAATATTTCGGCCCATTGCATTCTTTCTCGGCCCAAAGGACTAATTGGCCCACCTTGCCCAAATGGGGCCCACATACATAATATTCGGCCCAAGACTTAGAAACAACAATAACAATAAGTGAAGTTAAATCCTAAACTTAAGACTATTCTTGGGATTTTATTTGACCTCCTATCCAAAACAAATGATTAACACTTAATGATAAGGATTATAAAAGTTTTCAAGAGTGAATTGAAGCTAAACACACTACATAAAGACACATAGTAATGACCAACTATGACAAATACAACAAGGGCCGAATGAAAACCAAGACCGAGACTCACAAGTGTTAGCCAACTTAGGGCTAAACACCTACACGCACACGATTTATCTAAGAACGTATACTTATAAATTACAAACAACATGAAATCAATACAGGAACGTGAATACTACCACAAACACAACAACGAGCGCACACAGTCTAGTTTAAGCTAAGTCAACCACATCAAACACCAAGTGAGTTCATTTGTCCCTTTTCAAACATATTTTTTTTACTTCGGGACTGAGAAGTATGTATACATTTTAAACAAATATTGAAATGTTTTAAATAAATGCTTTTACACTTATTCGTGATGCTTATACTTTATGCTTGACACTTATGACTTTATGCTTATACCTAAACTTTACACTCAATGATTGTGCTACAAACTTTACTCTTAAACTTTAGGCTAAATGCTTATGCTAAAAGCTATGTGCTTAAACTATACGTTTAATGTCTACATTATAAACTCGATGCTTAAACTACTTACTTGATGCTAAGGCTTTGAAACACTTACACTAAACGCAAATACTTGATACACTCGTTTCGAAAACCAAAACTATAATGCTTATTCTAAATACTAATACTTTATGTAATTACATTTAAAAGATAAGATTTTACACTTTTAAAACTAGATGATAATTTGTTTTACACTTACACTTATTTGCTTAAACTTAAACTTATAAACTTAAACTTAGAAAGATTTGATACACTTGGAATGCTTGAACCACGTGAATGCTTGACATGCTTGATATGTTTGGAAAATTTGAATGCTTGATATACTTGGAAGACTTAAAACATTTGAATGCTCGAGATACTTGGAAGGCTTAAAACACTTGAATGCTTGATATGCTTGGAAGACTTAAAACACTTGGATGCGGGATATACTTGGAATACTTGAAAACATATGAATACTTGGTATACTTGGAATGCGTGAAAACATATGAAAACTTGGTATACTTGGAATGCGTGAAAACATATGAATGCTTGGTATACTTGGAATGATCAGACAACAGACTGATTGACCGCCGAGTCTTGACATTTGTCAAGCCATACTAGTCATCAGTGAAACTATGTGAATGCTTTAAACTTGTATGCTTAAGCTATAGGACATCATAAGACAGACTGATTGACCGCCGAGTCTTGACATTGGTCAAGCCACACTAGTCATCAGGGTTCTTCTTTGTCGGACATCGTAAGACCGACTGTTGGCCGCCGAGTCTTGACATTGGTCAAGCCATACTAGTCATCAGTGCTCTTCGTTGTCAGAGTAATGTAAGACAGACTGATTGGCCGCCAAGTCTTGACAGTGGTCAAGCCATACTAGTCATTCTTTGTTCTTCTTGATTCTTCCATGGTTATGACAAGTGACTAGAATGATCTGGGTTCTTCTAGCTGACTTTGTGTCAGCTTGAGGGTTCTCTATCATAACACATCACGAGTTATACTTAGGACCGTTATGGATGGATGCTGAACTCCTTGGGGTGTTCAGCTGTCCATAATGGTGCCTCATAAACTTGATACTCAGACGCTACTTTGTGCGTGTTGAAGGGTAGGTAAGATGCTTATTTATCATTAACAACAATGTCTTATGCGACTTAGTATGTGGTGGGACGGCGTCTGGGCGGGTTGTAGGCTCGACTCAGGGGTATGCCCTATATATAAGCATACCGAGTTGGATGATACAGGTGGTGTTAATGAGATTAAGGTTGTTACCTAGGGGACTCGTGAACACTTTTGGGTTGGTATCATAAACTTATAAACAGGATGTTTGAAGCAATGTGGAATTGAATGATAGGTAAAATGCTTAATTATCATTAACAACAATGTTCTATGCGACTTAATATGTGGTGGGACGGCGTCTGGGCGGGTTGTAGGCTCGACTCAGGGGTATGCCCTATATATAAGCATACCGAGTTGGATGATACAGGTGTTGTTAATGAGGTTAAGGTTTTACCAAGAAGGTTTGCAAAACTACTTTTCAAATACTAAAACCATATGAACTCACCAACCATTGTGTTGACCTTGTTTTCTTGCATGCTTTCTCAGGTGACGTACAGGATTAAGCTAAGGCTAAGAAATGCATACTAGGATGCCCAGTTAGAGGACCTAGTACATTTTGAAAAGCACAGATTTTGATGAACGCTATAAAGCTATTTTGATATCTTGTCTCAATGCAAGATAGAAAACACTTGATGCTTTTGATATGGTTACTTAGTTAAATTACTAAACAGTGATACTGTAATCTAACTTTGTAATCTTAGTTTGATGCTTATTGCGCTTTAGTTATTCTTAACATTGATGCTATGTAAACAATCCGATCATCACGATTATCACTCACGATATCGCGCCCGAGAACCTTCCGCCCGACGGGGAAATCCGATCCAATCCCGCCGGCTTGGGGTGTGACATATACAGATATAACCATGTGTAGTGATGGGTGATGGAGTCATGAGAGGGGCCAGTCACACCCCCATGGTGAATATTTAATATTCGGATTCGATGACCAGTCTGGGGAATGACGCGAGGTGATGGGAGAGTGTTGGTTGTTCAATTTTCTTTTTCACCGCCTTTATCTATGTCACTTTCTAATTTGGGTTTATAGTGTTTAAAGTCTACTTTCTTAAGTTGGGAGTGTAATAAAATTGTCTTTTTAAAAAAGCTCATATCATTTTAGTGCATGACAAAAGTTGACCTATCACAATAAAAATGGTAATAATAAATTAACATTTGAACTGACATGTAGAAAACAAATTATGTAAAGAAGTTTGAATATATTGTAGCATCATATTTCTTAGGAAAATAACATACCTCTTGGTGAACTTTCAGTTTACGTTTAAAAATAATTCTTTTTTTTGCATCGATTCATGGTTAGTCATAGCGTAATCTTTTATATAGATTGGGCAATTAATATTTTAAAAAATTATCTTGGAGTTTTTTTTTTAGGTGCATTTTCAGATATGATACAAGTTTGTAGGCCATACGAGTAAGTTTGATTTCTTAACCTTTTAAATCATTGTAACAGTGGTTTTAAGTTTGATATCTTAACCTTTTAAATCACTGTAACCGTGGTTTGAATATTTATTTCTAACATATAATTGTTCATTATATGTTTAACATTTTTAGCATTGTCATACAAAACTTTCATTTGATAGTTTCATCAACTTTAAAGAAAATATATCTTTTGTTCAACTACGACTATGTATTGTAAGATAATTGTCTATATAATGTTAAAGGTTTATCATGTCCTACAAAAAGTTGGTTTAATTTCAGAACTAATGAGTTGTTACAACTTACAAGAAGTCATCATCTTGGCTTATACAATTGCTTATACCGTTCATGATTTTTATTATGCAGGTTTTTGGGTTTTTATTTTCCCTACATATTGATTGTTGTTGCATCTTCAAGCTCTACGAAAGTTTCTTAGAATATGCTATCTTATTTAGATAGCACAACAACGATTGAATTCATGTTTTGTGTTAAATTCTTTAGTAATTCTTGATGTTATAACCTATTTGAATTCAATTACCATATGGCTATATTTTCGAGAATGTGCTATAAAACAAGCAGATGTGATTCTCGGAGTGATAAGAATGCAAAAAAAAAAGTCTCCAAGTATTTATGTAATGTAGTTATACAATGTTAGAAGTTACTTTCCTAATCCCAAAGAATGTTTTTTGGGTTACGCAAACGTTTTAGATCCAAATGTAACCGATGCGTAGTATATATCACATTGTCGAATATACTCTCTAAAGATTTATTGTTAAAAATAAGCCCGCTGCGAAGCGCGGGTCGTTCCTGCTAGTTGGAATTAATTCATAATAGTTGAGACCTTTTAGAAGCGGTCTTATTTTCAAAGAAATCTTTTTTTTTTCAAAGCGGTTCAGTGTATAGATCGAACTCTTTTTTGTTTGTGTGATCGCGTCTAAAAATCATTTTCTAAGCAACTGTCACACCCCGAGCCGGCGGGGTAGGATCGGATGTCCCCGTCGGGCGGAAGGTTCCCGGGGCGTGATATCGTGAATGATAATCGTGTTGATCAGATTGTTTACATAGCATCAATGTTAAGAATAACTAAAGCACAATTAAGTAATAACTAGGATTACAAAGTTAAATTACAACATCAATGTTCAGCAATTTAACTAAGTAAACCTACAAAAGAATCAAATGTTTATATCTTGTATATGTACAAGATATCAAAAGTAATGTGTATCATCAACAAAAGATGTGCTTCCCAAAAGTCTACTAGGTCCTCTATCTGAGCAGCCTAGTATGCAAATCCTGAAGCCTTAGCTTATACCTGTCCTTCACCTGAGAAAGCAAGTAAAAGAAACAAGGTCAACACAATGGTTGGTGAGTTCATGTAGTTTATAAGTCTAAATAGCTTTAACAAAACTCCTTTCGGTAAAACCTTAATCTTATTAACTCCACATGTAATATCCAAATCGGTATGCTTATATATAGGGCATACCCCTGAGTCGAGCCTACGACCCGCCCAGACGCCATCCCACCACATACTAATCCGGATATGACACTGTTATTAATAATAATTAAGCATTTTACCGACCCTTCAATCTCGTTTCCCCATCATAGTTTAAGCATTTTGATTGTAAGTTTACCCATAGCATCCGTGAGTTTAGCTTGAGAGTCACCAGAATAGACAACTGAATGCCCGAAGGAATTCAGTATCAATCCATACCAGTTATATGTGAAATTAGCAACATAGGGGGAGATAGAGGATTCCCATGATGACACAAAGTCAACTAAGGATCACCAATATCGTCCTAGTTACTGTTCACGTGTGTAAATAGTTTTGGGAAACACTGCATGGCAAGCACTGAGAGACCATCAGTCCGTTTCCTCGTTTCAGACCATGAAGGACACCCTATGGCAAGCACTGAGAGACCATAGTAGGTTCCTTCTAGTCCCGACTGTGAAGAACACATGAAGGCAAGCACTGAGAGACCAACTATTGTTCTTCAAGTCCCGACTAGGAAGAACACATGAAGGCAAGCACTGAGAGACCAACTATTGCTCTTCCATAGTCAATAGTTTATAGCATTCAAAGTTTCCAGCATTTACGTAACTTGTGCACAAGTACTAGCTTTACAACCGGTAGGGCAAGCACTGAGAGGCCAAACCGTTGTTTTAGCATGGCAATCATATAGCATTCAAGAGTTTATAGTATCCATAGCTTCAAGTATTCGATATGTATATATGTATGTATGTTTGTATTTAGCATTCTCTTAGCATCATAGCATCATTAGCATTTAGTGTTAACATTAGTATCTAGCATAAACCCATAGCATTAACATGTAGCATAATCCCATAGCATTAGCATTAAGCATAACCCGTAGCATTAGTTTGTAGCATAAACCCGTAGTATTAACATGTAGCATAATCCCATAGCATTAGCATTATGCATAACCCGTAGCATTAGTTTGTAGCATAAACCCGTAGTATTAGCATTTAGTGTAACCCGTAGCATTAGTATTTAGCATAACTCATAGCATTAGTTTGTAGCATAACCCCGTAACATTAGCATCCACAATAGCATCATCAGATAGTAAATACCCTTAGCACTTGGTATCAACACATAGCTTTAGTATTAGCAAGTAGCTTATGCCTTTAGAACTTGGCATAATCAAGTAGCATTAGTTTAAATAGTGAACTTATGCCTTTAGCACTTGGCATAATCGAGTAGCATTAGTTTAAATAGTGAACTTATGCCTTTAGCACTTGGCATAATCGAGTAGCACTAACGTTTGTATATAAGAATCGTATAAAAGCATTTTGTTAAATTGAAAACATTTGTTTTAAAATGTATAACATGCTTCTCAGTCCCGGTTTAAAATCAAAATAATTTGAAAAGGGACAATGAACTCACCTTGTTGTTGATGTGGTTGACTAAGCCTATACAAGAAATGCACGCGCTCTCGATTGCACTTGATATTGTTCTCACGATCCTGTATTGATTTACGATGTTTGTAAATTGTAAGTATAAGTTGTAGGGTTTCGTGAGCGTGTATGTGTTAGCCATGAAATTGGCTAACACTCTTAAGTCTCGGTTGTTATTCGGCCCTTTTGTAATTGTCATTAATTGTTACAACCCTTATTCTGTTTAGGTTGAGTTTAGCATATCACTTTAGTTGTGATAAATGGCTTAAATCTTTATAACTTTAATTTACCTTATAATCATTATTGAGAACCCAACATATTGTCACCACATGATGGTTAGTTGTGTTGTCAGAAATCTTGTAATTTAACCTAAGTATAAACTTAGGTTTATAATTTAAGATCATACATGATGCCATTGTTAACCTTGAAACGATTTCCTCATAATTATTAAATAATTAAGTGAAAACTTTGTAAGACTTAAGGTTGTATGGTTTGTAAAATACATTGACCCAACCCTCCCACTTTTGTAAGGTTTCTTTTTAATTCTCATGTATGATTCCATTATAGTTGGTTTCAATTGTGTTTACAATGTTAATGCCATGGACCGAACCAATTGACCGTGGGCCGAACAAGCGAACTTGGGCCGTCTAGATGGGTATGGGCCGAGTGAGTGTGTTAGGCGGCCCAAACCGTTGAGCTAAGCCCAAACGAGGTACCGATGGGCCTGCTATTGTACTAGGTATTGGGCCAAGTAGATCAAAGTGACCAAAATGTTGAGATTGGGCCGCAACAGAAGGGCCTTGGCCAAAGCCAGTGGGCCTTGGGCCAAACTGTTGAGCCAAAACAGTTTCTTGGGCCAAAACAAAGTCTTTGGGTTGGTTGTGGGCCAAAGGAAATATGTTGGGCCTGCTCCATGTCATTGGGCTGTATGAATTGCTGGGCTTGTCCATTATAGCCGAAATAGGTGATGGGCCTGTGATGTGTATCTGGGCCAACTAGCATCTGCAAGTCAAGGTTGTCGCAGCCAAATAGACATGGCCGACAAGTTGGTCTGATCAAATGGGGAAGGTCTAGGTCGGCTCAGAGTTCACAAATGAAGGCTCTCGACTGAATGGTTAACTGGCGAATGTGTAGGTCCGAATGAGAAGATCATGGTCGAACGAATGGTGGTTTCTCGGCCGAATCAGAGGGTGCATGGCCGAATGAAAGTGGCTGGCGAATGAAACTGCCGAAGGAGGGTGCTGGTTCGGGCGAATGGAGGTGGCGAAGGAGAGTGGTCGAATGAGCTAGGTCGAATGGGAGCTGCCGAAGAAGCATGGGTCGAATGAGAGCCTTTGTCAGTCAGCCGAAAGAGGGCTAGGGCCATTCGGCCACCTGTTATGAGCCATTCGGCCACCTGTTATGAGCCATTCGGCCGAGCTGTTCTTGAATATGTAGCCATGGTGTTTGAGTTAATCGACATAGCCTGGCCTGAACTTGTTTCGCATGGTGTAGGTCGAGGAAAATGGTGTGAACCGGTTAGGTGAGGTTTCGAACAAAAAAAGGTTTAGAAAACCCTAATTTCGTGACACTTTGTTGCTTCATACCTCTAATTTCAGTGGGTATTTCTCTAGATCAGCTGTACTTTCATGTAGTAGAGATCAAGAGCTTCGTTTGGGTTCAAGAATGGAGTGATTTGGTGGAGTATTGACCAAGATATGAAGGTTTAAAGGATGAAAGTGGTGGTGTTGGCTTCAAAACCGGATTTAGGGTTTGCAAGTGGAAGGGATGAACTAAAAAATGAGGAAAATACCCTCATTTAGGGTATTTATACCCCGAAAGGTTTCGGGTTCGTTTTTGTTGCTCGGTTTGCGTTTTCGTTACGTTTCCGGAACGTAACGCGCGTTTTTCGAAGGTTTAAATAAAAAGGATTATTCCATGATATTTTAAAATACAATTATTGTTAGAAATCATTTTAAATATCGTTGTATAAATTTATTTATCGAATTTAATATTTTTACGCGTTTTAGTTTATTTGTTCGCGATTTCTTGAAACAGTTTCGTTTAATTTCATTTATGATGAGTTTCAAAATTGTAAAATAGGAAATATTTTATTTCCTTAAATTTATGATCGTTCGTGTCGTTATTCGTTTTCGTTATCGTTTCGTCAGATCGCGCGTATTCGTTCGAATCGTCATTCGAACGAACACGACGATGGCTTGGCTTTCTGATTCTTGTTTTCTACTGTTAAGTTATTATTTCATAACGTTAAACTATCAGAATCATCCGTACAGATCGTCACCAATACGAATAACTCATCGGTTTAGCATTCTGTAACACCGTTCAATGTTGTCTAATGTGTTTCTGACTGTTAAACTGTTAAGTTTAATCAGATTTCAGAAACAGTAAAACAATAGTTTACTGTTAAGCATTACGTAGTTGATAGTATATCAATAGTTTGCATAGTTTGTACCTGAGTTACTGTGTGTTTACTGTTCAGCTCACTGTTCCGGCGACGTTTTGGGTTGATTTTCCGTCTGGGGGGAAGATGGAGGAGATTATCGGTCGCGCAGTTCGCGACAAGGATGGGTTTGTACACGGAGGGGGAACTTGATTCGGAAGTTTTTGATGGACTGCATGATTTTGAAGATGAAATTGAGAAGGCCACGTTCTGGGCCGAGATTGCTGAGGGGGTATATGATCCCAGAAGAGCTAAGGCCACCAAACTAAGAGACCCACTTCACAGGTTCATTCATCGGATCCTGGTCAGCACTATTAGGCAGCGAGGTGATAGATTGGGCAATGTGCCCACTAGAGATTTGTTTTATCTCTACTGCTTGATTAGGGGCATCCATTGCAATATTGCCCATTGCTTAGCCTATTTTCTCACGACCAGTCCAGGAAAACTGGCGTCCAGCCACATTTGCGGGGGCGCTTACATCACACAGCTGGCTGACTCGTTCGGTCTCTTGACCGAAGAGAACATTGCTAGTTTTACTCATGTGTGTGATACGTCTCCGCTTGATATGCGGACTCTGCGTTACATGCAGATAGTGGAGCAGACACCAGTGGGTATGCGTCTGAGAGGTCGGGACGGGCGGATTTGGGATCCCGTCCCAGAGGAGCAGGAGGATGAAGAGGAAGAGGAACACGAGGAGGAGAGGGATCCCAACGGAGGGGGGCCACATGGTATGGGACCGGGGGGTTTGACTACGTGTATCCCCCCATGATGAGTATTTGGACTTTGCACCCACTCATGGTCCGGACCCCCCGTCCAATCTGGATTTATGGCACAGATTTGCGGGATTACAGGTGTCCCAGGAGGAGCTGCACGCTGAGCAGCAAAGATTTAATCAGCGTATAGATAATTTTCAGACTGAGCAGACCAGGCAGTATGACTTGCTGCATCAGATACAGGATGACCAGAGACGGAGCTTCGAGTGGATTTTTGCGTCTCATCAGTCGGCTGCGGCTTTTCATCAGTTCGACGTTACTGAGCCACCACGTTTTGACTATTGCTATTCTTCAGGTGGTGCACAGAAACGTTCCAGGGGAGGTCATGATGGAGAGGCGAGCGGTTCGGGACCGCATGATGATGAGGACTAGTCTGATGTCCTCCCTCCCCCGCAGTCTAGCTTAGTCTGGGTGTTATCTATATTTTTGAGAGTTATACATTTTGCAGTACGTATTAACTCTGTTTAGCGTAGTTTTTATTTATTTTTTTTATATGGATTGTAAACAATATTTTTGGTTGGTTGTTTTATGGATTGATGGATCTGGTGCTTTGGTTTTTGTCCCTTGGTTGTTGTGAGTTGTTACTATCAGCTTTGTTTTGTAGATGATTTTCAGTGCAGGTACACGGAATGCCCTTATCGTTGCACGGCTCAAGCAGATTTTACACGCCGGTCTCTCCAAAGACCCGTAGGGAAGTCTTTTTCCTTTTCACACTCGTGCAAGATCACTCTTATTTTTCGCATGTTTTTGTTGCACAATAGGGACATTGTGCAATTCAAGTGTGGGGAGGGGTATACTTTCGGGGTATACGTTTATTGTTGATATAACTTTGTTTGTCCAAGAGTAATAAGCATTTTTGCAAAGAACCTTTTTATTGTTTTTGGTACAATTAATTTGTTTTGTAATCAACAAGTTAAGCAAACAAGTTTTTGATAATTGAAACGAGGCTTGTTTTGATAAAGGGTATCTTAATTTGGAATTTTTAACAAGTGAAATAAATTTTTTGTTATCATCATTTGTGATTAGACAAAAGGAGGAACTAAAAGTTATATCCTATTTTTTTTTTTACCCATTCCTTCCATTTTTTGTGAGCATTTGAAACCTTGAACATTAGTAGTTATTGCATATTTTATGGATTGAGTGTGCCGGATGTTTCATACAAATTAATATTTGTTTAAAACATACATCTCCAAAGTCATAAGCTTGAACAAAGTTATATTTAATCAAGGCATTAGAACAAACCCTCATCACCACTTTCTCCATCAACCCATCTCTTTTATTGAAATCCAAATTCAAAGTTGGCTAGAAGTTCTATTTCCTTTTAGTAGTTCTTGTGAAACAAATAATTAAGCAACACAATGTTTGCTTGTTGATGTAAATAAGTCAAAAAAAAAAATCTCAATTAAGCCAAAAAGGCTATGTAGTATACATTTTGTTTGCAAATTCTTAGCCAAAGGATTTCCCTCATCTCAATCCTTCTATCCCCAACCATCCTCCATCTCAAACACAACCCAATAAAGGCCTTTTGATTAAATTGTGCTTTGTTTTTGCTATTTGATTTAGAGTTGATTTTTATTACAAATATCATATTTGTTGATTCATTGTCTTGGCAATTGAGTGTTCTATACATACACATTACATGTATGAATCCGAAATAAACCGAGTATGTGTGAACATTGTGAGAAATATAGGGTATAACATATTAGTGAATCCTCTTGTGTATGAATTCTTGTTGATAATTTTGATTTTATTTTCTTGCTTAAAATTTCAAATTTGGTAAACCTTTGAAAAACAATCTAAGTTTTTGATTATTTGATTCATCATTGCTTACAAGTTGATTTTTGCAAATTGGTTTCACCACTAAGGCTCATTGTTTGCTTGAGGACAAGCAAAGTTCAAGTGTGGGGATGTTTGATATACGTCAAATTATACATATTATTCGACTCAAATTCCCCCGGTTTTAACGTTAACAACATGCAAATTCATTCGCAAATAGTCCTAATTATTGTTTTTGTGAATTTGTAGGATAAACGGCCTTGCTCGGAAGAAAATCAAGCTTTGGATGGAATTTCAGCAATTTCTGAGCAAATCCCCAGATGCGCACTGTCATGCCAAATCTTGCACTGGCAGTGCTGACTTATGCACGACCGTGCACAATGTTGCACGACCGTGCAACTAGGCAGTGCTAGCCAAAGCATGGCAGTGCTGGCCTATGCACGACCGTGCATAAGCCAAGCACGCCCATGCAGCCTAGCCAGTGCCGGGCCAAAGCAAGGCAGTGCCGGGCCAAATAGAGGTAGTGCCGGCCATGACGACTTGCGCACGACAGTGCGACTTTTGGCACGACCGTGCCTGACACCTCGAGTCAATTTTCGAGACTTAGCTGAAAATGGCAACTTCGACAACCGTCCCAGACCAAAAGTGAAGTACTGTAGCACCTTGCACGACCGTGCACCTATGGTGCACGACCGTGCCAAGTTCCAGAATTTCTATAAATTCAGCTTTTCACCTCATTTCAAAGGGTTGGACTTCCTGGAGCCAAAATACCTTCTGTTCAGATTTCTTGAAGCTGTCTAAGGGAGATTGTGAAGGTCTTGAAGATCCAAGGAGCATCTAACACCATCTTGTTTCAATCCTTGCTTGCTAGTGGTTTGCATTTTGTTATTTTAATCATGTTTCTTGTTAATTCTAGCTACTTTGTTATTGTTCTTGTAAGCCTTATGGGCTAAACACTTCATTGTCTAGATTATGATGAAACTTTTGTTTATGTGATAATGATTTTAAGAATTGGTCAAATGGGTTTATGTCAAGATTCAAGATGAAGTTATGATTTTATTCCAATGATGTTGTAAATTTGTGTAGGTTGATTAGTGTTCAAGAATGATGAATGTTTAATCAAACTATGTTGGAAAACCATGATCAAGCATTTGTTTATAATCTTACAACTTGTTTTTAAGATTATGCCATGAGATTAGGAATGATAATTGGTTTCTTGAATGTTATAAAACTTGCACAAGTATACTTTCTTTCACTAAAGTTTGGAAAAACCATGGTGATATTATAATTTGTTGAATATGATTAACATGTGAGTTAGGAAATTATGGCCAAATGACCTCATTTGCATGATTGTGTTCATAGATTGTAAGTTGGAAGAAATTATGACTTTGTTGAATTTATGCAACTTAGGGTGATTAGTGTGTATAAGTCATATTAGTTTTCCTTAAGTTGTAGAATTAAGATTCTTGACGGATGATTAATTCTTGATTAAATCTTGACATAGACCTTGACATTAGGCTTCATAAAATAATCCTAGGTGATTAGAATGTGTTTATCATTTTAATTTTCCAAAAGATTATAGGATTAGATATCTTTGACCGGAATCTAGTCAACATTTGGATTACCAATTCATAATAATCACATCACTAGACTAAGTGGATTCATGATCTAGGCAATTTTCTTAAACTTTAGATTTTTCCAAAAAATCCTTCTTTTAGTTATTATTTTAAAATTCACAAAACCCAACTTTTCATGTGTTTGCTAAACATTGACCGAGATTTAGTATCGAGAGCTATCGTGTCCACGGATTGATATCCGGTTCTTACCATAAGCTATATTGCTATGCGATAGGTACACTTGCCTATTGTGTGTGATTTAGTTCTTAGTAAAAACCATTTTTAAAACTAAAATCTGTGTGAAAAACCCATTTAATAAATATATAGTTACATGTACATCAAGTTTTTGGCGCCGTTGCCGGGGACACGGTGATTTCAAGAAAAATCAGAGTTGGTGATTTAGCTTAGTTTTTAGTATAAAAATATTTTTTTTATTCTATTTTATTTTATTTCATTAGTTTGATTTTTTGACTATTAGTTTTTATTATTTTTCAAAATTTTAATTTAATTTATTTTTATTTTATTTTTATTTTATTTTTATTTTTAACAGGTTTGATTCGGTAACTCGTTTATGCATTAAGTGTTTATGTCCTCAACCCCCGAGCCGGACATTGTCGAGCCTAGATCGGAACCAGAGCGGTATTTTCGGCAAAGGTTGCGGGATCGGTCCCGCGTTGTAGCAAATACCATCGAAGGAGACAGAGAGACCAACAATATCTTTGGCACGGGAGGCACGACCATGGCGGACCAAGATGATGACCGGACGATTTCTGACTTCGCGAAACCATCCCTTGGAGGTTTGGAGCCGAGCATTACCCGACCGACTGTTGAGGCTAACAATTTCGAGATCAAGTCAAGTATCATCCAAATGGTTCAGAACACTGTTCAGTTTGACGGGAAGGATCACGAGGATCCTAACCTCCATATCGCGGGATTTCTGGAGATTTGCGCCACTTTCAAGATCAATGGCGCGTCTGATGATGCCATTCGGCTTCGGTTATTCCCATTCACTCTACGTGACCGAGCCAAGGCATGGCTGATTTCCCTTCCCTCGGGCTGCATTACCACTTGGAATCAGATGTCTAAAAAATTCTTTGAGAAATACTTTCCTCCCGAGAAAACTGCGAAGTTGAGAGCTCGGATTCTTTCGTTCCAGCAGGATGACGGAGAGACGTTCTATGAGGCGTGGGAGCGGTTCAAGGATCTGATGAGAAAGGTCCCACATCACGGTTTGGAGTTATGGAGGAAGTGTGAGACATTCTACAATGGTCTCGACGTGAGCGGACGACAGTGGCTTGACAGCTATGCGGGTGGAGATTTTGGAGCGAAGCGACCGAGAGAAGCGTTTGAATTGCTCGAGAAAGCAGCTAGGAAGAGCTATTCTCAACAGGCCCCGAGAGCCAAGGCACCCAAGCAGGGTTTCCATCAGGTTGATTCATATACTGCTTTGACTGCACAGTTGGAGGCCCTCTCCAGAAAAATCGAGCAGATGTCTGTAAACAAAGTCCAATCTTGTTGTGAGATATGTGGGGGACCACACCATAGTGGGGAGTGTTCGATTAGGGATAGATCCGTTCACGAGCAGGTTGACTACATGGGCAACCAAAATCAGTCTCAAAATAATCCTTACAGTAACACTTATAATCCGGGGTGGAGGAATCACCCGAATTTCAGTTGGAAGTCTGGTACCACAAACCAGCAGCCACCCGGATTCAATCCACGTCCCCCATTCCAAAACCAGTCTCACGGTCAGTCCTCACAGATTCGTCCTCCACAGAACCAGTTCCAAAATCAAGGTTCTAGCAGTGGGTCACAGCCCGCTCCTGAAAAGCGATCCAATTTGGAGGACATGGTTGCACGGTTGCTAGCTAACTCCGAGAGTCAAAGCCAGTTGGCTCAGAAACAGAATCAGTATATGGAAGACCGCTTCCATAAGCATGAGACGGAGTTGAGGAACCAAAAGGCATCGATGCAAGCCATAGAGAATCAGGTAGGATAGATTGCTAAATTGCTTTCTGAAAGGCAACAGGGTGGCCTCCCGAGTAACACTGAGCCGAATCCTAATGCTCATGTTAAGGCCATCACTTTGAGGAGTGGTAAATCCACCACTGCACCTCCTCTACCGGCTTCCCCTTCTTCTTCTCTTCCACCGGTGATTGAGGAGGTTGCGACTGAGATTCCTGCTGAGGTGCATTCCAGGCCAGGCCCAGCAAGTACAGCACAAGCAAAGGAACCAGTCAAGGACTACACTCCTCCTGTTCCATACCCCAGCAGGTTGAAGAAGCAGAAATTTAAGGAACAGTATGGTAAATTTCTGGAATTGTTCAAGCAGTTGCACATCAATCTGCCATTTGTTGAGGCACTTGCTCAGATGCCTAAGTATGCCAAGTTTTTGAAGGACATCCTCACCAACAAGAAGAAGTTGGAGGAGTTATCTCATGTTACATTGAGTGAGGAGTGTTCTGCGATCCTTCAAAACAAACTTCCTCAGAAGATGAATGATCCTGGGAGTTTCACTATCCCATGCTTGATTGGAAGTTTATCAGTCAGTAATGCATTGGCTGACTTGGGGGCTAGCATCAATCTAATGCCCTATGCTGTGTTTGAGAAACTTGGTGTTGAGGAACTTAAGCCAACCCGAATGATCATCCAGCTTGCCGATCGGTCAGTCAAATATCCGAGAGGTATAGTTGAGAATTTGTTGGTTAAGATTGATCGGTTTGTTTTTCCTGTGGACTTTGTGATCCTTGATATGGATGAAGATAAGAATGTACCTCTCATTCTTGGTCGTCCATTCCTAGCCACTGCTAGAGCCCTCATTGATGTTTTCTCGGGCAAACTGACACTTAGAGTTTATGATGAGGAGGTGACCTTTGATATTGGAATTTTGAATGAGGCATCCACAGAGTCAGGACGATTCACTCTACTTTATTGATGTTGTTGATTCATGTATGAGTGATCCATCACAGGATGGGTGTGTTGTAGAGGTGTTTGACACCCAGTTGTTAGGAGGGGAGGATGTAGACCCAGTCTCTGAGGGTCGATTTGATGAGGAGATGGTGGCATTGCTGAGCCACGATCCTTCCCCTCAGGATGAAGTGTTTGAAGTCATGGATCGTAAGGATGAACCTAAAGCATTACCTTCTTTTGAAGATCCACCATCTGTTGAGCTTAAGGAAATTCCCAGTCATTTGGAGTATGCATTCCTAGATGGTGAGTCTCGGTTGCCCGTTATAATCTCGTCTGCGTTGACGAGTGGAGAGAAGGCTAAGTTGCTTGAGGTTCTGAAAGTGCATAAGAAGGCGATTGCGTGGAAGATCATGGATATTAAGGGGATCAATCCATCTTTTTGTACTCATAAGATTTTGATGGAGGAGGATTTTAAGCCTGTAGTTCAGCATCAGAGACGTCTCAATCCCAACATGCAAGACTTCGTGAAGAAGGAGGTTATCAAGTTACTTGATGCAGGTTTGATTTATCCTATTTCTGATTCCCCTTGGGTGAGTCCGGTGCAGGTTGTTCCAAAGAAGGGTGGGATGACAGTGATTACCAATGAGAGAAACAAGTTGATTCCTACTCGTACTGTGACCGGATGGAGAGTTTGCATCGATTACCGCAAACTAAATGATGCCACTAGGAAAGACCACTTCCCCTTGCCTTTTATTGATCAGATGTTGGAGAGATTGTCGGGCAAGATGTATTATTGTTTCTTAGATGGTTTTTCTGGGTATTTTCAGATCCCAATTGCTCCTGAGGATCAGGAGAAGACGACATTCACATGTCCCTATGGCACATTCGCGTACAGGCGAATGCCCTTTGGACTGTGCAATGCCCCTGCCACATTTCAGCGTTGTATGGTGGCTATTTTTCATGATATGATCGAGGACTCCATGGAGGTATTCATGGATGACTTTTCTGTTTTTGGGAGTTCCTTTGATCATTGTTTGGAAAATTTGAGGAAGATGTTAGCTAGGTGTGAAGAAGCTAACTTGGTGTTGAATTGGGAAAAATGCCACTTTATGGTGAAGGAGGGCATTGTTTTAGGGCATAGGATTTCACGTGACGGACTTGAGGTCGACCGAGCCAAGATTGAGAGCATTGTCAAGCTTCCGCCACCCACTTCTGTGAAATCCATTCGGAGTTTCTTAGGACACGCGGGGTTTTATAGGCGTTTCATCAAGGACTTCTCAAAGATAGCTCGCCCCATGACTCAGCTTCTTGAGAAAGACGCCCCGTTCGTGTTTTCTGATGAATGCCTTCGTGCATTCAGGTTGTTGAAGGAGAAGTTGGTTAATGCTCCTATCATGATCGCTCCCGATTGGGCACTCCCGTTTGAGCTTATGTGTGACGCAAGCGATTTTGCGGTTGGGGCGGTCTTGGGTCAAAGGAAGGACAAGCATCCACCCAATTTACTATGCAAGCAAAACTCTGAATGATGCCCAGGAGCACTACACCACCACTGAAAAGGAGCTCCTAGCCGTGGTCTTTGCGTTCGATAAATTCCGTTCCTATCTTGTACTTTCAAAGACCATTGTGTTTACGGATCATGCAGCCCTCCGTTACTTGTTTAGCAAGCAAGATGCTAAACCCAGGCTGATTCGTTGGATTCTGTTGTTGCAAGAATTCGACATTGAAATCCGTGACAAAAAGGGAGCCGAGAATGTTGCAGCAGATCACCTCTCCCGTCTCGAGTGCTCAGCTTCATCAGAACTTGTGGGGTCACACATAAATGACAATTTCCCCCACGAGTTTCTTATGCACATACAGACGCAGGATGAGGATTGTCCATGGTTTGCTGATTTCGCGAATTATCTCGCGTGTGGGATTGTTTTGAAGGGCTTGACACATCAACAGAAGAAGAAGTTCTTTTCTGATGTCAAGTATTTCTTGTGGGAGGATCCTTACTTGTTTAGGATTGGCGCTGATTAGATTGTGCGTAGGTGCGTATACGGAAGTGAAGCGCACAGGATTTTGAGACATTGTCATGAGGGACCGACTGGTGGTCATCATGGAGCGACTCTTACTGCGAAGAAGGTTTTTGACGCCGGATTCTATTGGCCCACCATCTTCAGAGACGCTCATGATATGGTCCGAGCTTGCGATGCTTGCCAAAGGGCAAGCAACATCTCATCACGGGATGAGATGCCCCATAATGGAATCCAAGTCTGTGAAATTTTTTACGTCTGGGGTGTTGATTTCATGGGGCCGTTCCCAACATCTCACGGTAACCGATACATTCTAGTTGCAGTCGACTACGTTTCCAAGTGGGTGGAGGCTCAAGCCTTGCCCACCAATGATGCTAGAGTGGTCGTGAGATTTCTGAAAGAGTTGTTTTCTCGCTTTGGTGCCCCCAAAGCACTTATTAGTGACCGTGGGACTCATTTCTGCAACTCCCAACTCGACAAGGCATTGTCACGCTATGGAGTGAACCATAGATTTTCAACGCCATACCATCCACAGACCAGTGGACAGGTAGAGGTCACTAATCGGGGCATCAAACGCATTTTGGAGAAGACGGTTGGTCAAAACCGCAAGGATTGGTCGGTGAAGTTGAATGACGCGTTGTGGGCATTCCGAACAGCCTACAAAACTCCCATAGGAACCACACCATTCAGATTGATTTATGGGAAAACTTGTCACCTCCCCGTTGAACTCGAGCATAAAGCTTATTGGGCACTGAAATCCATCAATATGGATTTGACTAGTGCGGGGGAGAACCGATTCTTGCAGATTCATGAGGTTGAGGAGCTAAGGAATGATGCTTATGATAGCTCCAAGAGGTACAAGGAACGTACCAAGACGCTACACGATAGCCACTTGAAGGACAACAAGCAATTCCAAGTGGGTGATCGTGTTCTGCTTTATAACTCACGTCTTAGGTTGTTCCCGGGCAAACTGAAGTCTCGATGGTCTGGCCCGTACACAGTTCGTGAAGTCTTCCCATATGGAACTGTGGAGGTTGGGCATGAGGATGGCAGAAATTTCAAGGTAAATGGCCATCGGTTGAAGAAATACTTGTCCGGACCCGTCGAGTCGGCGTTGGAGGTTGTCGTACTCCACCCCAAGGACTAACAAATTCGGGGACATGAGTCTAGCTAAGGACTCAGTAAACTTAGCCATACCGAGAGGTTTTCGGTGTTTAAAAAAAAAAATCTGCAGGTTCGCACGACCGTGCGACTAGCTGCACGGCCGTGCGCTTTTGCTGATGCACGACCGTGCGGCCCGTACGCATGATCGTGCGACGTGTCAGATTTGCATAATAATTACCCCACTTGACACCATTTCTCCCATTATTCTCTTCCACATTTTCAGAAACGGTTCCCCATCATTTTTCTCTCGATTTTCCTCTTCCAATTCAAGAATCAAAGGTAAAAATCTCCTCCAATCCTTCTTTGATCTTTCTTTTCCATGGAATTCCTAAACTTCTTAGATTTGTCCAAATTAGGGCTTGTAAATACACCATTTTAGTTTAGGAATGTTAGGTTCTGTATAAATGTAGTTAAATTTTGGGTTGTTGATGGAAAATCTCTTGTTTGTTCACTTTTGATTTTGGTTTTGCACCGTGCACGACCGTGCGGCGTCCACGCACGGCCGTGCACCTTGATAGTGCTTCTTTGGCACTGCCTATGCAGACCCAAAAACTAAGGCGCATGACCGTGCACTAACCGTGCACGGCCGTGCTCCTAGGTAGTGCTCCTTATGGCACTGCCTATGCAATGAACAAACTCGAGAGGCGCACGACCGTGCTTCAATCCGCACGACCGTGCGGTTAGGCAGTGCCAGTTCTGCACTGCCTGTGCTTAGTCTCTGGAGGCTCTGTACGACAGTGCAAGATTCAAGCACGACCGTGCCATTTTCCAGATCAGCCCAGTTTCTGTTTCTGTTTTTTGTTTTTATTTTATTTTTTGTGAATGATATTTTTAGGAACTTTTTTGAACAGATGGATCACCCATTCCTGCGCTTCGATCCAAACGACGAGCGCGACGCTCCATGTATTCCTATGCTTCATTCTCTATGGGGGCGTCGGCGCCAAATCGAGCCTATGAAGTGTCTTAGTTTGGACTTGGTAGTCGGCCTCAATCAACAAACGAGACTACATCCATTAATAACCGAACCATGGTCTCGCCTTTTCTACTTCAACCGTCCGCAATATCGCGAGCTGCTACTGGAGTTCTTTGCTTCATACTCCTTTAGTTTCCCCTCACAGAACGTTTACCGAAAACGTTTTGGGTTGACTTTCCGTCTGGAGGGAAGATGGAGGAGATTATCGGTCGCGCAGTTCGCGACTAGGATGGGTTTGTAGACGGAGGGGGAACTTGATTCGGAAGTTTTTGATGGACTGCATGATTTTGAAGATGAAATTGAGAAGGTCACGTTCTGGGCCGAGGTTGCTGAGGGGGTATATGATCCCAGAAGAGCTAAGGCCACCAAACTAAGAGGCCCACTTCACAGGTTCATTCATCGGATGCTGGTCAGCACTATTATGCAGCGAGGTGATAGCTTGGGCAATGTGCCTACTAGAGATTTGTTTTATCTCTAATGCTTGATTAGGGGCATCCATTGCAATATTGCCCATTGCTTAGCCTATTTTCTCACGACAGTTCAGGAAAACTGGCGTCCAGCCACATTTGCGGGGGCGCTTACATCACACAGCTGGCTGACTCGTTCGGTCTCTTGACCGAAGAGAACATTGCTAGTTTTACTCATGTGTGTGATACGTCTCCGCTTGATATGCGGACTCTGCGTTACATGCAGATAGTGGAGCAGACACCAGTGGGTATGCGTCTGAGAGGTCGGGACGGGCGGATTTGGGATCCCGTCCCAGAGGAGCAGGAGGATGAAGAGGAAGAGGAACACGAGGAGGAGAGGGATCCTAACGGAGGGGGGCCACATGGTATGGGACCGGGGGGGTTTGACTACGTGTATCCCCCCCATGATGAGTATTTGGACTTTGCACCCACTCATGGTCCGGACCCCCCGTCCAATCTGGATTTATGGCACAGATTTATGGGATTACAGGTGTCCCAGGAGGAGCTGCACGCTGAGCAGCAAAGATTTAATCAGCGTATAGATAATTTTCAGACTGAGCAGACCAGGCAGTATGACTTGCTGCATCAGATACAGGATGACCAGAGACGGAGCTTCGAGTGGCTTTTTCCGTCTCATCAGTCGGCTGCGGCTTTTCATCAGTTCGACGTTACTGAGCCACCACGTATTGACTATGGATATTCTTCAGGTGGTGCACAGAAACGTTCCAGGGGAGGTCATGATGGAGAGGCGAGCGGTTCGGGACCGCATGATGATGAGGAGGACTAGTCTGATGTCCTCCCTCCCCCGCAGTCTAGCTTAGTCTGGGTGTTATCTATATTTTTGAGAGTTATACATTTTGCAGTACGTATTAACTCTGTTTAGCGTAGTTTTTATTTATTTTTTTTATATGGATTGTAAACAATATTTTTGGTTGGTTGTTTTATGGATTGATGGATCCGGTGCTTTGGTTTTTGTCCCTTGGTTGTTGTGAGTTGTTACTATCAGCTTTGTTTTGTAGATGATTTTCAGTGCAGGTACACGGAATGCCCTTATCGTTGCACGGCTCAAGCAGATTTTACACGCCGGTCTCTCCAAAGACCCGTAGGGAAGTCTTTTTCCTTTTCACACTCGTGCAAGATCACTCTTATTTTTCGCATGTTTTTGTTGCACAATAGGGACATTGTGCAATTCAAGTGTGGGGAGGGGTATACTTTCGGGGTATACGTTTATTGTTAATATAACTTTGTTTGTCCAAGAGTAATAAGCATTTTTGCAAAGAACCTTTTTATTGTTTTTGGTGCAATTAATTTGTTTTGTAATAAACAAGTTAAGCACACAAGTTTTTGATAATTGAAACGAGGCTTGTTTTGATAAAGGGTATCTTAATTTGGAATTTTTAACAAGTGAAATAAATTTTTTGTTATCATGATTTGTGATTAGACAAAAGGAGGAACTAAAAGTTATATCCTATTTTTTTTTACCCATTCCTTCCATTTTTTGTGAGCATTTGAAACCTTGAACATTAGTAGTTATTGCATATTTTATGGATTGAGTGTGCCGGATGTTTCATACAAATTAATATTTGTTTAAAACATACATCTCCAAAGTCATAAGCTTGAACAAAGTTATATTTAATCAAGGCATTAGAACAAACCCTCATCACCACTTTCTCCATCAACCCATCTCTTTTATTGAAAACCAAATTCAAAGTTGGCTAGAAGTTCTATTTCCTTTTAGTAGTTCTTGTGAAACAAATAATTAAGCAACACAATGTTTGCTTGTTGATGTAAATAAGTCAAAAAAAAAAATCTCAATTAAGCCAAAAAGGCTATGTAGTATACATTTTGTTTGCAAATTCTTAGCCAAAGGATTTCCCTCATCTCAATCCTTCTATCCCCAACCATCCTTCATCTCAAACACAACCCAATAAAGGCCTTTTGATTAAATTGTGCTTTGTTTTTGCTATTTGATTTAGAGTTGATTTTTATTACAAATATCATATTTGTTGATTCATTGTCTTGGCAATTGATTGTTCTATACATACACATTACATGTATGAATCCGAAATAAACCGAGTATGTGTGAACATTGTGAGAAATATAGGGTATAACATATTAGTGAATCCTCTTGTGTATGAATTCTTGTTGATAATTTTGATTTTATTTTCTTGCTTAAAATTTCAAATTTGGTAAACCTTTGAAAAACAATCTAAGTTTTTGATTATTTGATTCATTGCTTACAAGTTGATTTTTGCAAATTGGTTTCACCACTAAGGCTCATTGTTTGCTTGAGGACAAGCAAAGTTCAAGTGTGGGGATGTTTGATATACGTCAAATTATACATATTATTCGACTCAAATTCCCCCGGTTTTAACGTTAACAACATGCAAATTCATTCGCAAATAGTCCTAATTATTGTTTTTGTGAATTTGTAGGATAAACGGCCTTGCTCGGAAGAAAATCAGGCTTTGGATGGAATTTCAGCAATTTCTGAGCAAATCCCCAGATGCGCACTGTCATGCCAAATCTTGCACTGGCAGTGCTGACTTATGCACGACCGTGCACAATGTTACACGACCGTGCAACTAGGCAGTGCTAGCCAAAGCATGGCAGTGCTGGCCTATGCACGACCGTGCACAACTTTGCACGACCGTGCAACTAGGTAGTGCTAGGCCATGCATGGTAGTGCCGGCCTATGCACGACTGTGCATAAGCCAAGCACGCCCGTGCAGCCTAGCCAGTGCCGGGCCAAAGCAAGGCAGTGCCGGCCATGACGACTTGCGCACGACAGTGCGACTTTTGGCACGACCGTGCCTGACACCTCGAGTCAATTTTCGAGACTTAGCTGAAAATGGCAACTTCGACAACCGTCCCAGACCAAAAGTGAAGTACTGTAGCACCTTGCACGACCGTGCACCTATGGTGCACGACCGTGCCAAGTTCCAGAATTTCTATAAATTCAGCTTTTCACCTCATTTCATAGGGTTGGACTTCCTGGAGCCAAAATACCTTCTGTTCAGATTTCTTGAAGCTGTCTAAGGGAGATTGTGAAGGTCTTGAAGATCCAAGGAGCATCTAACACCATCTTGTTTCAATCCTTGCTTGCTAGTGGTTTGCATTTTGTTATTTTAATCATGTTTCTTGTTAATTCTAGCTACTTTGTTATTGTTCTTGTAAGCCTTATGGGCTAAACACTTCATTGTCTAGATTATGATGAAACTTTTGTTTATGTGATGATGATTTTATGAATTGGTCAAATGGGTTTATGTCAAGATTCAAGATGAAGTTATGATTTTATTCCAATGATGTTGTAAATTTGTGTAGGTTGATTAGTGTTCAAGAATGATGAATGTTTAATCAAACTATGTTGGAAAACCATGATCAAGCATTTGTTTATAATCTTACAACTTGTTTTTAAGATTATGCCATGAGATTAGGAATGATAATTGGTTTCTTGAATGTTATAAAACTTGCACAAGTATACTTTCTTTCACTAAAGTTTGGAAAAACCATGGTGATATTATAATTTGTTGAATATGATTAACATGTGAGTTAGGAAATTATGGCCAAATGACCTCATTTGCATGATTGTGTTCATAGATTGTAAGTTGGAAGAAATTATGACTTTGTTGAATTTATGCAACTTAGGGTGATTAGTGTGTATAAGTCATATTAGTTTTCCTTAAGTTGTAGAATTAAGATTCTTGACGGATGATTAATTCTTGATTAAATCTTGACATAGACCTTGACATTAGGCTTCATAAAATAATCCTAGGTGATTAGAATGTGTTTATCATTTTAATTTTCCAAAAGATTATAGGATTAGATATCTTTGACCGGAATCTAGTCAACATTTGGATTACCAATTCATAATAATCACATCACTAGACTAAGTGGATTCATGATCTAGGCAATTTTCTTAAACTTTAGATTTTTCCAAAAAATCCTTCTTTTAGTTATTATTTTAAAATTCACAAAACCCAACTTTTCATGTGTTTGCTAAACATTGACCGAGATTTAGTATCGAGAGCTATCGTGTCCACGGATTGATATCCGGTTCTTACCATAAGCTATATTGCTATGCGATAGGTACACTTGCCTATTGTGTGTGATTTAGTTCTTAGTAAAAACCATTTTTAAAACTAAAATCTGTGTGAAAAACCCATTTAATAAATATATAGTTTCATGCACATCAGATACCTTCAACATGACACGGTCTCCCACTTGGAATTCCAACGGCTTGCGTCGTTTGTCGGCATAGCTCTTTTGTCTGCTTCGTGTTGCTTGTAGTCTTTGTTGTATCTGAGCAATCTTGTCGGTAGTTTCTTGAATAAGTTCCGGCCCTGTAATTAGATTATCTCCCACTTCTGACCAACAGATCGGTGACCGACACTTCCGACCATAAAGAGCCTCGAATGGGGCACAACCGATGCTGCTGTGATAACTGTTGTTGTAGGAGCACTCGATTAGTGGCAAGTGAGAGTCCCAATTACCACCGAAGTCTAGAACACAAGTTCTCAGCATATCCTCCAGGGTCTGAATAGTACGTTCGCTTTGACCATCCGTTTATGGATGATAAGCTGTACTCAAGTTTAATTGCGTCCCCAGAGATTTCTGCAATGATTGCCAGAACCTTGATGTGAATCTGCTATCACGATCTGAGATGATAGACAATGGCACACCATGGCGTACCACTATCTCGTTGATGTAGAGCTTTGCTAGTTTATCCATCGTGTATGTTTCTCGCATCGGCAAGAAATGAGCAGACTTGGTTAATCGATCAACAATAACCCAAATAGTGTCATGTCCACTAGAAGTGCTGGGTAGCTTGGTAACAAAGTCCATATCTATCTGTTCCCACTTCCAAAGTGGAATTTCGGGCTGTTCCAGTAAACCTGACAGTTTCTGGTGTTCCGCCTTCACTTTAGCGCACGTGAGACATCGACCAACGTACTCCGCTATATCTTTCTTCATACCCGGCCACCAATAAAATGCCCTTAAGTCTTGGTACACCTTGTCAGCACCGGGATGCACAGAGTATTTGGTCTTGTGTGCTTCATCAAAGATAAGCTTTCTCAACTCGTCTACTGCAGGGATCCAGATACGATCCTTGAAGTAAACAAGTCCATCGGGTTTTGTTTCCAAATGTTTCTCCACACCGCAATCTAAGTCCTTCTTCAAGTTTCCTCGTTCAATCGCCTCTTGTTGTGCTTGCATAATGTGGTCGTGTAAGTTTGTCTGCACAGTCATTCCCATTGCTCTGACGCGCAAGGGTTTGATCCGTTCCTTCCGGCTCAAGGCATCTGCCACAACGTTTGCCTTGCCCGGATGATACTTGATTACGCAGTCGTAATCATTCAGAAACTCAACCCAACGTCGATGTCGCATGTTGAGTTCCTTCTGATCAAATATGTGTTGCAGACTCTTGTGATCAGTGAATATGGTACACTTGGTGCCATATAGATAATGTCTCCAGATCTTTAAAGCAAATATCACAGCTCCCAGTTCCAAATCATGAGTAGTGTAGTTCTTCTCATGAATCTTCAGTTGTCTAGAATCATAGGCAATAACTTTGTCCCGCTGCATAAGTACACAGCCAAGTCCCTGATGGGAGGCATCACAGTACACTACAAAGTCATCACAACCATCTGGGAGAGATAAGATCGGAGCATCACATAACTTTTGCTTCAAAGTCTGAAAGGCTTCTTCTTGCTTTTGTTCCCAAACAAACGGCTCGCTTTTCTGTGTTAGCTTCGTGAGTGGCAGGGCTATCTTAGAAAAGTTTGAGATGAACCTCCTGTAATAGCCTGCTAAGCCTAGAAAAGAACGTATCTCCGTCGATGTCTTCGGAGTGTCCCAATCTTTTATTGCTTCGATCTTGGCAGGATCAACATGTATTCCCTCACTGTTAACAACATGGCCTAGGAATTGAACCTCCTTTAACCAAAATTCACATTTAGAGAATTTGGCATAGAGTTTCTCTTCCTTTAACAGTTCCAAGATCGTTCTAAGATGTTGCTCGTGCTCTGCTTTGCTTTTGGAATAGATCAATATGTCATCGATGAAAACAATAACAAATTGATCTAAATACGGCTTACACACACGGTTCATGAGATCCATGAAAACCGCGGGTGCATTCGTCAAACCAAAAGGCATCACCATGAATTCGTAATGCCCGTATCTAGTACGAAACGCCGTCTTTGGTATGTCTTCGTCTTGCACTCTGAGTTGATGGTATCCTGAACGCAAATCTATCTTTGAAAAATATTGGGCTCTTTGCAATTGATCAAACAAATCATCAATCCTCGGCAATGGATACTGATTCTTGATGGTTAGTTTGTTTAGCTCCCTGTAGTCTATGCACATACGAAAGGATCCATCCTTCTTTTTCATGAACAAAACCGGAGCTCCCCAAGGTGAGTAGCTCGGTCGGATGAAACCTTTATCAAGTAACTCCTGTAATTGGTTAGATAATTCCTGCATCTTCGAAGGTGCTAACCTGTAAGGAGATTTAGCAATAGGTGTTGCTCCAGGAATCAGATCAATTCGAAACTCTACCGGTCGCACCGGTGGCAAACCAGGTAGATCTTCAGGAAACACTTCAGGGTATTCCTTCACTATCGGTACGTCTTGGATCGTTTTCTTGTCTTTTTCTTTCTCCACCACATGAGCCAAGAAAGCTATGCATTTCTTTTGAAGACACTTACGCGTTTTTATGCATGATATGATCTTTACGTTTCGCTTTGCTTGATCCCCACGAACTTCCAATACACGATCATTCGTCACTGGAATCCGAAGTAACTTTTCAGAACAGATGACTTCAACTCTATTGAGTGATAGCCAATCCATTCCCACAATGATGTCGAAACTGCCCAACTCCATCGGCAACAAGTCGATGGTAAATGTGTGATCTGTGAGTGTAAGTGGGCAATTCTTAAGTATGGTGCTAACTGTAACTTGCTTTCCGTTTGCTACCTCGATAATGTATGGGGAATCTAAAGTTTCCTCAGTAAGGTTAAGTTGGCGTGCAAAGTCAGATGAAATAAAACTCTGATCTGCACCAGTGTCAAATAAAATAGATGCATAAGAGTCATGTATAAGAAATGTACCAGTGACCACGTTAGGGTCTTGGCGTGCTGCATTGGCTCCAATCACAAAAGCCCTTCCACGAGGTGCTTGGGCTCCCTGTTGTACTCGCTTTGGGCACTCTCTGGAGAAATGGCCTAATTCTCCACAGTTATAGCATCCCCTGTTGTTGTTGTTGAAATTTCCAGGTCTTGGTGGTGGAGGTAGTGCTACAGCAGCATTGTTTGCAGCTTGGGTTGCCGGAGCACAGCATTGTTGAGCTCGGTGACCTAGTCGGCCACAGTTGTTGCATTTCCTGCATTGTGCCGTAGCAGGATGATGAAATTTGCACCGTGCACACTGAGGGTGCGGTCCCACATAGTTCTTGGGTGCAACTTGAGCAGGTGCTGCAGTAACTTGTTGCAGTGGGGTGGTCATCACATAATTCTTAACGACCTTTTGCTTTTTCTTCTGGTGGTGTTCGGGCTTCTTTGAAGTTGTTTCCTTGGCTTTTCCCGAGTCCTCTTTTAGAACTCCTGACTTTACCATCACTCCAATAAGTTTAGCTGAGAGAGAGATAGCTGACTCCAGTGTTGCAGGATACGCAGCCAACACAATGCTTTGAATGCAGGAGGGTAATCCTGCTACATACCGATCAATCAGCTTTTCCAGTGTCGGCACCATCTCTGGCACCAAAGCTACCAGTTCATGGTAACGTGTAGTGAAAGTCATGTGGTCGGCTTCCTTCATCACATGGTTAGAGAGCTCAATCTCCAGCTGTTGCAGTTCATGTTTCGGGCAAAACTCATTTCTCAGAAGAAGCTTAAATTCTGCCCAGGGCATCGCCATTGCCTCATCTCTTCCCTTAGTTCTGATCTGAGCATTCCACCATGTCAACGCTCGCTTGTTAAATGACCCGGCTGCATAGCGAACCTTATGGTGTTCTGGACAACTGCTAATGTCCAAGGTATTCTCCATCTTCTCAAGCCATTGGATAAGTCCAACAGCTCCTTCAGCACCAGTGAAGTTTGGGGGTTTGCATCCTACAAAGGACTTGTAAGAGCAATCTGAAGTATGACTAGTGTTTCCACTAGCTTCTCCAGTAGTATGGCCAGAAGTGTTGCCATGTCCTTGAATCCTGTTTATCATCTCTGGGATTACATCTTTCAGCTGGCTTGTCAGTTGGGTACTCAGCAGGGTCGCCAAGGCGACAGTGGCAGGATCTATCAGTTGAACAGTGCTTGAGCCTGGCGGTGGAGAGTGCGGAGGAGGAGGAGGTGGTGGCGGTGGCGGTGGTGAATCTGTAGGTGAGGGAGTAGAAGAGTGTGGTGCAGAAGTCTGAGTAGTAGACTGTTTTCTTGGCGGCATTCTGATCATAACCAAAGGAATTTGGTTAGTGCAGTGATCGAACGCAGAAAACATAATGCAAACATAATCCTAAGTTCTCTACATGAGGGTCCCTAAGTTATAGTCTAGGTCAAACCATTTAAGTAAATGACCTAATATTCTCTATAACCTTGTGCTCTGATACCAATCTGTCACACCCCGAGCCGGCGGGGTAGGATCGGATGTCCCCGTCGGGCGGAAGGTTCCCGGGGCGTGATATCGTGAATGATAATCGTGTTGATCAGATTGTTTACATAGCATCAATGTTAAGAATAACTAAAGCACAATTAAGTAATAACTAGGATTACAAAGTTAAATTACAACATCAATGTTCAGCAATTTAACTAAGTAAACCTACAAAAGAATCAAATGTTTATATCTTGTATATGTACAAGATATAAAAAGTAATGTGTATCATCAACAAAAGATGTGCTTCCCAAAAGTCTACTAGGTCCTCTATCTGGGCAGCCTAGTATGCAAATCCTGAAGCCTTAGCTTATACCTGTCCTTCACCTGAGAAAGCATGTAAAAGAAACAAGGTCAACACAATGGTTGGTGAGTTCATGTAGTTTATAAGTCTAAATAGCTTTAACAAAACTCCTTTCGGTAAAACCTTAATCTTATTAACTCCACATGTAACATCCAAATCGGTATGCTTATATATAGGGCATACCCCTGAGTCGAGCCTACGACCCGCCCAGACGCCATCCCACCACATACTAAACCGGATATGACACTGTTATTAATAATAATTAAGCATTTTACCGACCCTTCAATCTCGTTTCCCCATCATAGTTTAAGCATTTTGATTGTAAGTTTACCCATAGCATCCGTGAGTTTAGCTTAAGAGTCACCAGAATAGACAACTGAATGCCCGAAGGAATTCAGTATCAATCCATACCAGTTATATGTGAAATTAGCAACATAGGGGGAGATAGAGGATTCCCATGATGACACAAAGTCAACTAAGGATCACCAATATCGTCCTAGTTACTGTTCACGTGTGTAAATAGTTTTGGGAAACACTGCATGGCAAGCACTGAGAGACCATCAGTCCGTTTCCTCGTTTCAGACCATGAAGGACACCCTATGGCAAGCACTGAGAGACCATAGTAGGTTCCTTCTAGTCCCGACTGTGAAGAACACATGAAGGCAAGCACTGAGAGACCAACTATTGTTCTTCAAGTCCCGACTAGGAAGAACACATGAAGGCAAGCACTGAGAGACCAACTATTGCTCTTCCATAGTCAATAGTTTATAGCATTCAAAGTTTCCAGCATTTACGTAACTTGTGCACAAGTACTAGCTTTACAACCGGTAGGGCAAGCACTGAGAGGCCAAACCGTTGTTTTAGCATGGCAATCATATAGCATTCAAGAGTTTATAGTATCCATAGCTTCAAGTATTCGATATGTATATATGTATGTATGTTTGTATTTAGCATTCTCTTAGCATCATAGCATCATTAGCATTTAGTGTTAACATTAGTATCTAGCATAAACCCATAGCATTAACATGTAGCATAATCCCATAGCATTAGCATTAAGCATAACCCGTAGCATTAGTTTGTAGCATAAACCCGTAGTATTAACATGTAGCATAATCCCATAGCATTAGCATTATGCATAACCCGTAGCATTAGTTTGTAGCATAAACCCGTAGTATTAGCATTTAGTGTAACCCATAGCATTAGTATTTAGCATAACTCATAGCATTAGTTTGTAGCATAACCCCGTAGCATTAGCATCCACAATAGCATCATCAGATAGTAAATACCCTTAGCACTTGGTATCAACACATAGCTTTAGTATTAGCAAGTAGCTTATGCCTTTAGAACTTGGCATAATCAAGTAGCTTATGCCTTTAGTATAAAAGCATTTTGTTAAATTGAAAACATTTGTTTTAAAATGTATAACATGCTTCTCAGTCCCGATTTAAAATCAAAATAATTTGAAAAGGGACAATGAACTCACCTTGTTGTTGATGTGGTTGACTAAGCCTATACAAGAAATGCACGCGCTCTCGATTGCACTTGATATTGTTCTCACGATCCTGTATTGATTTACGATGTTTGTAAATTGTAAGTATAAGTTGTAGGGTTTCGTGAGCGTGTATGTGTTAGCCATGAAATTGGCTAACACTCGTAAGTCTCGGTTGTTATTCGGCCCTTTTGTAATTGTCATTAATTGTTACAACCCTTATTCTGTTTAGGTTGAGTTTAGCATATCACTTTAGTTGTGATAAATGGCTTAAATATTTATAACTTTAATTTACCTTATAATCATTATTGAGAACCCAACATATTGTCACCACATGATGGTTAGTTGTGTTGTCAGAAATCTTGTAATTTAACCTAAGTATAAACTTAGGTTTATAATTTAAGATCATACATGATGCCATTGTTAACCTTGAAACGATTTCCTCATAATTATTAAATAATTAAGTGAAAACTTTGTAAGACTTAAGGTTGTATGGTTTGTAAAATACATTGACCCAACCCTCCCACTTTTGTAAGGTTTCTTTTTAATTCTCATGTATGATTCCATTATAGTTGGTTTCAATTGTATTTACAATGTTAATTCCATGGACCGAACCAATTGACCGTGGGCCGAACAAGCGAACTTGGGCCGTCTAGATGGGTATGGGCCGAGTGAGTGTGTTAGGCGGCCCAAACCGTTGAGCTAAGCCCAAACGAGGTACCGATGGGCCTGTTATTGTACTAGGTATTGGGCCAAGTAGATCAAAGTGACCAAAATGTTGAGATTGGGCCGCAACAGAAGGGCCTTGGCCAAAGCCAGTGGGCCTTGGGCCAAACTGTTGAGCCAAAACAGTTTCTTGGGCCAAAACAAAGTCTTTGGGTTGGTTGTGGGCCAAAGGAAATATGTTGGGCCTGCTCCATGTCATTGGGCTGTATGAATTGCTGGGCTTGTCCATTATAGCCGAAATAGGTGATGGGCCTGTGATGTGTATCTGGGCCAACTAGCATCTGCAAGTCAAGGTTGTCGCAGCCAAATAGACATGGCCGACAAGTTGGTCTGATCAAATGGGGAAGGTTTAGGTCGGCTTAGAGTTCACAAATGAAGGCTCTCGACTGAATGGTTAACTGGCGAATGTGTAGGTCCGAATGAGAAGATCATGGTCGAACGAATGGTGGTTTCTCGGCCGAATCAGAGGGTGCATGGCCGAATGAAAGTGGCTGGCGAATGAAACTGCCGAAGGAGGGTGCTGGTTCGGGCGAATGGAGGTGGCGAAGGAGAGTGGTCGAATGAGCTAGGTCGAATGGGAGCTGCCGAAGAAGCATGGGTCGAATGAGAGCCTTTGTCAGTCAGCCGAAAGAGGGCTAGGGCCATTCGGCCACCTGTTATGAGCCATTTGGCCGAGCTGTTCTTGAATATGTAGCCATGGTGTTTGAGTTAATCGACCATAGTCTGGCCTGAACTTGTTTCGCATGGTGTAGGTCGAGGAAAATGGTGTGAACCGGTTAGGTGAGGTTTCGAACAAAAAAAGGTTTAGAAAACCCTAATTTCGTGACACTTTGTTGCTTCATACCTCTAATTTCAGTGGGTATTTCTCTAGATTAGCTGTACTTTCATGTAGTAGAGATCAAGAGCTTCGTTTGGGTTCAAGAATGGAGTGATTTAGTGGAGTATTGACCAAGATATGAAGGTTTAAAGGATGAAAGTGGTGGTGGTGGCTTCAAAACCGGATTTAGGGTTTGCAAGTGGAAGGGATGAACTAAAAAATGAGGAAAATACCCTCATTTAGGGTATTTATACCCCGAAAGGTTTCGGGTTCGTTTTTGTTGCTCGGTTTGCGTTTTCGTTACGTTTCCGGAACGTAACGCGCGTTTTTCGTAGGTTTAAATAAAAAGGATTATTCCATGATATTTTAAAATACAATTATTGTTAGAAATCATTTTAAATATCGTTGTATAAATTTATTTATCGAATTTAATATTTTTACGCGTTTTAGTTTATTTGTTCGCGATTTCTTGAAACAGTTTCGTTTAATTTCATTTATGATGAGTTTCAAAATTGTAAAATAGGAAATATTTTATTTCCTTAAATTTATGATCGTTCGTGTCGTTATTCGCTTTCGTTATCGTTTCTTCAGATTGCGTCACCATCGCGCGTATTCGTTCGAATCGTCATTCGAACGAACACGACGATGGCTTGGCTTTCTGATTCTTGTTTTCTACTGTTAAGTTATTATTTCATAACGTTAAACTATCAGAATCATCCGTACAGATCGTCACCTATACGAATAACTCATCGGTTTAGCATTCTGTAACAATAACCGATAATAGTTTTGTTTCGTTTAACCTCGCATACGTTTACACATAACAGCATATCAATAAGCATTTGTATCACCGTTCAATGTTGTCTGATGTGTTTCTGACTGTTAAACTGTTAAGTTTAATCAGATTTCAGAAACAGTAGCACAATAGTTTACTGTTAAGCATTACATAGTTGATAGTATATCAATAGTTTGCATAGTTTGTACCTGAGTTACTGTGTGTTTACTGTTCAGCTCACTGTTTCGGCGACGTTTCCGGCACAGATGTTACAGCAACCATGTCTAAAGCAAGTGATGGCGTCTAAAAATCTTAACATTCTCCCAAACCGCGGCTAAAGCCAGAAAACGCCAATCTTCGAATAATCAATTAATATTACTGTTCATTGGTTAATGATTGCGGTTGTAAAATGTATATGTATATATAGTAGTAATTAATCTCACACTTTTGGCATCCAACTGATAGCATTCTTGAAAAATAAATAGTCTTATGATTTAGGGACAAATAGATTAGGGAATTGTTGTGAAAAAGGGGAGTCCCAAAACCATCGGTCCAACCAAAACGAGATATGGTATCTTCTTTTACTCAAGTGGGATCCAACACCCATTCCCCATTCCTCATTCATCTAAAGTTTGTTAATCTATACACTATAATAAAAGAGTAAAAAATTTGCCACATGTAACATTCTTACACCACTAATGTCACATGTCACATTCTTACACTACAATTGTCACTTGTCAACACATTATATATATTCTCTCTCTTATTAAATAAATAATTATAATACTAATAACTAACATATTATTTATCTTATTATTATAGAGCACACTTTAAATTTTTTTTATAAAATATAAAATTCTCTAAAATCAAAACTTTTAAAGCAAGAAATATTTTATTTTCAAAAAACAAAATTTATGTAAAAAACAAGCTATCTTAAAAAATGATTTTTTTTAAAATAAAATATATTATAAAAGGATTTTTTAAACAATGAGATTTTTATCATCCAATGACGTTTTTTAATTTAATATTTTATATTAAATCCGTGTAATACACATGTTTATAACGTAGTGCAATATATACAAGTATTTTAAAAGCATAATATTTCATTTATTTCACCCGTGTAACACACGGGATTTAACCTAGTTACATAATAAATAAAAAATATCTTTTTAAGATAGAGTCGATCAACTTGAAGTATGACATGAGTAGGACACGATCATATCTTAAGTATGCCGAGTTGGGATTGATATCTTTGACACTAATAAACATATATGTTTTATCGGTTGTGTTTGAGTTTATCGATTCAACCAGCCGACTTAAGTAACAAGGTTTAACTTGATGTGTTGTTATAACAAGAAGCGACAATTCTTGACACGACATAAACACTACACAAATAATTAGGTTTAGGTTTGTGAACACAAATCTTTTATTTATTTTTTTTCATTTCTAAGCTATATATATAAACTTTTTAGTTTGTTAATTGATAACGAAATTAATAAAATATTTGTTTAAATTGAAGTTGGTTCTTTAAATTGTTACAAAGTCAACAAGTATTATTACTCCTATCTAAACAAACAAACAAACTTACCCAATATATTCATACTCTTTAATAGTGTTTGAGGTAAAATGATAGAGACAAACATTACTCATATCCCAGTTGGGATAGAAAGACTGTTTCAAAGGAGTTTTCGGCTCAAACTTATCGTTTCAAGTTAATGATCCTAACACTTTTAACGTTATTTCACAAAATAAGTAAAATAACGTAAAAATTAATACAATTTTAATTTTTGCCATTGAGGGCCAATACATATATACATTATATGTGTGCACCACAATTGGGACATTTATTACTCATATGTAAGAAACATTAAAAAAAATGTATGTTAAAAGAGAACCTAAAATTTCACATGAACATGACATGATCTTAATTCTTAACTGAGTTCATTTAGGGTTGATGCATTCAACACACACAAAAACATAGATCATGTTTAGATTTATCTATTCAATCTCCTCTGACCCGACACGAATGCTATTCCAGATTCAACCGGGTTCAAATTTTTATAGAGTTCAAGATCACGACTGACAATAAACCGGTGAAGTGGGTGGTTAAAATTTTTTTTCTAACACCATTCATCTTTTTTATTTTTTTCTTTAACAGAGCACAAATCTTTGATATCAAGAAGTGCAATTTAATGTTTTTGTCATTTGAATCAATATGTAAATTGTAAAGTAGGTTTCGGCCAAAATTGTTTGTTAAAAAATGATGAGTTGACGACCACCGGTGACCGGACCACGTGTTCCAATTAGCCCAAAATTAGCAGGCCTGGTAAGCACTGATTATCTATTTGTAACCGGCGGCCCACCATATCTAATAGATGTGTATACAGTATACAGAGGTGAACAAAAAAACCTGTTTGGTTCTCAAACCGGTTTCCAGACCGGTCCAGTCATGATCTCAAACCGGTTTCACCCAAACCTATTTCCAAACCAGTCCGAACCGCTTGTTTGTAATAGATTTGACATCCTCATCTCCCAAACCGGTTTTCAAACCGGTTTCAACCCCTTCAAACCGGTTTCAAACCCTCCAAAACGGTTTCAAACCGGTCCAAACCGGTTCTATAGGCTTGACATCCCTCATCTCCCAAACCGGTTTTGACCATCCGTTGACCAAACCGAACCGATTTGAGCAAAAAAACCGGTCTGAGCACCTCTATGTGTAATTGTGTATATATCTGACTCATATTAAAATACCAAATAATTTTATATACGGCTTTAACAAGTTTCTTGTTTATTCTTAATATATTTGTATCTAAAACAGGGCAACATGTTAAGACGTGTTTATTTTCGTGTCTAAACAGGTAAAATCAGCTAACCTGTTAAGACTTGTTTCTAATTTATAATTTAAAATAAATAATAGAATAAAATAAGTAACGGATCACCTTCTAAAATTTCTAATTTTCTAACTGTAGTTTCTTAGCGGGTGATCACGTGGTAAATAGTTGCGTAAATCAATGTGTAAATACGTGATATTAGTGAATTTTGGCCCGAAACACGTTTACTTTGAGTATGTTTATGAATTTCAGGTGTGAAGAGTTTAAAGACGTGTTCGGGAGCAAATTGGGGGATTAGAAGAGGCGTCGAGTGCTAAAGAGTGCAAAAACATGTGTTTCGGGAAGCCAAAACTTTGGGGGCGCATAACTGGAGCTAGGAGAAGAGTTACGGGGCCCATAATATATGAAAACTGAGTTTCTTGACGAGACGAGGTCATAGGTGAGGACACTCTGGCGTATGATACGCCCAACCCAGCGTTTCATACGGCCAGCATACTATACGCCCAGTTTTGAGCGTTGGCAGAAAGTGGGCAGCGTAAGGCATCAGTTTGGGTGTACCATACGCCCAGGCCCGGCGTATGATACGCCCAAAGTCGGAAAAATTGATTTTTCAGCAGATTCTTCCCATATTTAAGGAGATATTCTAGGGTTTCAAAAACATCTTTTTTCTGGACGAATTGGGGGCGAAAAAGTGACGATTTTGGGCATCTAAAATCTTCCGAATCCATCCGTAATCGTGGAATCATCACCCGGATCAAGAATCAACAAGTGCTAATGAAGATGCGTGGCTAGTTTTCTTTTGTAATTGCTTCCGGGCAATTAGGTTAGTGAATGAACTTTGATTGAATGTTTAAACTTAGGTTTTTGGATTGTTTTCGGTTTGATAACTTGAATTCAATTGTGGTTTGATCGATGTAAACGGTTTATTTGTGTTTAAGCATTTACGTTTTGCCATCAGTGATTCGGTTTCCTTGCATCGTTTACTTATTGGTATTTGTGTGTTGCTTTGCATATCTAAATTGATAATTGTGTGTCACACCCCGGGCCGGCGGGAACGGATCGTGTTTTCCCGTCGGGCGGAAGGTTCCCGGGGCGCGATATCTTTGAGTGATAATCAAATGATCAGATTGTTTACATAGCACATGAGATATAAACGAGAAATGCTAATCATGACATGAAATAGAATTACAAAGTTAAATTACATTGTACATCATAATTTAACTAAGTAAATCTAATCAAAAAGAATCAATGAGTTTATATCTTGAACTGTACAAGATATACAAAAGTGATTCACTATTATGTCATATCAAAAGTATGCAGTCAAAAGTAAGCTAGGTCTTCTAAGAGTCCACTAGCTTAACACTTGCACAATTGTATCTACACCTGTCCGTCACCTGAGAAAACATGCATTTAAACAAAGTCAACACTAGGTTGGTGAGTTCATAAGTAAGTGAATTGAAAACCATTGAATTGATCATGCACACATCCACAATGTCATACTTGTTACTTGAAATACTTGTTTCATCTGTACCACCCAATGGCCTCTCCTTAGTTATATGTACAAGTAGTGTATCACCTGATCAAGCATGCTTATATATAGGGAATCACACAAGGGTCAAGCCCAAACGCTATCCCACCACATACTCAGTCAAGTTCTACCCCACTTGCGATACAACTAAAGATATCCATTACCCGTTTGTTCATCGTATTTGATATGTATTCAGTTATTGTATTGATGATAGAATAATATATTGTATGGGGTTTAATTAACAAACCGAAGTGTTGATAACCCTCGATGTATTAAGGAATTTTAGATTAATATAATCTTGTCCTTGTATTATTCTATACTTGAGGTGGGTTAACTGATGATACTCTATTAAATATTAAGAATGTGAGTTAACCCCTTGCAACTTATCCTTGAACCATAGTGCATAGAGCCTAAAAGGAATCCATTGTACTCCTCACGTAATCAGAGTACAATGCATCCGATTTACCTCTACCACCTTGCATGTACCGCAGCCTCAACGAAATCTATTACTAGTAATGTAACATGAGAGCAGATCACCTTCTCAACCTACTAGTCAATAGGGTTTTCGCTGGATTAATTACTTATCACTGTAGATTAATATCACCATGTGTCGCTTACCAGAACCTGACTTGAGGTCGCCCTGTCACCGATCATACGTTACCGGCCAATGAATCAATACGATCAACATACTAGCCCTACAAGCTAGAGGTTTGTCAAACCTATGGTACCACTATGCTATCGTCGGTTTAGTCACGTCAAACTAACTGGTCAGCGAATTTAAGGGGCTTACATGATCAACTTGAACAATTTGGCACATGATTGAAGTGATATAATGCAAACAGGTCAAATGTAACTAATTGTAATTGTATTCACTTGTACTCTTGTTCCCATTGTCATATGTTATCCGTGATATTAACAAAGTTAAATAAGAACTAGTCTTATTAGGTTATGTTAATTAATTAAGTGAATGATGTTGTTATCATGAAATTATGTTATCATGATTATCATTCCATGATACTTGTTCTTCTTGTAATATGTGTTGAGTTATAAAGTTAAGTGTTATAAGAACTAGTCTTATTACACTCACTTAATTCTTGTATCGAATGATGTAATAAAGATATATTATCTTTACATCATTCTTAAGTTTTGTTCTCGTAATCATGTCATCATGTTTCCTTGTAATTGTTACAACGTCATTTCTTGTAAGAATAACTAAGTGTTGTAAGAGTTAACTTACTACTAAGTTATTCTATTGTATCGATGAGTTATGATATTAAAAATATCATCATCATCTTATCTTTCCTGTATTCTTGAATTCAAACAAGCATGCATACAATGATTTATGATAATAAGCAATTTAATATCAAATAATCAAAGTATTAACAATATGTAAGCAAAACTTTTAAATAAATAAAAGTAAAGCATGTTTCTCAGCCCCGATAGTTTAAATTCAGTAAAGATTAAAGAAAAAGGGGCATATGAACTCACCTTGTAGTTGTTGGGTTGACTTAGCTTAAATGATAGAATGCACGCGCTCTGAGTTGTAATTGAGTTTGTTTTCACGATCCTGTATTGATTTCATATTGTTTGTTATTTGAAAATATGAGTAATGTTTATGTAAGTGTGTGTAGGTGTTAACCCTAAAGTTGGTTAACACGCGTGGGTCTCGGTCATCGTTCGGCCCCGTTTCAATTGTTATAGATCATTAGTATCACACGTCATTATGTTGTATAGTTGGTTTTAACCCATTATTGAATCTCACATCTTATCATCATTTGCTCCTTAATTATTGTGATATGAGACTCAATAAATAACCTTAGGAGTGAACTTAAGTTTATGTTTTAAAGTCTCCACGAGTGTTGTTCGACTAAATTTATTATCACCTTAATAACATTAATTAACTAAACTCATGTATTATTATCCATTGTAATCTAATTTCATGTGTTGATTCCCAATTAACCCATGTGAGTTAAAATATCAATTGGACCGAATAATTGTTATTGGGCCGAACCAGTGGGTCTGGGGCCTTACGAATTGTGCAATCAATTACATCTATTCGGTCAAATGTTGGGCCAAACAGATGTGGGCTGAATAAAAGGAATTTTGGGCCACTGTTGGGCTGAATTGGTATGCTATTGGACCAAATGAGTCTACTGGACCAAGAAACTAAGCTGTTGGGCCTAATGTAGTAGGCTGTTGGGCCTGATGGATGTTGCTGGGTCAGTTAAACCTCATGGGCCGATTGGGCCATGGTGGTCGAAGCAATAGTATGGGCCAAATTTGTTGTGGGCCGCATGGTTGCTTTTGTTGGGCCAGGAGTATGGTTAATGGGCCTAAATAGTTTCCTGGGCTGAACAGAATGGGTGTCCCAATCGATTTCATGGCTTCTGTCTGTGGGCCTGAAACAACCGGCCTGACTGGATGAAGGTGTATGTGTGGGTTCGTTGAAGGAATCATGACTCGAAGAATGAAGGTGTAGTTAGGTGAAAGTGCTTGGCCGAATGAGGTTGATGAAGGATGTGATGATCGAATGACATAGTTTCAGTCGAATGTTCATGGTTCTGGCCGAAGGTGGTTGTGTGGTTGGCGAATGGCGAAGGTGGCTGGCCGACTGAGATGATTCGGCGAAAGGAGGTGGCGAATGAAGGTGGCTCGAATGAGGGTGGTGGTGCTGTCGAATGAAGGCTGGCGGATGGAGGTGGCTGGCCCTACGGCCGTAGCCATTCGACCAAGACATTCGGCCATCTGAAAATGTGCTTCGGCCACATCATGGTTGGCTTAGATCTACGATGGTTTAAGTGTTGATGAGTGTTAGAACTAATCTCGAAGGTGTAGGACTCGAAGGTATCGGTCTACAACCGGTTTAGAGGTGGTGACCGGTTGGAGTGGGTGAAAACCCTAATTTTCGTGGATTTTGCAGCTGGTTACCTCGTTTTTCAGTGATGTAAACTCTAGATCGGTTGTACTTTCGTGTAGAGCATGATGAGAGCTTCGTGTAGGCGAAAGAATCACTCCATTTCGTTAAGAAATGAGTGAGATATAAGCTTTTGAAGTTTGAAAATGGTGGTGGGAGGTGGATTCCGGAAATAGGGTTTTTGGGAGGAAGAAGATGGAGTGAAAATGAGAAAATAGACTCATTTAAGGGTATTTATACCCCGAGGGTGTTCGGGTTCGTTTTCGTTGCTCGATTCGCGTTTTCGTTTCGTTTCCGGAAATTAAACGCGTAATTTAAATAGAATAAATAAAGAACAAGTTTAATTTAATTTGATGAGTTTCAAAATTGTAAAATGTTATTTATTTGATTTTATTAAATTAAATTCGTTCGATGGCGTATTTTCATTTCGTTTCGTCAGATCGCGTCACCTTCGCACGTAATTCGTTCGAATCGTCACCCGAACGAAGACGACGATGGTTTTGCTTTCTGACTTTTGTTTTCTACTTTTCAGTCATTATTTCAAAACTCTAAACTCACAGATATGTTTGTGTGAATCGTCACCCACGCAAACACACTGTCAGTTCGTTATTCTGAAATAACACTGCATTTGTGTTTAAATTGTGTTTCCTCACTGTCGGACTCAACTAAACATCTTGTTTTCACATTGTTCTTGTACTGACTTATCGGCCATCTGATTCCTGTCATATGTGGACATCAGATCGCAACCGATATGTTTTCGTTGTTCACTTGTAAACTGTTGTTTCTCGTGATTCGTTGTGTTCACTGTAATTAAGTTTTCACTTAATAAACACAACTAATATTTCAAATGTGCGTTGTACTTAATGTATTTAAGTTTGCACTAAAATACGTACAACTGTGTATTGTATTCTGAATTCTGTTAATGCGACAACTGATCATGTACATGTATTTACACATAGTATAAAGTGAAAGTACACATACCGTACGGACTTGCCGGACGATCTGGCACTTGATGTTACATTGTGTGAATGAGCAACTCTTAAACGTTTGTTCCATTGTTGTCACTTTGATCAAACCAATTAACAAAATCATGCCTATGTGATTTCCAACTAAGTTTAACCTAAAATCATTGTGATTTCATTAACCTAAACCCGGAAGTGATTACCTTTTTCTCAATTGTTTTCAAACTCATTAATCATAATTGTTGCTTTGAACATTGCGTTAATTCAAATTAAATTCAAGTTTACATTTTTCTTTGTTTAATCAAGTAATTACTTAAAGCTTAGCACTTTCCACTGATTCCCTGTGGAGACGACCTTACTTACCCGTGCTATAGTCATAGGTAGCTAAGTCCCTATTTTTACATTGTTTTTGATTGACCTACGACACCTCGATCAAAATGGCGCCGTTGCCGGGGAATCAACATGCAAAGTGCTAGTTTTTAGTTTAGCTTTAGTTTAAGTATAATTTTAGTTGCATTTGCTTTTCAAAAACATAAAAATACAAAAAGATTTGATTTTTCTTTTATTTTTGTTTTGTTTTGCTTATTGTTCGGAATTACGCGTAGGTTTTCTTTGTTGGTGTTGTGCAGGTAATCCTACAATTGCATGCATACCCGTTATTCAAGGAAGACATCACCGTTGATCTTTGATCCTGAAATTGAGAGAACCGCAAGGCATAATCGGGTGTTGCATAGATCCGGATTGATAGTACCTCCAATTCAACAACAAATTGATCAAGAAGCATCAACCATGAGTCATCACAGTGATCATGGAGCACCACCAAACTACCCAATTCCACCATCAGCACCACATCCTAGACCACCACCTAACTATCAAGATGATGATGATTTTCAACCCTATCCCGAACCACCTCCACCACAGCCTCAAGCTCCACCTCAAGGCTTATATAGAGGGGGTAATTTCCAACCTTTTGGGCCTCAACCCAATCCTATTTTTGGGCCACCACCAAATCCACCACCTCCACATAACCCACCAAGGACTCCACAAAGATCTAATCAAGGGTCTCCGACACACAATCAACTCATTTGAATCGTCATGATGCACCTTCTCGTCGAGCAAATAGTTTGTATCAAGAGGACAACATAAGAGGAAGGGTTGATGATTGGGATGATGGAGTGGTCAATGAAGAAGATCGACATTATCAAGGAGATTGGGATAATAACAACCCTGATGTTGGATATGGATATCATGGTCATCAACAATATGATTATCATAATCAAGGATATCAAGGTAAACTAGGAGTTCCTAGAAGGCCTAATGTTAATCAATATCCCGGTGGAGACTATGAACATTTTCATGATGATGTGCCAAGGGCACCTAATCGATTCCCAGTTCAAGGTGTGGAGAGCCATTTTAGACCACACATAGCAGTGAATGCTTCACCTATTGTCCGTCCTGAGGTGAGAGGAAGATCATTTGAAGTAAGGCCACAGTTCTTGAATGTGCTACCCAATTTTTATGGAAAAGCAAGTGAGGAACCATATCTACATTTGTCTGAATTTGAAGCGGTTTGTGGTACAATAGGAGGGCAAGGCTTCACACCTGATCAAGTGAAGCTAGTTTTATTTCAATTCACCTTGAAGGATGCGGCCAAGTTGTGGTTTCTAGCATTGCTATCTGCTAGCATTTTCACTTGGGAGGATTTGCAGCAACAATTTCTCGATGAGTACTTTACTCCACAAAGAACAAGTGATGCTAGGCATGCTATAAGGACATTTCAGCAACAATCGGGAGAGTTATTCTATGAAGCCTTCAAAAGATTCAAGCAGTTGCTACGAACATGTCCACATCATGGGATTTCTAAATGGGAGTTGATTACTGCTTTCCATGATGGTTTGTCTACTGATGACATAAGGGATGTGAATTCCACTACAGGTGGAACATTTTTGTCTAATCCAGTGGATGTAGATTGGGATTATTTGGAGAAGATGGCATTGAATTCCAAAAGGCAAGCACAATCAAGTAGAAGAAAGAAATTTGCCACGGTGAAAGCTTCTGGAAGCTCCTATGATAGAATGGAGAAGTTGGAGAAAACAAATCAAGCACTGGAGCGAGAGTTGGCGAATTTGAAGATGGGTGGAAATAAAGGTGCTACAAGGGAGAATCAGGTGTTTCATGTGTGTGATGGATGTGGAGAGTTAGGCCATGCTACTTTGGATTGTCTCGGTCAAGGTGGAAGGGAGGAAGAGGTTAACCAAGTTTATGGAGACCGCAAGCCATATGATATGAATTCCAATACATATCATCCAGGTTTAAGGAATCACCCAAATTTTCGTTATGGTAATTCTTCTAACCAATCTAATCTTAATTTTCAGGGATCAAGTCAAGGAAGCCAACCATACCAGAATAGGCAGTCAAACTACAACAACCAAGGGTACAATCAAGGTGGAAACAGAGGCTATCAAAGGAACTATCAAGCAAATCAAGATCAAGGAGCCTCGTCCGAGAATTCTGACACTTCCAACAAGGAGATTATGGATTTCCTGAAGGAGATGAGAAAGGACAATGAAGTGAGGGACAAAACTGTTTAAGCTTTGACAAAGCAAGTGGGTCAATTGGCTGAGGAGGTAGCAATTTTGAGGAAGGATCCAGGCAAGCTACCAAGTGACACAAAGGTAAATCCACAACATCAGTCAAGCAGTTCTAAGCCTCAGAAATCAGCTCAACTTCATCAGGTAAGTATTCTTAGAAGTGGGAAAGTTTATGACAACTAGGTTGTCCCTCCATCACAATTTGTTGAGGGTGTGGTGGAGGATGTGAGTGAGAGTGATGAGAGTGAATGTGAAACTGAAGTTACATCAAACAAACCAAATAAGAAAGTCACTTTCAAATTGCCACCACAAAATGATTTTCAAAACGAAACTACTAAGGTTATGGAAAAGGAGATGGAGGGTAATACCATTCCTTTCCCAAAAGCCTTGGTAGATCCATCTAAAGTTTCAAATGCAAACAAGAGGGGCCCACAACAAGAGGAAATGTGGGAGGTTTTTAAACAAGTGAAAATTAATCTTCCTCTCATTGATGCAATCAAACAAATCCCATCATATGCTAAGTACTTAAAAGAGATGGCACTCAGAAAAGAAATCACAAAGTTCCTAAAAAGGTTGATTTGACTGAAAATGTGAGTGCGGTTGTGACGGGTATTCTTCCACCCAAACTTCAAGATCCGGGAACGCCCTTGATGCCAATTCAAGTGGGTGACTTTAAAATCCAAAGGGCTTTATTGGATCTTGGAGCGAGTGTAAGTATTCTCCCGGGTAGCTTGTACGACCAATATGACTTTGGTCCCTTACAACGAGCCAACACCACCGTGTTGTTGGCCGACTTGACTTCCAAGCTCCTTAGGGGAATTGTTTCTAATGTAATTGTGATGGTGGAGGGTTTTTATTACCCGGTTGACTTCTTGGTTTTGGATTATGCTATCACTGACCCGTTAAGGCAACCCACAGTGATTTTGGGTCGTCCATTTTTTGCCACTTCTAATGCTTTGATTAATTGTAGGACGGGAACAGTGGACATGACTTTTGGCAACCGGAAGCTCCAATTGAATGTTTTTTCTAATATTGCTAATTCTCGAGTCAATGATGAATGCTTCATGGCGGACATTGTTGACGGGTGTTTATCCCACGAAAGTGGAGGAAACACCATAGAGATGTGTTTTGCATGTGACAGGGATGAGTTAAGCATAGTAGAGGACATGGAGGAAGAAGATCGGAAGATGGAAGTGCTAGTGGCGAGTGATATTCGCCCACCATGGACAATTCAAGTGGAGAGTCTTCCGGATAGCATAGACTCCAAACTTAAGCCCTCTTTGGAAGAACCACCAAAATCTGAACTTAAGGAGTTACCTAAACACCTTAAGTATGCTTTCTTAGGTGAAAATAACACTTTACCTGTTATCATTGCAGCAAATTTGGATGAAGCACAAGAGGAAGCTTTGATGGAAGTGTTGGTGACACATAAAGCTGCAATTGGATGGACCATAGCTGATTTGAGGGGAATAAGCCCCTCCATTGTGATGCACAAGATCATTACGGATGAAAAGATTAAGCCTTCACGAGACACTCAACGAAGATTGAACCCAAACATGCGTGAAAGTGGTGAAGAAGGAAGTTCTAAAGTGGTTAGATGCTGGAATTATTTACCCAATCTCAGATAGTACAAGGGTAAGTCCTACACAAACGGTTCCAAAGAAAGCAGGGATTCAGGTAGTCAAAGATGACAAAGGTGAGGAAATTGCAACCCGGTCGGTAACCGGGTGGCAGATTTGCATTGATTACCGTAAGTTAAATGCAGCCACTTCAAAGGATCATTTTCCTTTGCCTTTCATTGATCAAATTGTGGAAAAGCTTGCAGGTCAGAAATTTTATTGTTTTCTTGATGGGTATTCGGGATATAATCAAATTGCTATTCATCCGGACGATCAACAAAAGACTACCTTCACATGTCCATATGGTACTTTCGCATTTAGGCGGATGCCATTTGGATTATGTAATGCCCCAGCCACTTTTCAAAGGTGCATGATGAGTATCTTTTCAGATATGGTTGGGAAGTCTTTGGAGATCTTTATGGATGATTTTTCCATTTTCGGTCCTTCGTTTGAAACATGTCTTGAACAATTGACAAAAGTTTTAAAAAGATGTGTTGAAACCAATTTAGTTTTAAGTTGGGAGAAAAGTCATTTCATGGTTCAAGAAGGCATTGTGTTGGGTCATGTGATTTCAAGTCGTGGGATTGAGGTTGATCATGCTAAATTTCAAGTCATTTCAACTTTACCTCCTCCCACGAATGTTAAGGGTATTAGGTCATTTTTGGGACATGCGGGGTTTTATAGAAGATTCATCAAAAATTTCAATGTCATTACAAAACCCTTGTGTAATTTGTTATTGAAAGATGTTCCATTTGTTTTTGATAATGATTGTGTCACTGCTTTTAATGTTCTCAAAGAAAAGTTGGTTCAAGCCCCAATTTTGCAATCACCGGATTGGTCAAAACCTTTTGAAATAATGTGTGATGCAAGTGATTACGCAGTTGGGGCTGTTTTGGGTCAACGGGTGGACAAGAAACCCGTTGCCATTTACTATGCAAGCAAAACCCTTTCAGATGCTCAGTTGAATTACACCACAACAGAAAAGGAATTGCTTGCTATAGTGTTTGCATTAGATAAGTTTCGGTCATATTTGTGGGGTAGCAAGGTTATTATTTATTCTGATCATACTGCTGTTAGGTACCTCATGGATAAGAAGGATGCGAAACCAAGGCTGATTAGATGGATTCTTTTGCTTCAAGAATTCAATTTGGAGATCCGTGACAAGAAAGGGAGCGAGAACGTGGTGGCAGATCATCTATCATGTGTCATTCATAATGAGAATGAACAGGGAGTTGATATTAAAGAAACATTTCCTGATGAGCAATTGTTACATGTTTCTACTGAACCATGGTACGCTAATTTTGCAAATTATTTGGCTGCAGGTACACTCCCGGATCATTGGACAAAGAGAAGGAAGCAACAATTCTTGGCTCAAGCAAAGCACTACATATGGGATGAGCCGGATTTGTTCAAAGTTGGAGCGGATCAGTTGATTAGAAGATGCATTCCAGATTCAGAGATTCCTTCGGTGTTACAACACTTGCATGCATCTGCATGTGGTGGTCATTTTAGTGGCCAGAAAACGAGACATAAAGTGTTGTCTTGTGGGTTTTATTGGCCTACAATTTTTAAGGATGCGTTTGAGTTTGCTAAAAATTGTTTAAACTTTCAAAAGATGGGGAGTATTTCAAAGCGAAATGAGATGCCCATGCATCCCATTCTTGTTGTGGATATTTTCGATGTATGGGGCATCGATTTCATGGGGTCATTCCCTAATTCTTTTGGGAATTTGTACATTTTAATAGCGGTGGATTACGTTTCAAAGTGGGTTGAAGCAATCGCTACTAAAACGAATGACCATACCGTTGTGTGCAAGTTTGTCCAATCAAATATCTTTTCAAGGTTTGGGCTCCCTCGAGTGATTATAAGCGATGGGGGATCTCATTTCAAAAATTTTCACTTTGGCAAACTTCTCAAACGGTATGGCATAGACCATCGGATTGCCACTCCGTATCATCCTCAAACAAGTGGCCAAGTGGAAGTGTCCAATAGGAAAATTAAAGAAATTTTACAAAAAACCGTGCGAGCCGACCGTAAGGATTGATCAACCAAGTTGAACGATGCTTTATGGGCGTACCGCACGGCTTACAAAACTCCTATTGGCACTACACCATACCGATTGGTCTATGGGAAAGGATGTCATCTACCTGTTGAACTTGCACATCGAGCATTGTGGGCAATCAAAAATATTAACTTGGATTATGACAATGTAGGTAAGGAAAGGAAGCTTAACTTGTGCGAGTTAGAAGAATTGAGGGATGAGGCATATGAATGTGCAGCAGTTTACAAAGCCAAAACCAAAGCCGTTCATGATGCAAAACTTCGTTTGAGTAAGTTTGAAGTGGGCCAAAAGGTATGGCTTTACAATTCTCGGTTAAAGTTGTTTCCAGGAAAGCTCAAAAGCAAGTGGACTGGACCGTATTCCATTATCCGAGTTGGGAATTTTGGCGATGTCGAGATCGAGGATTTTGAGGATCATTTAAGGCAAGTGGTGAATGGACATCGCTTGAAGCCGTACATGGAAGCAAGTGATGTCAACGGGTTCGCATAGCAATCGGAAAGTGTTTGTTACACTTTTCTGATTAACATAGCCGAGTAACAAGGGCCAGGTTTTGTCGAGCTAGCGACATTAAATTAAGCGCTACACGGGAGGCAACCCGTTGGTTTTAGTTTGTCTTGTTTCTTAGTTACTTTTGTTTGAATTTTCTTTCTCTTTATTTTAGGTTTTCTTAGGATAATTTTAGGTCACTATGACAATTCGTAAGTGTGGGGAAGGCGTGGTTGATCATCAAGGTCGATTTGATGCACTTGAGGGCAAGGCACGGGTGTTTGGGGTATGGAAAGTCCGAGGCCTAATAAACAAACAAAAACAATTTTCAATTTTCATAAATTTTCAATTTTCATAAATTTTCAATTTTCATTAAAGTTATTATTATTATATTTTTTTAAGTAAGTGATGTTTTGTTAAAAAAAATAAAAAAAAAATAAAAAATCAATATTAGGTCAAAATGACCTTAGTATAAAGCAAGAAAAAGAGTCTTTATATTATGATGTCAAATTGTGTTTGTTGTTTGGGTTAATAAGTTTGGATTTCCCTTAGTCTTTCGTCACTATTAAATCCCTTTACCTACCCGCTACCCTTACCTGTCATTACAACCCGTCAAGCCCTCTTGATTGTGCATAGTTTTCAGCAAGTCGATGGAGATTTGATTGAAACACAAGCCTATGATGATGATTAATCACTTTCGGTTTGAGATTACATATATACACTAGTACATCATTACTAGTCCATAAATAAACCGAGTGGAGAGAACCTTGTGAGTGGTACATGGCATTTATGTGAAAAAACTTGAGGCGTGTTAGGTTTAATTAGAAGTTATTCCATGTTTTACTTGAAAAATCAACTCTACTTGTCACAATGTAAAACTATGTATTGTTGTAAGTCTTGTGAATGGGTTATGACTTGGAACCGGATTTGAGGATTGGCGGGGAAATTGGAAAATGTATTTGATCATGATGATTGGATAGTTTTGATGAGCTTTGCTTGAGGGCAAGCAAAGAACAAGTGTGGGGATGTGATCACGTGGTAAATAGTTGCGTAAATCAATGTGTAAATACGTGATATTAGTGAATTTTGGCCCGAAACACGTTTACTTTGAGTATGTTTATGAATTTCAGGTGTAAAGAGTTTAAAGACGTGTTCGGGAGCAAATTGGAGGATTAGAAGAGGCGTCGAGTGCTAAAGAGTGCAAAAACATGTGTTTCGGGAAGCCAAAACTTCGGGGGCGCATAACTGGAGCTAGGAGAAGAGTTACGGGGCCCATAATATATGAAAACTGAGTTTCTCGACGAGACGGAGTCATAGGTGAGGACACTCTGGGCGTATGATACGCCCAACCCGGCGTTTCATACGGCCAGCGTACTATACGCCCAGTTTTGAGCGTTGGCAGAAAGTGGGCAGCGTAAGGCATCAGTTTGGGCGTACCATATGCCCAGGCCCGGCGTATGATACGCCCAAAGTCGGAAAAATTGATTTTTCAGCAGATTCTTCCCATATTTAAGGAGATATTCTAGGGTTTCAAAAACAGCTTTTTTCTGGACGAATTGGGGGCGAAAAAGTGACAATTTTGTGCATCTAAACTCTTCCTAATCCATCCGTAATCGTGGAATCATCACCCGGATCAAGAATCAACAAGTGCTAATGAAGATGCGTGGCTAGTTTTCTTTTGTAATTGCTTCCGGACAATTAGGTTAGTGAATGAACTTTGATTGAATGTTTAAACTTAGGTTTTTGGATTGTTTTCGGTTTGATAACTTGAATTCAATTGTGGTTTGATCGATGTAAACGGTTTATTTGTGTTTAAGCATTTACGTTTTGCCATCAGTGATTCGGTTTCCTTACATCGTTTACTTATTGGTATTTGTGTGTTGCTTTGCATATCTAAATTGATAATTGTGTGAATGAGCAACTCTTAAACGTTTGTTCCATTGTTGTCACTTTGATCAAACCAATTAACAAAATCATGTCTATGTGATTTCCAACTAAGTTTAACCTAAAATCATTGTGATTTCATTAACGTAAACCCGGAAGTGATTACCTTTTTCTCAATTGTTTTCAAACTCATTAATCATAATTGTTGCTTTGAACATTGCGTTAATTCAAATGAAATTCAAGTTTACATTTTTCTTTGTTTAATCAAGTAATTACTTAAAGCTTAGCACTTTCCACTGATTCCCTGTGGAGACGACCTTACTTACCCGTGCTATAATCATAGGTAGCTAAGTCCCTATTTTTACATTGTCTTTGATTGACCTACGACACCTCGATCAGCGGGTCATTTATAATTTTAAATGTTAACATGTTCCTTAACGGATCATTTCTTGTTGACATGCTTTAAACACGTCGTGTTCGTGTTTGAAAAAACAGACCCCATTTCACGTTTCGTGTCTTAACGTGTTGTCTATTATTGTGTCTTATCAAACCTGTTATGCTAGCACCAAATTTGTAACCTTGTGGAGATAGCATAGTTGTTAGGGTGTTGGGGCCTCAACTTGAGGTCGTGAGCTAGTCATGGGTGTGACATTTTCTCCGCAAGATCATCGACCCAGGTGCTTACGTCCGCGTTTTACCCCTTCCCCCTAGTTAGTCGGGTATGAGGGGGCCCGGGGTTAACCACGCAAATGGGTTCCTGGGTCATAAAAAATGGTATGCTTACAAGCATTTACACCCATACGGCCATACCATGATTTTACGCAAGTATTGATTAGTTTACATTGAAAATAAATATGTGATCTACATTAACCCACATTAAAAGTCATTTTTTTATTGAAAACCCAATTTTTTATTCAAGTTTAATTTGAACTACATACGTATTTTCAAGATTCCAAATTAATGGCTCACATAGAGTTTAATTGTTTTATTTCTAATATCAGGTTTTCATAATAATTCACTTACCACAAATCGAAAGGTCAAATTAAAAAATTTCTAATACCATATATGCCTGATCCCTCTAGTTTCGGCAATGATGATAACAATGAGTGTTGCTTAAATTATACCGGATATACGTCTTGTTTTAGTCAGACCCTAACAATACTATACTAACTAATGAAATTAACAAATTTCATGTCTTTGTTGATTATGTGTGAGTCAAAGTTGGTGTTTGTTTTTTAGAGATAAAATGTCTGCAGTCTGTGGACCACATTTCCAGACATCTGTAGGAGAAGAGGTGGACCAAATGTCTGCAGTCTCCAAGAAGAAGAGTGTTTATTTTTAACGTCTGTTGACTCTTAAAATAAATTGGTGTTGGTGTACGATGGGGGTGATGGGGTTGGCCGACGGTGGTGACCGGTGGCGGCAGGGATGGTCGGAGGTGGGAGTGGCCAGCGGTGGCTAGCGAGGGTAGGGGTGGCGGTGGCCGGCGTGGGTGGGGGCGGGGGGTGGCCGGCGGCGGCGGCGGGTGGCGGTGGCCGACGGGGGTGGGTAGTTTTTGCAGACCTTAGAAGACCCTAGAAGTGGTTGGTCTACATCTTCAACAAGAAGACCTCACGCGGACGTTTTTTTAATGATACGTCTTCGAAAAAACAAACAGTCTGCAGACGTCAACGTTTGCGCGTGATCTGCGCGACGCAGACAAAAGAGGTTTCGCAGACGTTTTACAAAAAAAAAAAAACAAGGCCTAATTGTCTATATCTACATAAACAGAACCCCAATGAATTTAAAAAGCAAATAACCGAAATTTCGGTTTTAAGTTTGGACTAAGCCAAAAACCGACCCAAAGTTATCCATACACATTCCTAAATGCAACCCTTAAATACCACCTAATCAACATGTAAATGCTTATATTCAAACTGATACTTTATCTAGAGTAAATTGCGCTTTTGGTCCTTTATGTTCACACTAAATTTCAGAGAGAGTCCTTTATATTTCAAAATGTCAAAATCAGTCCTTTAAGTTTTTAAATGTTGCAAACTCAGTCCTTTCTCCATTAACGCCGTTAAGTACTAACAGAATAAATGATCATATCTGAAAATTTATGTAAACATAAAGGATCAAAAGTGTAATTTATTCAATTACTTATATGATTTTTTTGACATTTATGTCCCTATTCTGTTAGTACTTAACGTCTTAACGAAGAAAAGACCGAGTTTGCAACATTTAAAACTTAAAAGACTGATTTTGACATTTTGAAACATAAACGACTATCTCTGAAATTTTTTGTAAATATAAATTACCAAAAGTGCAATTTACTCCTTTATCTACCGGGGTCAATTACCAATACCACTAAACCACTAAAGCCATAAACGTCTAACCAGCGGTGACCGTGAAAAATGGTGAGCTTGGGATTCAACAAGCTACAAGATCATTTATTTACTTCTTCAGGTTGACAAAACCAACAACTGGTTCTGGTTTCGGTTTTTGGCCGATTCCAATAGGTTTTTAGTCAGTTCCGGTTTTACCGGGTAAAGTTGAAACCGGTTCCATTTTTCCTGTTTCCTGGTTCCGGTTCCAATTTCTAGAAAACCCAGAACCGCCTGTACTCCCACCGGTTCTAGTACAATTGGTTCGGTTGTCGGTTCCGGTTCCGCGTTTTTTGCCCGCCTCTAATTATTATTATTATTTTACTATTATATATTACTATTATATATTTACTATTATTACTATTATTATTACTAATTTATTTTATTTTCTTTTTTAAAAAGGATTAGGCTTTTAATGCAAGAACGGTCATTAATTAATGCTTTTAGGATAATATAGACTAAGGTCGGAAAATAAATATGAATCCCAATACTTTTATTGATGGTGATGCTAAATTCATATAATTAAAGTGATCGGTTTCATACATTTGCATTTATTAAGAAAATATTAAGTAAAAATATTGTTCCTATGCATTCACAAAAGTTTCAACAGCAGAAGATTTGAAAAAAAGTTGTTCCATGTGTTCTTCTTCTTCCCATAATTCAGGCAATGCTTCTCTGATATTATGGATGCTGCTTAAAGCATGATCTGCTCCGGGTACAAGACTTGATCTTCCCACCTGCACGTTGGTGTCACGTAAAAGTAGTGTTGGTTAATAATTGTTATTAGAAAAGACGTGTAATGATAAGATATAGTGTTCAAAGATGGAAGATGATGCGAGTGTTTTTTATTGGTTTAAAAAAGAATACTTGTCAAACCGTGACCATGGTCACATACCAAGCATCACACCAGGCAGTGGCGGATCCAGAAATTTTCATCAGTGAGGGCAAAAATTGAATAGATGAAAATGACATGGCTAAAACAAATAAAACGGGTCGGTTAAAAAGAGTCAAAATGGGTCAAGTAAAACAAGTAAAAATGAACTTGTTAAAAGAGATAGCAAATTGAAGTTAAAAAAGGTTATATACACTATAATCACATTCGTGAAACTTCAACTGCTAGTAAGTTAAATTCATAAATTCAAAACAAAATCTTCTTCATCATCATCTATCTAGAATTTAATGTGAATTAACTTGTAATTCAAGTGATTCCAAGGCCTAGATTGTAAACATGGTTTAAGAACAAAATGAAGAATAACCCTAAATTTTAATTTAATTTGGGGTCTATTAATAAAACACAAGGGGGCCTAATTGTTTTTAGTTTAACTTACTAAGAGTTTTATACCATTTTTTGTTTTTTGAGTGGGGCCTTGCCACCCCCTCAACTCAACATGAATCCGCCCCTGACACCGGGTTTGAAATGGTGTCGCGCTTGATGGGTACACCCTAGGTCACCATAGGCAGATACAAAGCTTAGGGGGTGGGATTGGCCCCCCGTAAGACCCTACGATCGAATGATAAAAAACATTGTTCTTAAATAATTTTGTTTATTTGAAACATAAAGGGGACACAAATCTGATTATAAAGGACACAAATCTATTAACAAGAGACACAAACTTGATTATGAAATTACGCAATTGGAAATGAATCATGAAAACTTTATTCTTTTCATAAATTTTATACGAATATTAACGTGTGATTTAACTTTGAAATTAATTATTTAAGCAACTGTTTTTCTGAATACTTTTGATAGGTTTGTTTAGTAGTTTCAACTAACCCGGCTTGCCTTCTACCCAGACGCATTTTTACCAACTTGTTTGTGGCCCCCTGTAAAAAAAATTTCTGAATCCCGCATGTAAGATCATCCCTTATTTACACATAACCTGATAGTGACAAGTTGGTACTTTTGTCTGTGCTAATGTGCTCTATTAGGAATGAAATTATTAGCATAATGATTTCTGACTCTGACAGAGCATCAGTGACTGGTTCTTTTCGGTAACGCTTTCACTGACGGATTTGTCCGTCGGTGAAAGTATTTAGTGTAGATAATACACATTAGTTTTCTTTATGGTTGGTTTAGTAAGAAAAGTATTTGAAAACTTACGACGACGGTATGAAATCCAGCAGTTTTTGCGGTAGCTATGTTTCTAACGCTGTCGTCGAAGAAGATCTGAGGGGATATACAAACGAACTTGCAACATTTATGTTCTTACACCATCAAGAAATATAACAAACACTGATTTATAATGATGAGGAAAACATATGTTTTCAGGGTTTCATTATCTGTCACTAATGGGTCTGGTCACAACCAATGCTTGTCACAAACTGGTCACAAACAAGGTTAATTAGTTGCAATTTCTGTCAAAAGTTTAAGAGACCCCTTGTTTAATTGCTGAAACCAGTTGCAAAAATGATAGCGACAATGGTTGTGAATTGTGACTGAATAAACTGTTGCAAGTTACTCGCAATAAACTTTAGTGACTAATTTGCAACCTTTTAGACAAACACAATCACCAACATGGGTGTAAACAAATCAAGCGAGCTCGTGAGCTTCTTGAGATCATGTTAGTAACACTTCGAATGAGCCGAGCCTAAACGAGCCCGAGTTTGAGACAAGAAATATGAATCGTTTACTTATCGAGCCCGAGTTTCATACATCAAGCTCGAATCGGCTTGCAAGCCTTAATGGGCTTTTTATTTATATAATATTTATTTACTCTATTAAGTCTAAATTTATATAATTAGTTATATTTATATATAAAAATTATGAACAAAAAAATTAAAATTAATATTTTACGTTATTTTCCAAAGTATAATTATAAACATATATAAAATTAGTGAATTGGATAATTAAAAAATAAAAGAGGCAAGCCAAGCCAAGTTCAAGCTTGAAATTTTCTTACGAGCCGAGCTCGAGCTTTGGAAGTAAAATTCTTAACGATTCGGGTTCAAGCTCGTCTCTCTTAAACCAAAACAAGCCGAGCTTGAGTCTTAACGAGCTGATCAAACTGGGCTCGACTCGTTTACATCCGGAAATTGAGCAACTCAGTAGTATGTTAGTTTGCTATGATTGGTTTAAAAAATTAAAGGTATATATGTATGTAACATTTTGTGTAATCATCCCTTGTTTTCCTAATTAATTATCATTCAGAATAATTTTCGATGTGAAGCCTGAATGTTTTATGAATCGAGAGATGAAATTACAGTTTTGTTGGGGTCAATATTAGCGACGACCATGGCAGCTTGGAACGAGTCAAGAGCTGGTTTGCATATGATTCGGGTGCAATTGATCATATTCCCAGCATCATCAGTGTTTTCGGGTTCTCTAACCGGATGATTATTAAGCGTCTCGAAACATATAACACCTTCAAAACAATCTTCCAAGCACATTCTACTCAGGACTCGAGCCGCGTGTGCTCTATCCGCATTTGTAAATATCTGAAACCAACACACATTTTAACAATATTTTTAAAACCGGACTAGCCATCAAACCACTCGTCGTACTGGTCATCTGGTCGAACAGGATATAAATTACGAATAACGTGATTAATTTTATAAAATTGTGACGAATGTTGGCTTACAATCTTTCGTTGTGGCATTGACAACAAAAGGTTTCTTAGCACCAAATCGGGTTTGAGAGCATTGTAAGGTAAGGTTCCATGAACAAAATCATGATATTTGTCATTATCAAACTCGTAACCAAGAGCCTGTGCAGTGCCAAAATAAACCACAAATTTAAATTAGATATTTAGCGCCCAAATGCAGTACAGTCGTTTATTATATCTATACTAATATATAATACATATTAGAATGACAAAACAGTAATTTGATTAACACTCTTAAAATAAAGAGTTTTACAACTATTATAACACATGATTCAACTTTTTTAAATCTAACATAAACATTTTTCTTTTCTCTTTTTACTTTGTCGCACATTGGTAGTCTTGAAATTTTGAAGTGAGATAGAGTGACTACAAAAGAAAAAAATTCAAAACAAATGAATCACTTCTTGACGTGCATTTTTGATACATTGGCATTTGTTAGGAGTTAAATCCACTTTTAATTAATTACTAAATTAAAAAATTGTTTTTGTTATGATTATAACTCGAGACCGAATAATGCAAACCTTTAAAATAACCCAACTTCAATGTTGTGTTTTCCGCTGCAATTGTGCATGTACTATACTAATAATTCACACACACATATATATACCTTGAGACCGGCCATGGTTGTCCCGTATTCTCTGTATAAGTCCAAGCACATATCCGGGATTTGAGATTCTTCGATGTTCAAATACGTCGACATAAATTCTGGATTATAAATCTTTTTTTTAGTCATAGTATTTATAGTATCAAATAAAAAAAAACCGATTGAATAAGGAAGGGTTGTGTTAATCTCACACCCAATTCTATATTTTCACACCCTTTGTACGTGTCGTATAGTACCATACGCCACGTACATGTATCTATATGTGGCGTAGAGATCCCTACGCTACGCTACGTACAACAACATTTGCACTGACATTCTACGCAATGATTGAGTGTTATACGCCACGTGGAGCACTATACGCTACGTACAAAACATCGTACAGCCAGTACTAACACCTCTGCACAATGATGGGATGTTGTATGCCACGTACAAAACATCGTACAACCAGTACCATATTATACGTATAAGAATTCAATGTTGAGATGTGCTAAGAACAAGCCATTTTAATCAGAAAACATATCGCCACGTATAGTACCCTACGTAGCGTACAACACAGAATTTAACCAGTCACATCTGGGAATTTAAGGTTGCGGGTGTCAGATGACATACGTCACGTAGGGACCTGTACGCGGTGTACGACACGCAGAAAACAAGGTTGCAGGTGGTGTTGTACGTGTCGTAGAGACATATACGACACGCACAGAAAAGGGTGAGGTGTTAAATTAAAAGAGCTTGGTGTGGGAATAACCACTCCCATAAGGAATCATTGTAAAGTTTATGAAAGATTTGAGTCATTTGACAATTATAACTGCTTGTAACTGTATCGGTTGCTCAGTAACTAGTATAAAGTTGTTAATGATGTAGAAATATGTTATAAAAGTACAAGTTCACTATTGATGAACAAACTTACTACAGGTGAACAAAGTTGCTAATGCTCAACTTATATTAATGTTTATTCAATCTAAAAAAGTTAATAAACCAAAATGATGACATTAAAATCATTAATAATATAAATTTAATTAATATCTTCAAAATTACATCATTTGCAGATAGACCCAATTAATATATATATTAAAAAGGAAAAATTTAATGTGAGAGAAATATACTCTTTCTTTATGTACTCATTTCTATGCATTGTGTACAAATTCAGCATGCTCCAAATTCAACGTTTTCAACTTTTTCAATTCAACGTTTTCAACTTTTTCACACACACATCACACACACACATCACACACACAAAATCCACACACACATCACACACACGCACACACATCACACAAACGGTGGGCCCCAACATCTCACACACACATACATACATATATATATATATATATATATAGTTTTTATCATGTGAAAACCTCATCTTAGAAAGAAAACTCTTAAACCCAATCTAGGTCGTTGATTTGGAATCTTGAAAATAAACATGTGGTCTACATTAACCCACATTAAAACTGATTTGTTTATCCAAAACCTAATTTTTTTATTCAAGTTTAATGTGCATCACATATTTTATTTTCAAAAGTCCAAATCAATGGTCCAGATAGGGTTTAAGGGTTCTCTCTTATACCGGGTTTTCACATGATACAAACCCTCACATAATCACTATTCACTACCGCGTCTAAAGATCAAAAGATAGATTTCAATACTTTTCAATTAATTTTAAATTTTCGTTTGTAACCCTGAACTTTGAACTCTTATTTTTAAAGTCTCCTCTCACTTTACTCACATATTTTTAATGTTCACATGATTTTAACGCGTCATTAGGTTATCTGATAAATGTCATAATTATATTAATTTGATCGCAATGACCTCATGAACGTTTATATAAATTTCTAACGCAAACAGTCACAGAAATTTTGCGCGTTCTTTACATGCCTATAACGCATTCGTACGTTATCGAATGTTTGTATCGTTTATATCATTTTTATCGTAATTAGTTCACAAACGATTTAGATTTAATAATTTTATAAACCATGAGTATTATATATACTACATATATATACGATTTACATTTAATAATTTTATAATATTTGTATCATTTATAAATTATACATGTACGCAGGGCCTTTTTTTTAAGTTTTCTGTAATCACATTATTTACTATTAAATAAGTTCTTAATCTTCAACCCTTAGTTTCAAAGCTTACGTTATAGATGTTGTATAGGGTATTTTCGTGCATTTTATTGTACACGATTTTAACCTCATGTTCTGTTGGTCTTTTTTACGTCAGTATATCAGACCCCGCCGCAACACGCGGGTCCTGTATACTAGTTAAAAAAAAAAAGAAAAAAGCCTTTAGTGACATGACGAAAAGTGTGACACAAATCTCAACCAAAGGCTTCTGACCTAATGAGACCCCTTGACTTTTATATGAGAGGTCTTGGGTTCGAATCCGGACTGAAGCATATTTGCTGAGGCAATGTCAGAAGGTTTACCCAGTTATAGGGTTCCTCCTGGGGTGGACTCTGGCGTACGCCCCAGAGCGTCAAATTCGAGAAGACGGTTGAAATCTCGTCTTAAGTATCGTTGTACCAACCCGTTCAAAAAAAAAAAAAGAAAAGAGAGAAGCATGACAAAGGTGTGTTTAGTGTTTACATAGATCTATTGGGATTTTCTAAGGGTGCTAAGGACGCTGTGTTTATGGGTCGGTCGGTCCAACTTAAACCTAGAAATTTGACACCAACCCAAAAATTATTTTGAATGTATGAACTATGAACACAAATATTAATAGATTGAAACAAGAAAAACATTATAAATTCAAGAATAAATTACGGTTTTGACTTACTTGGTTTTAAACTATTTCAACCCAAAAATAAAATATTCTATCAGTACAACCCATGTAATTTAAACAACTAACGGTTTTGACCCCCAAACTTAACTATTTTAACGGTTTTAGCCCAAACCTAATTATGATTGAGAGCCAAAACTGTTAGTTGTTTAAACCATATGAGTTGAACCGTTAGTTGTCAAAAGTGAACCCAATACCAACTTTTTTTGTTCATACTTCTTTAGAAATGTTTGTAAGAAAATGTATTTTTTCACCAAGAAACGTCAAATTTTATATAATTAACCTCTTTATCGCCACGTTTGTAGAGACACGATCTAATAAATATATGTGTCGGCCCTCGAACGACAAAAGTAAAAATGCACTAATTTTAACATCTTTTCATATAATTTTTGTGAAAATAACGTTAAAAGCGTTGGGTTAATTGGTTAAACATGTATCATGAGCAAGGGTTTCATTATAAGCTATCTCTCTGTTCCTATAAGGCATAGATAAGATTGTTTACATCTTACCGTCCTTAGACTATACCTTAGTTTTACTAATTGTAGTATGATGACGATGATGATGAAACTCTTAATTTCACTACAACGTCAGTCACTAATTGATAATCTTGTAGTATTAATTTCAAATCCATCAATACTCAGTATATCAACAGAATTAAAGTGTCACTTGAGTACCTTCAATGTTCTTGCGACAGGCAAAATTAAGACCTGAGCTCATGGGGTATAGAGTATCGTCCATATCTGACAATGATAAACAAACTATAAGCCAATAAAAGAATTCGATCGTAAAACGGTCCAGTCACAAACTCAAAGTTACAAAATGATTAGCGGTCGCAATATTAGTCTTTGCGACCGCTAATATACATCTTAAATGGCTTTTAACGACAGTTTTTGCATTCCAGATGCCCCATAAACGTACCAAAAAGCAAGCAGTCGTACTTGAGAGGTGCTTGGGTTGATCCAACTATCTCCATAATCGACAACAAGAACTTGAATCCCCGGGGGAAAATTGGGAAAAAAACGTATCGCGATTGGTTAAAATAATAATATTATTATAGAAAATTGACTCTTTGGAATGATTTGTAGCACAAAGTAAGCTTGTTATTTATAGATACTCTAAGAAGTTAACGTAAGTGATGTCGCTATATATGTTATTGCAAGGTTATGTTGGCATTCCACTAAGGTATATTATGTTGCATATACAATAAAGAATATTATTTTGTTATATACCTAATTTTATTCCAGTTTCCAAATTGTTGCTTCATAATCTATTCTAGTTTTTATTTTATTATAGCTTAAGGTGGGCTATTTATTTATTATTATTTTTTGTTTTTACTTTTTTAGTTACATTCAGGTTCTTCTATTAATTAAATATTTTAGTTCATAGTTTTTCAATTCTTTATTTATTTTATTTTAACTTTTCAATGATTTACTCTAGTTCTTAGTCTTCTTTAATTAATTTTGTTTAACATTTTCTTATTTACGCTTAGATCAATGCAATTAATTAAAAAATTCCTATTAATATTGTTCTATTTATTTTTATTTCTTTATATATATTCAGTCTCTCTACTGAACTTTTACGATTTAATTTTAATATACTCACGTTTACGACGGCTGCGTTTTAATGTTTTACGTCAGAGTGACAACTTTTGTGATGTGTTTTATATCTGAGTTTTATATATGAGGTCGTATTTGCATTCTGATATTCGTAATTGTGGCAGAATTCCAATTGTAACATACAAGTTCCTTTCTTACTTTGTTTTTTTATAAGTTTTTTATTGAACCTTTATGTTTCATCTCTAATCTACGTATGTTTATGATGACAATTGACATGTTTTTATATTTGTGATTTGATATAAGGTATTATGTCTATGTTTTGAATTCTTGTTTGATAAACAAGCCAAATTTTAGGGCTCGAGATTGGAATTAAGCTTGACGTTGGGCTCGTTTAGGCTCAGTTTTGCTTTTACCGATCTAATCTCAAATATTTCATGAGCTGTTTGATTTTTTTAACCTTTAGCTATGATAGTTGAATATACCTACTCATGTGCCACTTTTGATTGGTTTTTATTTTTTTAAAGGATATTATGCGAGAAAAGACTTAATCTTTCATTACTTTAAATAATAAAGATAGTTTTTAGGTTAATTTGTTAGTAATAATTTTTAAAGTCTTTAATTCACAAATCAAATTGTTGCAAAAATGAAAACGGAACTAGATTAAATTGTTTTACAAAATATCACTTTTTGACGCGGTCATACTTTTTATAGATTAGAGTTTATCTCTATACTTCATTTGAAGTGTCAGTAGTAGCTTGCCACTTATTACTTCTAATTCTTCAACTTTCAAAATTTTACGTTTCATTTTTAAACTTTTAGTTTTTACCCCTTAACTTTGTTAATGTTATTTTATGTATGTTTTTAGTTGGTCGATTAACGTGAAAGCAAATTGGATCAAATATAAATTCTTATTACTATATGCTTCAACTCCCACGTAACACGTGTCAAATAAAATTACTAGTTATATAAAAATTAATAGTTATAAATTAATATAAATTTTAAAAACTATTGGTGCCATCAATGTCCAGTTTTTGAGGATGTATTTCCTTTGGATGTGAGATGGAGTACTAAAAGCTTAGGGAAATAATATGATGTGTTATCCTACGTGTGCTTTGCACCTTCCATTGTTTATTTGATTCATTGGTGGGATTACGTGGATATAATTAAAACTATGTAATGTTGATTCATAGGTGTTGGCTTGATGTGTGTCACAAACACAATTCATGTATTTATGTAGGACTACATTACATCCCTTTACTTTATTTTATTTTATTTTATATTTTTAACATTGAAGCGCAGCCATGATTGATAATTGATTATCATGATAAAGAATCATCTTTATGTTCTCAAAAACAATAATGTGAAATGGATGTGAAAAAAAAAAGAGTTAACTGATTTGAACCTGGACCGGTTACAAACAAGTTTTCTCTATTGGTTTTTGGTTTCGGCAATACTTGGCGGTTACCAGGGCTGACTCAACCAATTTGAGGACCCTAGACGGCATTAAAATCTGGGGCCCTTCATCTCTTTGAGAACTTACAATTTTTTTCCTACATCTCTTTGAATCATTCGTTCCTTGCAAGCTTAAGCGACTTTATTAGGGGTGTTTGTGGTCCGATTTTAAGTGAAACTGTAAATAACGGTTTATTAATAACTAAAATAAAACCAAGGTTTCAATTTGGTTTACGGTTTGAGCTTTTTAGTTTCGGCTTTCTGGTTTTGGGCTTTTTTAAGTCCATTAAAAATTAAAACCAAATCAAACCTTACCATTTTACGTTTGAGACAAGCTAATCACATTACAATCCCATATAATTTTTTTTATTGAACACCTAAATCATCAACCATGTACATACATATATACATAATACAAACATAGATATATACACATATGACATATATATGAATGTATGTATGTATGTACGCAAGCATGCATGCATAAACACGTATGGTCCAGTCCGATTTTTAGTCAAAACAGTAAACCAAACCGTTCACTGTGGTTTCAAATTTTTAAAACCGATCGACCAAATGTTTGGGGATATAACAGACCACGAAACCGAACCATATGGGGCCCTAAGCAATTGCCTAATTTTCTAATATATATGGAGCCGGCTCTGACGGTTACAAACCGTTTTGAGGGTTTTTGGGCAAAATCGGTTACTAACAGGTTAAAGAAAAACTGGTTTTTGGGACTGATTACTAACCAGTTTTTGAACCGGTGGATTCAGTTTCATCAGTTGGAATTTGTATGTTAAAAAATTGGTTTTTAACCTAACCGGTTATTGGGAAAAGCGGCCGACCCACTGGACCAGTTAACTGGTTTAGTTATTGGGACATCGGTTTCCAACCAATTAACAAATTTGTGCATGCCTAATGTGATAATCCAACACATAATTTTGTCTAGCAGAAAACGACAACTAAAAACCTTATGACTGAACAAATTTAACTCTACATAAGACTTCAATCTATGACCTATGTCTCTTATAAAAAAAATACTGAAACAAAATGCATACCTTTATTTATTTATTTTGAGGAACTGACTTGTAATTTATATATTCTTGTTTGGATAGCATTTTTCTTGGATTTGGAACACCGGCGGATCATTGGAGTATCATCATCGTGTCATCAACGGTACCACCTGATCGTATTCACCACCAAGTCACCAGTTCAGGAGAAAATTCAGTACTTTTGAGAAAGCTACCTTTGTGGTTCAAACTCAGGACCTTATGATTCCTAAGTCTTATTTCATCATCAGGCTATTGCTGAGCTCTAATGCCTTTGGTTGTTTGGATATCATTTAACTAGTCTAATGATACTTATACGTTGGTGACAATATGTATGATAAAAGTTCTAAGTTTTATTAAAAAGAAAAGAATATAAATTCAAAAATATGATTAAATAAAGTAAAGCATGAGTTATAGATTAAAGGAAAAATCAAGTTGGTGCCCCAGTCCCCGCGATGGTGGCCTAGTGGTAAGGAAGTGTGAATTCATAATGGAGGTCTAAGGTTCAAAGCCCGGCACCACCCAATTTTCCCTTAGTCACGCGATTTACCTCCCTTATGTTGGCCGTGGGACCGGTCGGTGAGGGGCGCCTAATGGTGGCATTCATCATTAAGTTGGTGCCCCTGAACTAAGCCTATACATTAATGGTCTTACGTGTTCAAAAACATAAATATTATAATGATGTTTTCTAAGAAATTAGATTTTTGATAAGTGATTTCTATTTATACAAAAATATATAAAGTTAAATATTTTTTTATTATTTTTTTTAATTTTCAATAAAGATAATGAAAAGATTTTATATATCTTAAATATAAAGTGATAAACAATCCCATAATATATAAGATATCTAAATGATTTAACATGTGTTTTAAGCTTAATTATTAAGATGTTTGTTAACCGTTTCAGACGTGTCATTATAAAAAACTAAAAAACCGCCCAACATTTGATCTATTAAGAGTCTGTCTTTTAATAAAATTATTAAAAGACTATTAAATAACCCTAAATCACATTAGTTTCTTTTGATTATGTTAAATAAAATAATATTGCTTTTTTTTTCTTGTGAGAACCTTTACTCATCTATAATTATTGGGTCTAAAAAACATTATTTTTTTTTTAAAAAAAAAAAACTACTCTTTTATAACATAGTTATTGATTATTATTATCGTAATAATAATCTTTTGTAGAGTTGGGGATGGAAAATAAACCCAAACCAGATGAAAAAGACCAAGAATCCAAAACATTTGAGACATATATAGGTCAGGTACCAGTATAAAATTAATTTTCAATTTTTTTAGTAATCTACCATGGGTACTGAGTTTTTTTTTTTTTTTTTTTTTCTGTGGGTGATATACGTGTTGTAAACCCCCAATTCTTAGTTCCCCTTCACAAATTCTCGTCTCTAACGCCATGTACAACTTTGTCATGAAACATGTAAACAAAAACAGATCGTTATTTTATAATTATATTATAAAATTTTTAAGTGAGGCAGTTAACACCTAGTTTTTTTTTTAACAGCAGAGGGTTCTGTCGTGCTATCTTCAGTTATCAAGGAGGTTGGTAACTAAGATTGATTCCTCGATCACCGATCGTGAGACCGTACCCCCTGATGCACGGGAACCCATGGAATAGGTAAACCCTCGCCCCCATTGGTTCAGATTCCGAGATTAAGCTCAAGATTCATTCTCTTACCTGGTATCCATTAAAGTATCAACAATGAGACTTGAACCCTTGTCTCTAAGAAGAAAGGTCCAAGCCTTAACCACTAGGCTAACTTTGCTAGATAAGTTTAATACCTAGTTAGTTGTTAAATATTTTTATTATTATATATTATGAATTCTATATACGTTTTAGTCATTCATAGTTACTTGGTTTCGGATATCCGATTTTTTCGGATATTTTGGATTCGGATAATCTAATATTATGGATTCAGATTTTACCTGACGGATAAATGCCCAATACATACCCAACAGATTTTGGTCAGGTATGGAAACAAAATTACTCAAACCTGAACCATTACGACTACTCTCGTGCCATCAACTCATTAGGAGAGTGACCTTAACTCGCGATCACTTTTGGTGTACACATTTAAGGTATGCAGGATTAACAAATAAACCATGTTTAGGCCTAAATGACAATAAACATACAATCTTTAAACGTTTGGCCCGTCATAATAAGCTTAAAAAATGCACAAACAAGACGCAACATTTCAATCAACCAAGTTGTTTCGGCCATTATTAGGACAACATAAAATTGTTAAAGTTACACGACAACAATACGTCTCAACACAATGAAGTAACGAACTCAAACCGAAAGTAAAACGTTAAAAAAAACCGACATAAAAATCACTCAACCGCTATGCAGTTTCTAACTAGTAAACTTTAACACACTGAGATCTACCTCTGTACAATTCTCTAGTTTGACACAGTTTGACAATGAGTTTGCTGCAAATGGCCTTTTGACTTTAGACTTTTGACTTTTGGGTGAATGAAAGTTGGGAACTTTTCATGTTTCATTGATTCTTGAAAAATTTGTATCAACCAGACAGATTCTGATGGCATGTGGATTTTATTTTTATTTTTTTTATTTTTATTTTTCAAGCCTTCTGAAATGCACGCGACGAGGCTCCGTGTAGAAGCCGAATGAACCCTAAGAAACTGAGCTTCCCATCTGCATGTCTAATCCAGTCTTGAAGAACCACGTGAACCGGTATTGATGGGCTAAGACCAAGTTCCTGCAAATATATAAATAAAATAAATTAATTTTTTAATGTTTGATATTGAAAAAGATATATGTGCAAAAACAGTGATGATTTCTGAGTGCATCAGGCCAACCCTACCCGTTTCGATCCAAACCTAGAATTACTCGTGAACCCTAACCCATTTGGACTGACCCACCCATTTGGCCACCTGTAGCACTCGTGGGCACTGTTGCAAAAGTCGGTCTCCAAGGCAGAATACTCGCTCCAAGGAGTTGTTCCAAGGCCGAGTAGTTCCTAAGTATTACCCGAGTACTCCCGCCTAGGGCCGAGTATTTCCCGATTACTCGCTCCAAGGAGCTATTCCGACCTGGGAGCGCCTAGCGACTTTTGCAACCTTGCTCGTGGGTAAAAACAACAATCCAACATGTTTTGACTCGTTATCCCAACTACTAACATTTTTCAAACCTGTTTCGGGCCAACCTACCCTGTTTTGACCTGTACCAAGTATTACGGTTAAGTCCAACTCATTTTGACTTGTTAACCAAACTACCTAACCCACCATTTGGTAACCTCTATAGAACACACCCACCCCTTGTGGTGGTGGTGTGGCCGGGGGGGGGGGGGGGGGGTTAGGCCTTAGGGCAGGGGTGTTCATCGGGTCGGATAACGAGTTATTCGGGTTTTTCGAATCGGGTTTGAATTTTTTTGGTCTATCCGAAACCCGACCCGAAATTCAAAATATATTGTCCGACCCGAAAAACTAGTTTTTGCATATCCTAAACCCAACCCGACCCGAATCTGAAATCATATTATCCGACCCGAAAAACCCGAAATTGATTTCGGATAAGGTTTTTTCGGGTTTCGGATACGATTCCGATTTCGAATTTTTTCGAGTTTTGGATATTTTGAACGCCCCTAGTTAGGGATCATACCGAGGCAAGTTCTTCAATCATGATAGGGCGATTCCCATCCTTCTCAAAGAGCTCATAGGCACGACGTGCAAGTTGCTCCCAGTTTGTCATTGCTTCCAACTGATGAATGCTGATGGCTGCTGCAGCAAATTCCTCAAAATCCATTTTTTTATATTGAAGAGAACTCACCTGTAAAAAAAATGTTTCAGTTAAGCTTCCTTTATTTCAGTTTCTTAATTATCTTGACCGCTAAAGGAGTATTTAAGGAAACAACCATATGAACAAAATCTAGCACGCGCGAATCCTTAACAGCTTCGGTGCAATTCTTTAATAAAGCCTGCAGAATTGTAACAGTTTTTAGTTAGCACCGAAGAAGACAGATTAATAAATTATCACTTGTGACAAAAGTTCAAAAAAATAAAATAAAAATCGACGTACAGATTTGAAGTTTTGCATGAATACGAATCCGCTTTTATTTGGTCCTAATGACATAAATTGGTCACGAAGATAACCTAGCTCTGTAACTGTCAAAGTCTTTGCAACAGCCTGCCAAGTAGGAAAATAAGCATACCCATAGAATTATTTAATATTCAAATTTGAACCAACTCGGTTACAAGTTTAACACGGAAATTTTTGATATTGTTACTTGAAATAGTTGATGTAAAGTTAAAATTTCAAGGTTCAAGAAAATAGTCGGAGTGACTTTGAAAGTCAAAATCATCATCATCATCATTATCCGAAACCCGTATATCCCATCATTAGTAAAGCTAATGTAAGGTCTGAGGAGGGTAAGATAAAAGTTAAAACATATATAAAAAAAAGGATGTACCCCTAAAGCAGCTTTCCTTAGAGGAGATGAACATATATATGCTTTTACTGTCTTGTATATTATCATGTCCAAAGGTATTCTTACATCATGATAGTTGGCCAACCATGGATGACCTAATAAAAAAATACAAAAACATTAGTATGCAATCAAACTGACGAATGTACCAAGTAAAATTCAACATGTAGCATAGTTATTGGTAGGGTCTACGGAGGCCCGAATGAGATCAAACCTTTCCTCTATCCTAAGAAAAAGGCTACTTCTAGCAAGTGCCTTGGCTCTAACAAACATATTAGTGCAAAACTATGAATAGTCGAATACTTTACGTTTTTAGAAAGTTCTTTATTTCCCAAATATCACCATTCTGGATAAATTTATTGATTAGCATGTACTAAAAGCTATTACATACAATTTACGTGTAATTAATTTCGTTCTACAAGATCCTTATGCTATAAGAATTGTATTTAAAACATGGGGCAATTAGGTTGATAGCATTGATTTGGTTTCACAAGATTTCTTTTATTATAAAATAAAATATTTTAGACATTTGACAAGCTCATAGCATTCATTTGGTTCCACAAGATTCCTTATTCTTGTACCCCCATAGACAACTCTCACGTCGGTCGTGGACAGGGGAGATGCTAGGTTCATAAGAATTGATCCGCCTCAAACACCATTAATGCGTTTTAGACGCACTGGCTATGGATGAGAGTAAAATTCCACAGTTAAACATGCTCATGTGGCAACAATCCAAAGATAGATGACCTCACTGGGAAGTTTTCACTTGTGCAACCAAAAGAAAATTCGTGAGCTCATAGTCAGCAAAGCTGACAACATTGGTGGAAAATGAGGTCAGATGTTGCAAATGGTGTCACTGTTACTCAAGTCTCATTCGGGATGGTGGGGCAAACCTCATTGAAGATGATGAATCCCTAGGGATATTTCGAAGGATACCTAAGGTAAATCCCACATCTGAAGATGATGGTACAAACCTCATCGAGGACATGAGTCCAAGGAGGGTGTTTGTAACACCCTAAGCAAATCCCACATCAGCTATGGACAAGAGAGATGTTGGTTTTATAAGGAATAATACGCCTCAAATACCATTGACACGTTTTGGGTGCATTGGTTGTGGACGAGATAACTCCACGAAAACATACTCAAGTGATAGCAATCTAAATGGATGATCTCATTGGGAAGTTGTCACATGGGTAACCAAAATCACATCCGTGAGCTCTTAGTGCACAAAACGGTCAATATTGGTGGTAAAGGATGTTGGATGTTACAATTCTATACTAGAGGGTATTACAAATATACGTATATTAATAGACACTAGATTATAAACATATGTATTACACAAGTTGAATAAAGGAAATATTAAATAATGAAGGGTGAAATAACAAACAGATGGTTTAACAAAGAAAAAGTTAAATTTTACATGAGAAAAAATAAAATATAAAGAGATGAAATGAGATAAACAGGAAAAAGAAATCTTAGGCTCACAAATATGTGACAAGTAATACTCAATGTTAATTATTTATTCGGTATAGATTTGAGAATTCAAGGCTGATAGCATTCATTTCATAAAACAGTTCATAAAACAAAAAATAACCTTTCTGTTTAAAATTAACACTAAGGACGGAAAAGATAGCGCCCGCACCCCACCCCCCGGCCCCTATAATCCTTCGCCAATTATTGCAATATTCATTAGGCAGATAAGTATATATTTTCTTTTAAAGGCGTTGAAACTTACTTAAAGCTTGTGAAGCAGTAAGTCTTTTTCGGTAATCTTTGTTCAATAACCTTTTGACAAAGTCAACTGCATCAGTTGACAAAGAAGGCCATGGGGCTTCGTCGAAATTTGGGTCAGCCTTCAGAACGGCCCGGAAGATTCCGGACTCAGTGCGGGCCCAAAAGGGCCTACTTCCACATAAAAGAATGTAAGCAATAACACCAATACTCCACATGTCAGCTTCTGTTCCATATGATCTATGTAAAACCTCAGGAGCTACATAGTATGCACTTCCAACAATATCATTCAACCTCTCATCTGCACATACAAAACGATCAGTCAAACATGGTCAAACCCAACTGACGTATGGTTAAACACATATAATAACAAGATATACGTATCAAACTTTGACCTGGCTTTACATAGTCAGAGAGTCCAAAGTCAATGGCTTTAAGGAGTGAATGCTCGTCCTTGGATATAAACAAAAAATTCTGAAATGAAATAAAGAAATTATTAGAAAATATTTTGGAATTTATAAGTTGGTATTTCTTGTTGTAATGTTGTAGTCCCAAAATACTTCTATGTCCCAAAAAAGAAACATTTGGCTTATGATACATAGTTCAATAAAAGCTTCAGCAAATGACTAAAAATAGAGATGGTAAAATGGGTGGGTTTGATAATGGGTTTGGGTCAGAGTGGTAATTTCTTATACTGCTTGAAACGACAAAAGGTCGAATTGGATGGACCAGAACATTTTTTATTGGTCCACATTTTAAACGTTTCTATGAACATTTAGTGTGTCCAATATGATTTTAACCAAAATGATGCATCTATGTGCAAATGTGACTTGACCATCAAGTGACCATTCAAGGTGACACTTGATCACGCCACCATCGAGAGCCCTTCTATCATGCCACATAAGGGCTTGACCATCAAGTTATAGAAGACAAGTGACCCAGGTCACTTGCTTGACCACAACACCACCACCAATCATTTTTTATTTATTTATTTATGAAATTTATAAACCGATAAAAATAACCACATCATCTACCTTTTTACACACTATATCTTCCTATTACACTCATTCTTTACTCACACTCACTAACCACCACTTCAATAGCATGGCACGCGGTCACGCCTTTTCACAAGTGAACTTTCACATAGCCTAAGTAAATAGATCAAAATTGCTACTCCTAGTTAAAACATGCATCTTGTAATGACTCTTTGAGGTCAAATTGGTAACATTGGACTAAAATCTTTATAAAAACGAAAAAGATTAAAAATAATTAAAAAAGAGGGGAAGATCCTAATTTTCACACTCAAAAGTCATTTGAAGACTCTTTAATGGACATTGCTAGAAGCTAAAAGTTTAAATAAAAGTCAATTACAAATTAAAAAAAAATAACAATAATCCGTTGTTTACCTCAGGCTTGAGATCACGGTGAACCACACCTTGAAGGTGACAATATGCAGTAACTCTTAAAATTTGGACCATAACGGCCTTCGCATCTTCTTCGGAATATTTACCACCCCTACAATTATTTACAAATTGACCAAAAAATTTTGACTATGGTTGAGTGTAATTAAGATGAATTATATGTACCTTGCAAGTATCCTGTCTAAAAGTTCACCACCTTTACATAATCTACAAAAGTGTTAAACATATTATACAATTGTAAGCACTATGTTTTTAAAACAAATATTATGCAATCTAAAAGGTCTAAAATACACTCTACTAGTGATAAGTAACGCAGAGTCTACACTTACTCCATAACTATATAGACATTATCTTCATCTTCATAAGCATCATAAAACTGAACTAGATTGTCATGACCTGTTAAAGCCCTTAATATTTTCACTTCTCTCCTAGCATCTTCAATGGCAATTACTGTCGTCATCTGAAAAAAAAATCAAAAATGTTGTTAGAAAAACAAGAAAAAAACAAAAACAAACATACCTAGTAAAATCCACCAATCAGCAAGGTCTGGGGGAGTGAGATAAAGGCAAAACTTATTATTATCCAAATGAGATAATGAGGCTGCTTCTAAAGAGACCCCTCGCTTCGCAAAAGAAGAAAAAACACAAATCTTGGATGAAACTAAAAAAATATTCAAGACAAAGGGCTTTATTGTTTTAGTGGAATTTATCATGTTTTGTATCACAAACCAAATCTTTATATCAACTATTAAGTCAACATATAATCAGTTTGACCACAAAAGCCTGCCTAAATAAATACAATCAAAAGATGAACCTTAATAAATGTTAGAAGTTCTAAGGGGGTGTTTGGCATTAGGTTTTTGAAAGTGATTATATGATGTGGAATAATTAGAATTGAATAATCAACATTACCAAAGAAAATCAGCGTGTCTGGATGTTTTGCTATTTTAAGTCATGATTATTAGATAATCATTGTTTGGAAAATTTTAATGATTTTTTTTAGGGGGGTTGTTTAGATCATTGGATTTTTCAAATTCAAACCGGCAATTCTGAGTGTTTGAATCAAGAAAAGTCTTTATGTAGTCTGCTTATTTCTTACTGATATTCTTGGAATAGATGAATAATTCTAATTTTATGCCTATGGTGAATAATAAATTGTTATCAATAAATGATTCTATAATTCTAAGAAATCACAACAACCCCAATCAAAGGATTTACAAGTAAAGTCACTCTAAATCAACAAATATTCAAAATCAATTTTGTTGCAGCTACTACTGAATTGATTAGGAATCAAAGTCTGTTTTACTATAACCAAACAGCAAAAACTGATTAATGATTCGATCACGCGATAACCAAAAATTTACTTTCAAAACACAATGCCAAACACTAATAACATAATATTCATACTTCATAAACAAAAAAATCAAACCTTTGATTTGGGGATGACTTTAACAGCAACATCATGGCCTTTCATACTCCCTTTCTTCGCCTTTGCAGTACAAGTATACCCAAAATGCCCCCGACCCACTTCTTCTCCAAGCTCATAATGGCTTAACAATTGCTTAGAATACCCAAAATTCTTATCTAATCCAACCACAAATTCATTTCCTTCAGGAATTGAAGCTTCATTAGGCTTAACAGACCCATGTCTTCTAGCAAGCAAAGATCTAATATGTTTTGCAGGAGATGGTGGCGCGAAAGATCGCTTAAATAAGTGTAAAGGTGTTGAACTAATACTAGAATTTGCAGGTGAGTTCTTGAATGCAGTACTGTTATGAAAGGGACTTGGGCTGTAATAAGGAAAATTTGATGATTTTCCAGTGGAATTCAGAGTTGTTGGTTCAGTTTCATTAGGGAAATCGGTGTTTTCGAGTTGGTTTTCGATGGTTTGATTGGGTTTTCCATGACAAAGTCCCATGGGTTTGCAAACAAGAGATCAAAGCTAGAGGCTTTTATGTATAAAGTTTCAAGAAAAGCAAGAAAAAGAGTGAATCATTGAACAAAATGGTGAAATTTTAAGAAATTATCAATTAGCACAGCATGAATCTCTAATTTCTTGAAATTTTACAAAAACCCAGAGAAAATGGCAATGATTTATCAGCTTTATTAACTTTGTTAGCACAACCACCCCAAGAACAAAAACAAAATTCTTGAAAATAATTATGTCCCCAGAACAACTCCTGCAAAAAAGAGGGAAGAACAGCTCGATAAATCACAGAACAAAATGGTGATATTTAAAGAAATTAGCAACCTCAAATTTCTTGAAATTCTACAAACAGAAAAAACTGCAATGTTGATTTTAAGGGCTTTATTAGCACAACCATCCAAGAACAAGATCAGAAATCTTGAAAATAATTATGTTCCCAAATAATTTCTGTAAAAAAGAGGGAAAAAAAAGCTTGATAATTAAAAGCAAATAAGCTTTTTGATCAATATTATTAATAATAACAATAACAACACAATGTCAGAAAGATAAAAAACTTGCAGAAATTCAGAATTGTTGATGAGTTTTCACCTGAAGATTATGAAGAAATTGTTGAGTGAGAATAACAACACAACAAGGTAAAGTTTGGGTATTGAGAGATGACAGTGGAAAGAAAGGAACCCATAAAAGTGGAAAGGAAAAGATGCTTAGCAGAGAGAAGCAAGAAAAAGAAATGTAATCAAAACCAACCATTCTTTATATGCTTTTTTTTTTTTTTTTTGAACTTTTAAATTAACAAAAAAAGACAAGAATTTGAAACCTCAAGTTGTTATATATTAACAAAACTAGGTTATACATAAATTAAAAAATAATTATTTTTTAAAAATATTATTTTAAATAAAACATTATTCATCTATTAAAGGTGTGTTATAAAAGATTAAAGAATAAGACTATCGTGTAATCATGTAATTTATCAAACTAAAATAATAATTATTATTTAATAAAAACAAATAGAAAAAATAAATATATTGTTAACCAAAAGTAAACACATTACATCAAATAATTAATAAAAAAAAAGGAAAGAAACGAATTTTTAGATAGAAGATAAAGAATGGTAACTATTATTTTTGTTTTTATTTATTATATAGAAGATAAAAAAAATAGTGGCAATTTTGCTTTTATTAATTTTTTTTTAGTTTTTTTTTCTTGATTTGTTTTTTTTTTTTTAATTTGGATTCAGTTTTACGACTAGAAATGTTTTCAGTTATTATGGTGGAGTGATGTTTTAGAGTTTTCACTTATATGACAAGATATGTTTTAGAGTTTTACGACATGCTAAAAGTCATTGTGATAATATTGGTTGTCACCGTAACGTGTGATTAGTTTTCATTGTTTAAAATAAAATCCCAATTATCTCAAATTTATTAGTTGGTAATAAAAAGGTTTTTATAATATTATGTTTGGATGTGAACATTTTGTTTTAGATTTGATTATTAAATAGTTTAAAAGGAACAAGAATGTAATGTTAGAGATATATTATTTACATCACTACATGGGTGTCTTTCTCACCTGTCAAGAGGACATCACTTATTGAAAATGGCACACGTGCCAAATGCTATAAGTGCTTATCATTTCTAGTTAATTAAGATGTTAAAATGTAAATTGGTAATCAAAACCATATGATAATTTCTTCACTCTAAAGACTATTATTATTTTTTTTTTAAAACATCAAACTAACACATTCCCACGCTTATCAGAAAAAAATGTTGACTCTTAAACTACTTTTTAAAGCTTACTTTGTTAAACTTTTGAGATGAATGACATACTAATATTCATTGTTAGTAAAACTTTTCGTGTACTCATGAAACCTCGTGCCTATGCCAAGTACTTGTTGAGTAGTTTTCAAGTACTTGCTAACTAAGTCGAATACTCACTACTTTCCAATCGACCAATCTAACAGTGTCTAAAGCTTCCGTAATTACGAAATAATTGGGTGTCAATGGATTATATCTTCTTTGGTATATAAAAATTATATAACTCCTAAATAAGCTAGAAAAATGGGTGTACTATATATGATTAATGCCCCAATTATTTATGGGTTGTATTTATTTGGAGTGCAATGGTGGTTAGTGGGGTTGGTTCCTTCTTTGGATGCTTCCAGGCTGTCTTTATTAGAGTGAAAGACTAAACATTTGCTAACGAACGGTTTTAGACTTTGAGCTTTGACCATGTTTTTGCTTTTCTCAAATTTATACTCACTTTTTAACCAAAAAATTATAATTCTTCGTAGTTTTTTAAATGCATTATAACCTAGGACTTATACCCTAATAGTTATCCAATTGACTTTTTTTTATAGAAGGTGTTAGAGTTTTAATAAAGTTCGAGATATATTTGTTGACACAAGGCCAGAAGGTTTCACAGTTATGTGTTGCTCCTGAGGTAGGCGTGAACCCAGAGCGTCATTTATGTGGACGGTTGATATCTCTCGTCTAAGACTTTACCGTTCTAGGCCGTTCAAAAAAAATTAATAGAAAACGGTGACAATAATTGTTTTTTAATTTACTTGGTAGAAATAACTATAAAATGGTTATATATTAGTGAGTCATATTTGTATATGATTCTTCATATCAAATACTTTTTATCTTATGTAAATTCTAATGAAACTATGTCCGCTATCAATACTATATAATTATAATTATTTTTTTAATGACATCTGATAACAGTGGCGGACTCAGAATTTGTTTTCATGGGGGCCGAAATTTTTGTAGGTTCATTGGTGTTCAAGTTGGGTTGGGGCGGATCAATCGGGTCATGTTAAAAAAAAGACAATCAAACTAAATTTTATATATAATGACATAATGAAAATACAACATATTTAAAGTTGTTGACTACGTGATTTTATTTTTTATATATTCAAAACAACGTATAAGGAGACGTTCCTAAGTAACTTATAAGCAATTCGATTACACAAACATAACTTTAAGTATGATGTTAATATGATATTTAAATTAATAGCATATTTTTTTATAATGGGCTAGCTAGGGGCGACTGTTAGAATTGAAGGTGCCCAGGATAAGTCGAAAAAAAGGCACCATAGTGAATTTGAATATTAAACTAGGGGTGTTAAAGAAAATTGAAAATTGTTAATGCAGAAAATGAACAGTATTCGTAACAGAAAAAATGAACAGAATTCTGAATTCGGTTTTTGGTTTGGTTTGGTTCCTAACAGTATCCAAATTTTGGTTTTGATACAGTTATCAGGTCCAATTTTTTTGAATACAATTTGTTTGGTTAATCGATTAAAGCGAATTCAGATTTAAATTTGTTTTCTTTATAATATATAAGGTTGAATTCGGTTTATTTGGATCGTTATTCGTTTTTAATTGGTATATTCAATTGAATTCGGTTTAATCGATTTTAACGGTTTAATGGTGGTTTGACTTATTATAAGTAATACTAAACTTGATTTTACATTGGGTTTAAATTATTAGTTGGACATTTTTCAACTTAATTTTATTAATTAACACTTAGAAATTAAAAGTTTAATGGGGCGATTGCAAAATTTTACGGAAGGCGATCTGGATTTTAACATATACCACTAAAAAAAAATTTCAAGGTGGGCGGCCGCCCCCCCACGGCTTCAAGTGGGTACGCCACTGTCTGATAATTATCTGACATGTTTCTGAAGAAATGCACATACATCAGTTATTAGCTAACATGTTTTTGTGATAAAATTCTCAGAGTTGGAATTAGAAACTAAAACTTAAGAAAATCTAAATTATATCTATTATTTTCATGAAATTAAACCATAAGATATTAGCATATAATTGTAATTAAGGGCAGAAAGATAGATCATCGTTAGATTATCTTGAAAGTTAACTTTAAAATTAAAAAATTCAAAGTATTTTATGAATTTTTTTTTTTTTGAAAAAGAGATTAAATGTTTTATAATTTACAGATTTGGTTTGAAAAACCGTACAAGTTAGGGACCATATCAGTCGGTACCGGTCAAGCCTGATTTATTACAATGAATGCCAGCAAAATATTATTAATTTTTAAATAAATTATTAGCATCTAAACATAATAAAGTGTGTCATATTAGTATTAATAGTAGTATAGTTTGATTGGTTTATATTATAAACTAGGTTAAAACCCAAGTATTACATGAGTTTAATAAATTTAAATGTTTTAAGCAATATTTTTTTTAAAAATTCGTATGTTTGATATTATTAATTGTTTATAAAATAATAATAATTGAATGTTTAAAAATAATATATTACAAATAAGGATTAAGAATTATAAAATTATATTTTATGATATTATATAATTGAAATTTTCTTATAATTTATTAAGTTTTATTTAATTTTTATGATAAAAAGATATATTTGTTATAAGATGAGCTAGAGTCTATGCCTTCTAACATCAAATAAGAGGAGACAGTTAAGACATTTTAAGTGGATCTATTTCAAACCATTTAAATAATGTCTAAATGTTTTTGCTTTAAAATGATAAAAAGAAACCAAGGGAAGATAAAGACTTGGGCCTTGTTTTTTTTGTTTTTTATAAAAGGTCTACGCAGCCTTTTTTGTTTGCACCACGCAGACCACGCGCAGGCGTTGACATCTGCAGACTGTTTGTTTTTTCGAAGACGTTTCATTAAAAAATGTCTGCGCGAGGTCTTCTTGGTACAGATATGGACCAACCACTTCTATAATCCTCTAAGGTCTGCAAAGACTACCCATCACCGCCGCCCACCATTGCCGGTCATCCCCATCACCCACACCGTACGTACACCACCACCAATTTATTTTAAGAGTCAACAGACGTTAAAAACAAACACTCTTCTTCTTGCAGACTGCATACATTTAGTCCATCTCTTCTCCTACAGATATATGCTTATACGGTCCGCATACTGCAGACATTTTATCTCTTAAAAAACAAATACCACTTGAAAAGACAAAGTGAGCACGGGAAAAGGATTTCCTGTACTTTGAACAATAGTTATGTTATATAGGCTTCAATTAAATTACTAATTGTATTTCATTTCAATCGCATTCCATCTGTTTTACTTTAATTTAAAATCTTTTGAGAAGCATTAAAAAAAAAAGTCGTTCTAGAATTCGTATTTTTCTCACTTGTCATACGGCATGTCAACGCTGTTCGTATTTTATTTTAAATCATTTAAGGATAATCGTACGCCAATGAGCTTGTAGCTCAACTGACACTTCATGATTCTTATAAAGCTTAGGCTTTGTAAGGTCATGGGTTTAAATCCTAACCAAAGCGGTCATTATAGGGTTTTACCACATAGTGGGGTTCCTTCTGAGGAGCAGGTGAATTTGCTCGATTCTGCGTTCGCCAACACCTGGGCTTTAAATACCGGCGAGTTGGTATCGGACTGTGGTCGCAACGCGTGGGTTGTTGGGTCCGGTGATCCATTTGAGTTATGAAGAGGCATGTCACTGAGCACTCGTTAGCTGTTAAAAATTTTTTAAGGATAATCATATAAGTAGCTAGAGAGTCATTATAGACCTATTTTCCTCATATGTCATATCAATGGAATCCGAACATTCTTCTTGGTTTCGTTATTTTCTGTATCTTTCTGAAAATATTTTTCAAAGTAGTCACATTTCTTCCCCCCTTTTCAACATTGCATTTGTGAAAATCCACCGGGTTTTACCCAAAATACCGCAATTTTTGTTGGGTGGTGTTATTCACACACCCATTTGACACACCTCACACCTTATACGTCCCGTATTGGTCAATTTGAGGCATATAGAGGGGTAATAATTGGGTGTCAGTGCCAATGATTGGACCCTCAGTGCCAATGATTGAACCTTATCCGCCACGTAGTGACCACTACGAGACGGCTATACGCCCTGTAGTGACCACTATGAGGCGTATACTTGTCAGGGGTGTTAAAATATGTTTTTGGGGGTGTGTAGATAACCCCTCCCTCTTTTTTTAGTCAGTGAGGGTTTTTGTAGGTTTAAAATTAAATTTAACTCGTTTAAATTATGTAGTATATATGTAACTAGCCCATTTACTTTTATGTGAGAAGTATAGAGTTTGAATCCGAGCTAAAACATATTTGTTAAGGCAAGGTCAGGAGGTTTACCCAGTTATAGGTTTCTCCTGGGGTGGGCTTGAGCGTACACCTTAAAGTCTCAAATCCGATGAGACGGTTGAATCCCGTCTTGAGTATCGTCGTACCAAACCGTTCAAAAAAATGTAAACGCATCGTCGAGGTATGAAAACATGGCTCCCTCAAAACGCTAAGCTACATATTTCTTTGTGCTTGAACGATAACAATATAAAAAAGAAAAAATTAAAAAAAAACTTTTAATTTGAAGATAATTTATAATCTCAAAGTTGTTAGAACAAATTTATTAGCTACAAAAGAAATAAAATATATGTATAGATTGTAATTTCTTCTCTAACTTGCCGTATGTCCAAAGTTTAAACCTTATAGCACTATCTAGATTAGTAGGTGTTTAGGTTTTGATTTTTGCATGTCCCTGCATGCATCACACTTAGATTTTTTTAATTAAATAAACATTAAATAAAATTAATTCGTTTTAATTGTACAAAATATTGACTAAATTAAATAATATATATGTGGTTTAGCTACTATCAGAAAAATGTTTGCAACTTGTTTTGTATTTGAATACTTGATGATCTTTCACCCCCTCAATTATTTGTGTTAATACAAATTGCTCCTATAACTAATTATTTTGAACACATAGCTTCTCATGATAGCAATGTTAGCACTTTGGTCGTACTTTTTATTTGACCATCATATAATCAATTAACCATGTTACGACAACAACCAACATGATACTGTATATTTAAACGCATGTAGAAAAAAGTTGCAATGACTGTTAGCGTGTCGTAAATCCTAAAGAGTAATTCGTCGTATAACTGATCGTCACTCAATCTAAATATCTGAAAATTTTCATAAATTATAATCATAAAAGCCCGAATACGAACACAAATATATATATATATATATATATATATATATAAACTAAAAACAAAATAGCACTATTATCATCCTTGCCTTTTAATATATAAAATAATTTGGATATTTTAAGCTTGATTTTACTATTAAAGAAAGCTTTCACAAGCAACAAATATTTATGTCTGTGTGTGTGCAAACACTATGTTAGTGTCTCATATGTACATGAGTTCAATAAAAGTAAAATATATCACACTAAGCAATAAGAAAAATTCTGTCTTTTATAACGTATGTTTATTACATGGGTTAAATAAACATGTGTATCAAACATGTTTAATAAATATAATATAAATTGTAATACATACAGTTGTAAAAAAATTAAAAAAATAAACTTTGAGTGTCTCGTATCAAATCATCATCATGTATATATGTAACAAACTAATAATTAACAAAGTTTAGTTTATCTGCATCTTTATACTTCTCATGATTATTTTTCTTCGTGTTTATTGATTAAACTATCTATAACTTATGTTTTTAAATAAAAAAATTATAAAAGTTAATAATTTTGATAAAAAAAGAGATAATATAAGATATGAACGACTTGTAAATACTAGAAAGTCATAGCTATATAGATGTGGTAACCCATAAATTATGGTTCAACTGTACTAACATAAGAGCACATGAAGTCCTTTAATGTCTATGGTACTACATAAATTAAGGTGGCAGTTGTAATTTAAGAAAAGTGAGGGACCAAAAATGACATGTTCATTTGTTGTGATAGCCATACGCTGTCCCCAAGTCATGCACACGTGGCGCTTGTAAAGAACGATAGTTGTTGAAACTAGCATATTGGAAAATCAATCGATCAAAATAACCATGAGCGGCTACGATATTATAAGTTTATTCTTCTTGACCGAATCTGTAACTTATCCGAACGGGTTACCGAACTACTGGCGGGTCATATTATGTTTTTGTCATGTTAAGGTTTAAAACATGATTAAAAATGTAAATTTCTCAAAATATAATTGATGAATTTATCATATATTATTTTAAAAATGGTTATTAATACATATATTATCTTTAAGTAGAGTAAATTGTGTAAGATTGTTCTGTAGTTTAGCTAGTATTTATTCTTCGTCCTTAGGTTTCGTAAAATACCAATATATTCTCAAACTTTAAACTTTGTAGCATATACAGTTATTAGGTGAGAGTAATTTGATTAAGCATGTGAGAGTAATTTGGTCAAGCATATCATAGTAATTTGTCGACCTAAGGACTATATGTGTTACAATATTTAAAATTTGATATCATATATGTAATTTATAAAACTATGAACCAAAAGTGAAATATTAACAAACCATAGGTACCATATAGGTAATTTACTCTTTTAAATCATTAATATTTAGACAACGCACAAGACGAATAATTGATAAACAAAAACACGTGAAATTTACGTTGAATGCAAAAGTTTGATAAATTGACAGGCGTGAGATTTTATTGTTTTTTTTTAGTTTTTTTATATTGCATAGGTTATTTTTTTAGTATTATGTGTAATAAGAAGAGATCATAAAGATTTAGTAAGATAACAAAACTTTAAAACTATCAAATTAAACAGAAATAAATGCTTAAAATATAAATATTAATGGTAATTACTTTTGACTAATTAGAAAAGAGGTCATAATTAACAATTAGAACGACTTAATAATAAATCCAACTTAAATATGTTACATTTCGTTTTTTTTTTTAACGGCTTGAGTGGCAATAGAGTGGGCAATGGCATTCCCATTGTAACCACCCCATTGAAAGTGTCACCCGAAGGGTTCAAACTCAGGACCTCCACATTGGGAGGCCTGAACTCTTACCAACTGAGCTCCACCAACAACCACATGTTACATTTAGTTAATCTGACCTTTTAAAACATTTTTCTAAATTTTAAAATATATAAACAAGTAATGAGAAATGATCAAATAAAAAGAAACTTTCATCTAACAAGAGTAACAACCAATAAAAGATTAACATGTGATTTGCTAAAAAAGATATTAATGATAATTTATGGCATAAAATCTTATTTTATTGCACTATATTTTTATTTTTATACAGGATTCTTTTTTATTATGTATTTTATTGTACTGGATAACAAAACTAGCAAATTAAACAGAAATGAAGCTTAAAATATAAATATTAATGGTAATTAGACAAGAGGTCATAATTAACTATTAGAACGACTAAAGATAAATCGTTTGTCAGAGTGAGCGAGCTAGACAGTTGAGTTATAACAGGACAAAAAAAAAAGAAAGAAGGAATACTTAAATAATAAATCCAACTTAAATATGTTACGGTTAGTTAATCTGACCTTTCAAAACATTTTTCTAAATTTTAAAATTTATTAATAATTAATGGGGATGATCAAATTAAAAGAAATTTTTGTCTAACAAGTGTAAAATCAATAAAAGATTAACATTTGACAAGTTAAAAAAGATATTAAGTATAATTTAAGGTATAACATCTTATTTTTTTGTACTATATTTTTATTTTTGTACTGGATTCTTTTATTATGTATTTTATTGTACTGGATTTTTGTTTATTGTATTGCATTTTTATTTTTTTGTATTGTATTTTTATTTTTTTGTACTGAATTTTTATTTTTTGTATTGGATTTTTTTGTTTTGTGTACTGGATTTTTTTGTTTTTTATACTGTATTTTGTTTTTCATACTGGATTTTTGTTTTTATTTTTTTAGCATGACACATGTCAAATTTATATTGGTTATTACTTTTTCTAGACAAAAATCTCTTTTTATTGAATACAACCCTAATAATTAATATACTAATTTTGGATATAATTGAATATGATATTTAAAAAAAATTCTAAATATGCAAAACTTATTAGTGATTCATTACACTTAAGACTACTTTTAGCATTAATCAGTGAATACGAGTTGTATTTTACTCATCATAATGAACTGCAATTCCACTTCTTATAAAAGTGTAATTAATATGGTCGTCAATATATTTGTAAAAATAATTAAAATTAATTTTAAAATATTAAAATAAAAAACGATACACAAATTCTAAAATATATCGAAAGTCTGTGTCAAGTTAGCGGTTTCTTTGTCTAAATTGGGTGTTATCTTTTAACTTCACGTGAGAATAATGTATTTGATATTGACTTTGTGTTTTAGATGAAATGTATCAACTTTTATCAACTTCAAACTTAAGCATAAAAAAAATTAGTTAAAATCAGTTTATAAATTTTTCGTTATAAAAAATCAGGGTTATTGGATTTAAATACTTCCAACTTTAACCTGTTAGCCGACAATACTCCGAACTGAGAAAATGTTTAGTGTCATTCCCAACTTTCAACATATTTTTCATTGACACTTTTTTGATGACGTGTAATAGCATAGTGGAATGCCACCAGAAACTATGTTGAAAGTTGGGAGTGTCATTACGCATTTTCTCAGTTGGGAGTATTGTCAGCCAACATGTTAAAGTTTGGAGTATTTAAATCCAATAACCCTAAAAATATATATATAATATTAATGACTTTTGACGTTTTATAATTAGAGGTCTAAATGAGTTAAGCCGATCTTAGCTCACCTACGAGAGCTTGAACTCGGCTTATTTCAGGTTTTGTTTTGGGGGGTCTCTTAACGCCTTCTTTTTTCTTTTCACCAGAGTTTTTTCACAAAGACTTGCCATAGTAAGGAAGAAGGGTAAAGCTTGAGCTTAACTTGGGTTTAACATGCTTATAATAAATTACTTATCTTACTAATTCCTTTGTTCAAATTTATAATTATTTTTATATAAGTATAATTTTATATATAACATAACATATTATAATAGTTATTTCTATTATAACTTTTTATATAATGACTAGATGGGTGTCTGCGCTATACGAAGGAAAACATAATGCTAACAAAGATGATGACGAAACGTTAGAACAATTACTTGTGAAGTATCATATATATTTAAAATAAAATTTTATAAAATAAAATAACAGACTTGTTTAATCTCATTAGCTTATTCAAGATTGGTAATTAAGTAAAACTCTAGCTCAAAGCCATTTACTAAATAAAATAATTTTTGTGATCAAGCTCGAAGTAGTTAATTTCAACATAATTCATGCTGTAAATAAACTGATCTTGGGAACTACCGTTTGGCCCATATTACTTACTATGTATTTGAGCTTCACTCCATTGTTTTTGGTAGAGGTGGCCAACGTACCCGGAACCAAAACTGAGGAATCAAACCGGAACCGGTCGTGTCCGAACCGGTGGGTACGGGCGGTTCCGGGTTTTCAGAGAAATTTAAATCGGAACGTGTTCCACCCTTAAACCGCACAAACTCGAACCGGAACCGGCCAAAACTGGAACCGGAACCGGAACCGGCAAAAAGCCGGTTGGAACCGGTCAAAAACCGATACAGGTTCTTGACTTTGTTGACCGGAACCGGTTCCAAAAAAAATATGGTTTGGCCACCTCTAGTTTTCGGTATATTTTCTTATATTCAGAAGTTTATGTTTAAAAAAAGTTGGTTATACTCACTCTTTTAGACAGTAATTTTCTAAAATAGTAACTAAATTTCGCTAAGTGTTTTAATAAAGTGATCTAAAATTTATTTGTCTCTTTATCGCTAAGTGTTGCAATCATATCCAATTTTTACAAAAATTTGAATTTTTAAAATTAATTGAGGCAAATGAAAGCATTTATGAATATATATTAGTGTTTGATTAATATTTTTTTTAATTTGACTTAAATTTAACAATTATGAAACTTTGCTTTTAATTCTTGATTTTTTTTCATGATTACATCTTTTTCTAGTTAACTAGAAAAACAATTCTTATTATTTATAAAGATTTATATACTTCCGTTTGTCTCAATTATAATAAAAAGTTTAAACAATATTAAAAAAAGTACATAATATTGAAACATTTACTAAAAGCTGAGTGACTTTAAAAGGATAAAAAACTTTAAGTAACAACACTAAAAAACCTTAATTACTATTAGACGAAATTTTCCCTCTTTAAAATGTATTATTATTTCTTATGTTTATAATATATCTTTACTATACATAAAACTCATGCATATATTAAAAACGTGGTATAATTCTGGAAGGTAATTTTATTTTAAAAAGCTTATAAAAGATTTAATGTTATTATTAGATATGTAATTAATGGTTAATATGAAATTATAAAAGTAAAGTTGATGGAATGTTATTTTAATCATAACTCACTTTTGTTACCTTTTTACTAAATTCACTAACTTTTTTAAACATTTATAACTTATATATGATATAATTTTCAAACATGATACTTACATAACAATACATTTATCTTATACACAAAAAAATAACAATAAAAAAGCGAAATAAGATAAAGCATAAAGTACAAAAATGAATACATATTGTAATGACATGAAACGTAAAACATAATATCAAAACTTCGCCTTTTAAAGATTAAAATGATAACTCATATCAATTTTAGACTTGTAATTGACCGATTGAATTGGATTTTAAGATTTAGTCAATGTGGTACTAGTTATTTGGTAGAAATTTTGTCTCTTAAATAAAAAAGACATGGGTTCAATCTTAAACAATAAAATAATTTAGTTTGGAGTAGTGTAGAAGTATAATAGATAAGCTTAATTGTTAAAAAATAAATAAATCTTTTTAAGATGGTGATGACTCATACCATGAATAGTTTCAAGCAATGTTTTTAAAATCGGATCAGACACTGAATCGGTCTCTTTACTGGTCAGAGACCAGACCAATTGGATCAGATTTAAGAACCTGTTGATGTCATAAATATTATATATATGTACATATAGAAAATATAGGAAAAAAATAAAAAATTCCAAATATTATATAGGTATAAAACCGGTTCAACTGAACGGCTTTCCGGTCTGACCGCCAGCCTTCGGTCAAACTGGCCTGCTCGCCCAAAACTAATTTTGAGCACATAACGAGACCGCATGAGTGACGGAAACCTAATGTCACTTTAAAACACTTGTTTCAAGACATTATAATTTATGACTCCGAATAAATTCTTCCGATAAAGGGGCATGAAAAAGCCAAATCTTTATATCTTGTTGTGGCATATTCTCTTACAAAGCAAATGATTTCCATGAAAAAGAATAAAGGAATTTAACCATCAATTGGATATTATTACTACTTATTGTAGTGGTTGAATTTCTGATCACAATTTTATTCATATTATAATGCTACTCAATTTATGAAAATTTTAGAAGTTATAAAATGATTTTTTATATAAAATATTATTGAAATTATGTATGACTTATTATTTAAATTAATAATTTTTTCTAAACATTTTTTTTTGAAATTTTTTTAATAATATTTCGTTTTATGAAAGCTGCTTTTGAAAGAAGGGTTATTTCTACAGAAATATAAGATATTATTTGAGTATTACATAAATTAAATAAATAAAAAATTAAATGCTTAATAATAAAACTTATAAATTATAAAACAATATTTTGTGATAAACTTTGATTGAAATTAAATTTAAATATTGAAACAATAATGTCTATTTTTTAAATTATGTTTTTTTAAAAATTGCTTCTTATACATTTTGTTAAAAAACACTATTTAAAATATTGTGAAATTAATTAAAAGGTTATAGATTGTTTTTTTTTTTTTTTTTTGGTTTTCACAGACGATTTTGAACCTTAAAAATATGTTATTATTATTTTTTTTAAAAAAAGTTTATGTTAGCATGTTTGATATGGTCATCTTATCAATACGTGACAATTTACCTAGAATTTTTAACATTCTTATGAATATGTTATTCAAATGTTTTTTAATAAAAATCATGTCTTATGTTTTGATTACTATAATAATAATACGTCACTTCAATTCCAAGGTGGGTGTTACATTGATAAACTTCATTTTCATATCATATCATATCATAAAATATCATATTTAACCATGATATTATGTCCTCATCATAATTGATGATATCATAAGCATAGTATAATAGAAAGTTGGTATTCATATGAACATGCAAGAACATGGCTTACATATGATTCTCCCTTGGAATGAAGGGAACTTCCTCAACAACTAACCTTATCATATATATTGTTTTTATTCTAACTCAAGTGTAATGTATTTAAATGATTTATAGATCTTAAACAAAGCACAACAAATTAACATATTGGAAATGAGTTAACCGACTTAATCAAACTGTAACAACCTGATTAAACAGAAGTGACAGGTCAATTAGGTTTATATTTATAGTTGGATTTTGTAGATAATAGGCTTATGATTGATCAAACTTTAAATATGAATAGACATGACAATATTCACCCAAAATAAGAGATGTATGTTGGTTTTGATGAACAATTATTGTATTTTAAGTTGAAATATTTAGCAACATAACATACAATGGATTGAAATGAGTAAACATCTTATCATAATACGAGTCAAGATGAATAACCTGAAACTATATGAATAAAATAACTTTAAACAGATAATATTATCAATAAATATTTGATGAGAAAAATCACTAAAGATGTTAGAACTTATTTTTATTTGAATTAAATTGATGTTTTTTTAAAAACAACATATTTAGATTCAACTAATTTTGCACAGAACTCATCAGGATCCAAAGTTCAAACCCGTTCAATCATTTTACCCGACCCGTAGGGCTGTAAACGAACCAAACGTTCAGCGAACCGTTCATGAACCGTTCGGCGGGAAGTTCGTTTATGTTCATTCGTATAATAAACGAACGAACACGAACAAGAAATTCCGTTCGTTTAGTTAAATGAACGAACATGAACAAAGGCCGTGTTCGTTCATTTGTGTTCGTGAACGTGTTCGGTTAAGTTCATTTATTATATTTATTCATAAAATGTGTTGTTTATATTAATTTTTAGTTTAATATCATCATACTTAAGTTATTTTTAGTTTAATACTATAATATCTTAATTTATATATTTATAAATAATAATACCATTGCTTAAGATTAAAAATATTGATTTTTATTGTTTAAATAATATGTGTTTGTGAACCATTCGGCATTCGTGAACAAACTAATTTTCTTAATGAACGAACACGAACAAGAATTTTCGTTCGGTTAGCGTTCGTGAACAAATTAAAAATTAAACGAACGAACACGAACAAAGGCTAATTCGTGTTCGTTCACAGCCCTGCCGACCCGCCTTTGTGAATTAATGTTGATAAATTAATTATAATTTGATTTTATAAAATTTAATATTGTTAACAAAAGTTCAATTAGGTGGTGTCACATCAATGACACGTGATTAGATGTAGAGATGGTTGCTTTGCACTTAAAAATTGGAATTGGTCCTTTTCAAATTACCAATATTGGCTTGTTATCAATTAATGAATTATAATTTGAATAACTAAACACCAAATTTACGTAAAACCTAATATTCAAACGTTGATATGCAATATGATAGAACTTTGAGACAAATGATATAATTGTCACGGATATTTCACGTTGCATTTGTTTGTTGTTCAAACTTAAAATGTAAAAAGATTTGTTGTTTAAAAAATATAATGTAAGTGAAGCAGAATCAATCAGAAAAAACAAATTGATAGTGAAACCCAAACAAACGGCATCTAATCGTTTATCAAGAAATCCAAAAATGCCCAAATCAATTGATCTGGTCCAGTGGTGGGCTTAGACACATTCCCAATTAATTTATTAGACTTTAGGCCCAATTGTTAAATGGAAAGTGAGTTAATCCCCAGCTAGAGGTGGCCAAATCGGGTTTTTTTTGGAACCGGTTCCGGTTCCAAACGATTCCGGTCAACAAAGTCAAGAACCGGTTCTGGGTTTTGACCGGTTCCAACCGGTTTTTTTCCGGTTCCGGCTCGGGTTTGGCCGGTTTGAGGGTAGAACCGGTTCCGGGTTTTCCGGTTCCAGTTTCTCTGAAAATCAGGAACCGCCCGTACCCACCGGTTCGGGTACGACCGGTTCCGGGTCCGTTGGCCACCTCTATCCCTAGCTAGACGCTAGAGAGTAGAGGTGGTAAATTATGAAACGAATCCAATCCAAACCAATACATGTAATTCCGCTTCTCGATGAAAATATAACCGAAACCGAATTAACAGAACTAGCTCCAACCCTATCAGACCAAAAACCAAAACATGTCAAAACCCAAACGGCAAACCTAACCGGAAGGCCGGAACCGGTTCTATCTCTATCCGGATCTATAATATTTTAATTCAAATCAGAACTGGTTTCTTAAAAAACCTGGTAGTAATGGTGGCCAACAAAACCAGTTCTGGATTCTTGAAGAAATCGGAAAGGAAACCGATTATACCTTTACCTGGCCAAAACCCAAACCAGCCAAAAACCGGTATCGATTATTGACTTTGTTGACAAGAACCGGAACCATTTGAAATCGGAACGTTCCGGTTCCAAAAAAAACCCGGTTTGACCATCTCTACCTGGTTGCACACTGCTAATCCCCACTAAAGGGATACCAAAAACAAAAGATTGTGTTTTTGAAACCGAAAGAACAGACAACAGACCGTTTAGTTATGGGTCGGTGTCAGGTTACTCGGTCAGATGGGCTAAGCTCCAGGCCGCTTTAAGGAAGTAAATCCTGAACTCATTACCAACACTTATTCCTGTTAAATCTTTAACTGCTTTAATTTTGTTGAAGCATCTTGATGGACTATCGAAACAAGCATCTATCTGGGTGCAAGCAACGGTGCAACCATTACATCTCATGAGAGATGTGTAAAGTTTGTTACCATCTAAGTAAGATTTTACTGACTATGTTTAGTCTAGCATCTTAGCATATTATCGGAGCCAACAGTCTCTCTGGGTGCAGCCTATTATCCCATAGGATAACGGTAAAATTTGCCTTCACCTCACCCTCTCCAAACCCTACAGCTTGAGTGGGATTTCAACTTTCAAGCGTATCTTTGTTTAGTTTAGTATATCGAGGGGCCATCAGGAATTCAGGAAGTATAGAAACAGAGCAAGACCAGCCCTAAGTCGAAATGGAGTTGGAGGCTGGTTCAACCAGCATGCTTCTTACTAGCATATGGGGAACCTGTATCAATGCGGACACGCGTGATCTACAAGACTCTATGGCTCAATATATGAAGAACTTCAAACATTTTACAACGATTTTGCTGGTTTATCAACCCAACATTGCAAAAGAGACAATTTGATTGTGCCAACATACGTAGGTTTTGATTGGACGATGATTGTTCCAAAATGACAAGAAACTACATGCTTAGAAGTGAAAATACAAATACATATTAAAATTAACCCAAAAGAGTGTGTAGGCCTTCTCCAGGTCAATAAACACCATATGTACATCTTGCTTCTTCTCCCTATATTTCTCCATCAATCTTCTAAAAATGTGTTTCGCTTAATAATTCATAATTCCTTAAGAGTTTGCTAATTGGTATTAACGATGGCTGGCTGGAATATGCCTTAGGTGTGCACTTCTCAGTCAAAATTGGTAGAATAGAACATATTTGGTTATACACAATGCAACACCTCACGAGCATGACGTGTGTGGGTTGCATACATGATTTTTAGGACCTAACAGGGAGAGGCCAACACACATGCCTGACACTGTACTGAGAAATGCCTAACACACAAATTTTCATGGATTTTATTAAATTAGCAAAGAGATGGTTATCATTCATCAAGATTATATGTAAGTAGCAGAACTTTCAATCCCTAAAGTTTCTAATGCAGATTATGAGTATATGAGAATGGGTAGAAAAACATGGGAAAGAGGATATTATGAGTAAAGAGTCGTATAAAGTGAGCAAAAACACTTAATTCAGAACATCTAACAAGGGTTTAACACAAGATCTCATAAGTCCCATCAAAACAAAATCAAAAGAAAACAAAACAAAACAGAAACCAAACCATGAAAGATAAACATACCACAAATCACCGAACAGCTGAGTATGTATCACTCTACCTCACTGTAACAATGTCATCAATCTTCAATATCATTCGAACGCACTCTGCAGCTAGAGTGATAGCACTTGTGCTCACAAGCAGGGGTTGAACCACATTTTCCTCCAAAATATTAGTAATTTGCCCCTTTCTAACATTAATTCCAGCATTAAGCTCACCCTGTGCATGCCTGTTACGAAGCTCCGTAACTATTGTAATTGGATTCAAACCTGCATTTTCAGCCAAAGTGTAGGGTACAACTTCAAGCGCTTCTGCAAAAGATTTAACACAGAAACCTTCCATCCCCTGCAAAACCTTCGACCATGCACCAAGCTGTCGTGAGAGCTCAATCTCTGGTGCACCACCACCTGCAATCAAAAACCTTTTGTTCACCAAACACCTAACCACACATAAAGCATCATGCAAACTCCTTTCTGCTTCATCAAGAACCAGTTGATTTGACCCACGAACAAGAACAGTGGTTGTTCTACCCATATCCTTAATCCCAGTGATCTTAACAATCTTCCCATCTCCAAGAGAAACTTCTTCCACTACATCTGCATACCCAAGTTTCTCAGCACGAAAATGCTCAATATTTGCAATGGGTAAGCAGTTCAATGTCTTGGTAATAAACTCGATATCATCACGTTCCACATCCTTAACCACCAAAATCTTGGCTTTTGCAAGATAATGCAGGGACAAATCTGTAACCGCATCACGCAAAATGCTTTTCTGAATCAACAACACATTGCAACCAGTGGCTTTAATCTTCTTAATCATGCTCAAGATGTAATTCCTTTCTTCCTTTAAGATCCTATCCATTTGAGTGTAATCCGACACCACAATCGACTGTTCAATATCGGTTTTTGGAGGGGATATTTGAAACTGAATGACAGCAATTTTGGCATTCTCAACACGAGTAGGACCGCCAGCAGCGTGACTAACCTTCTTATCAAACACCAGACCTTTAACAAGCTCAGTATCATCAACAGTACCTCCAAGTTTCTTCACGATTTTAACATCTCTAAGATCTACTAAATCAGGTTTTGCAGGGTCCACAACAGACAACACTGAATCTACAGCTATTGGAGCTAAAAGCGATGAGTACTGTGAAACTACCTTACTGTTGAGCGAAGTTGAAGCCGATTTAACGAGCGAATCACGATCGGAAAGCTCAACAGGAACCGCCATAGCTGTTAGAACCTCAACCGATTTCAGTGAAACTTTGTAGATCGAATCAGATACAACAGTCGGATGAATTCCGGCATGAAGTAGCGTTTGACACTGTTTCAAAAACGCACCGGCAATTACAACAACGGTGGTGGTCCCATCACCGGCGACGACATCTTGTGATTTAGATAGCTCAACAAGCATCTTAGCAGCGGGCTGAAGGACCTCCATTTTATTGAGTATAGTGGCGCCGTCGTTGGTGATAATGACTTCGCCGGAGGCGGTGGAGATCATCTTGTCCATTCCTTTTGGACCGAGACTGGTACGGACGGCATCGGCGACGGAGCGTGCCGCTTTGATGTTAGCCATACGAATATCGTCCTTCCGTTTGTTGTCGACGTAGCTTTCCGTCTTGCCTGAGCGCGGTGCTTGAACTGCCGTTGCTGCCATTGTTATCGGAAGAAGAGGTTACGATCTGTGATCGGTTGGGGGAGTTTTTGAAAGCCCGATTTGTAGATTTGAGGGGAAATAGAAACCCTAGAATTGGCACAAACCCTAAGCGAGGGTCTAAATTCAAAAAAAAATTAACTGCAATTAAAGCGCAACCCTATAGTTATTTGCATATGAGAAAATTCGCATCAAATTTCATTTTAGTCCTTATATTTTAACAATTTTATTATTTTAGTTCTTAAATTTTAAACTTTTGGATTAAAATGACAAAATTAATCAAACCACAGGGACTAGAATGACAATAAAATGTGAACCATAATAACCAAAATGACAAATTTTAAACTATTGAGCTAAAATGACAAAAGTTGCCAAACCGCGAGGACTAGCATTACATTTTACTCTTTTTTTAATTATAATTAAGGTTGCAAAACTCGCTAGGCGCTCCTAGGTCAGAATAGGTCATTGGAGCGAGTAATCGGGCAGTACTCGGCCCAAGGCGGGAGTACTCGAGTAATACTCAGGAACTACTCGGCCTCGGAACAACTTCTTGGAGCAAGTACTTGTAACGTTTACGAAATTTGTAATAATTATTTATATCTAATAAAGCGATTATGACGTCATTGGAAATTTTATTATTATTATTGATTGTTTTATGATAAAGTAATTCAAACAAAAACAAGATAATTGATTTTATAATAGATAATATAAGGTTTAGAAACTATTAACAATTTTATAAAATAAACAAATAAATTTTTAATTTTTAAATTTTTATAAACGTTATTTCTTAACTAAATAAATAATACATTTTTTTATTATTTATAATATGACATTAAAATAATGTTCTTGTAGAAATATAACAAATTTATATTTTTAATAATTCATAACAATTAAATATAAGAGATTTTAAAAGTTTAGGGTTAAAACTGTCAAAGATGAAAACTGTTTTTAAAAGGAGAAACTATGAGGGGCTGGAATTGTCAAACCCTCAAACCCATTACCCTCTCTACCCGGCTTCTTCACCCAAACCCGATCCATTGCCCATTTCTGACCCGTCTTTCATTTCCATCGATTGCCAGATGGTTACAGCTAATGGAAACTTATTTTAGGGAGGATTCGAACGCGCTAATCAAATAAAATCTTTAATTGATCGAATTCATATCGAATCAATCACAATTTCTACCAAAATTAGCAAGCTAAAAACGCGTTAATGGTATTCGGTCTAAACGTGTATAAAAACTCAATTCATTCGACCGAAACAATCCTTTGAACAACACGAACCTTTCTGCAAACCCAGAACCAACTCTCAAGTTGAAGAAATCGCGATTCAAGATCAACAACCTTCGGCCGATCGATTTTATTCCACAACTCAAAACCAGTTCAAAAGAAACTCAAGGTACACGTTCTATACATCATTCGAAACGATTTTCAACTAGGAATCATAGCCCTATGATTCAGGTTTCATTCGGGATCTCATTCGCTCGAATTTGAATAAAAACTAAACTAGGGCTCGGTTTATTCTTGTTCTTAAAACTGAAATGGGGTTCTGTTTTAATAATATGTTAAAACTATTTAAAACGCAACTCTTTCGCAGACATTTGTCTAGTTTAGCTGGTTATGCGTGTGGGTTTGGGGGCTGTGGTCGCGGGTTCGAATCCCATCCGGGGTCAAACCGGTTTTGTCATTTTTTTTATATATTAAACCTATTTTAAATACTTTAATTATTCAGAAAATATTTTTATAAATAAAATATTAATCTGAAATAAATAATAAAATGTTATATAATTATAACTTTTATTATCAATTATTTATTTACTTATTTATTTATTTTACTTATTTAAAATAAATTAATATGTAATTACTTATTTTTATAAATAAACAATTTTTACAAACTTATAACTTCTTAGATCATTTATCTATTAATTTATTTATTCATTTATATAGTTATTGAATTATTTAGTTATTTATTTGTTTATTTAATTACAACTCGTTATCTCATTTACTTATTTAATTATTTAATTATTTATTTATTTATCTAAAACAATTTAACTCATTTATTTAGTTATTTATTTATTTAATTACAACTCGTTATCTCATTTATTTAGTTAATTATTTATTTACTTACTTATTTACCTAAAACTATTTATCTCATTTATTTAGTTACTTATTTATTTATTTATTTAAATTTCAATTCGTTATCTCATTTATTTGGTTAATTATTTATTTACTTATTTATTTATATAAAACTATTTATCTCATTTATTTAGTTATCTACAAATATTTATCTCATTTATTTAATTATTTATTTATTTACAAATCTTTATCACATCCATTTAGTTATTCATTAATTGTGTTTGTTCAAAACAAATCGAATCCGTTGACCCATTACAAAACTTAGTTAGATCCATAGAACGACATAGATTTGTTAAACATATGCCTATTGAACTATTTAGGTGAACATTGAAATTGTGTTGGATATTATTTGGATCATACTTTGACATTTATCAAGACTATCAAGAACACTAATGTGAGTCTTCATAGCCCCTCTTTTACTATTTTTGTTTTAGGGGTGAAACATGCAACTTATTTATTTCATTTACTTGTGAACTTAGCTAATGGACTTATAGTTAGTGAACTTTAGCTAAGCATAGGCATTGATCACATTCATTTTAGTGACTATGATAGATCTATTGGACCGACCATCCCACCGTTGTTTGATTTACCCCTTCGGGGGAGGCCCGCGGTGATAGTTTGCTATTTGAGCATTTTAGTAATGCTAATCATAGGTCAATCATCATTTGTTATCATTTGTTGATCTGCTTTACTTGCTAGTTCATTTTGACTATGATCATTATGCTTAGAGTTCACATATATCATTATCTATATCATTTTTATTAAACCTTTTGGTTTGAGTGTCAAAACCTATGAAACTCACCAACTCTTTGAGTTGACACTTGATTTTTAACATGTTTCAGGTGGAAATGGAAACTAGCATTATTGAGCTTGGATTTAGCTTTAATTATTTATTTTATGTCTTTGAATTATGAATTTGAAACGTTGTAATAGCTAGGGTTGAATTTATTTATTTGACTTTGTAATGAATGATGGATATAATTTTATTGAATGATTAGTTATTATTATTTACATCTTTATACCCTAAGCTATGAACAATCTACACTTCGTGCCGCCCCGATGTTTCCGCCATCGGTCGGGGTGTTACAGTACTCGGCTTGGAGGCCGACTTTTGCAACAGTGATTATAATTATAAATTTCCAAAACCTTTATAACTTTCATCAACTATAAAATATTCATATGTTTTATAAAAAAATATCATAAAAATAATATTTATTCACCTTTTAAATTAAAAAAACTAGGAAATTAAAAAAAAACAATATACAAATTTTGTTCGTGTATATAACTTATTTTATTTATGTATATTCTAGTTGCTTCTATTACAGTACTATGTTAGTAACCCGTGTGAAACAAAAAATAACGAATAATTATCAACGAAAATTTACATAATATAACATGATTTTTAATGTAAAATACGATTACAATTTCGTATCATTTAATATTTTAAGTATTAAAATAACTATATTGTTTCATAAAACACTAACTTTTTTTATAATATGTTTTTCCTTAAACATTGTGTTTCAAATAATTGTTTTTGAAAATTTTATAATTATATAATAATTTTTTCAAAAAAAATGTTTTTTTAATATTGATATATTTTAATGTATTGAAAAATCTTTATTATTTTAAAAATGTATAAAAAGTATATTTAATATTTAATAATATTATTTAATATTACATGTATTTAATAGGAGGGAGATACGGGAAATGAATGTTGAGATGATTTAAAATCATGTTATGTGACAATAAAAACCTTTATTTATCATTAGGCTATCCACAGCGGTTACCCCACTGAAAATCCTTCCCCACCTAAATTTCTTGTCACGTCATCACCCCACTGAAAACCTTAAACTCTCACAGTGGTCACCCAACTGAAAACTCTTCTCCACTATTCCACATCAACCAATCAGAAAGCAAGAAGCCAAGCGGACCAATCAGAAAACGAGAAGCCTAACGGGGAGCGGGAGCCATGGGGCTGCAATTGGCGAGGGGGCCGCTGCATGGGGGGCGGTGTTCCCGCTGTTGGCCGCCGAAGGATGCAAGGCCGCGGGAGGGATAGGGGAACCACTGTGGGCGGTCTTATAGGTAGATTGTTAGTTTTTTTTCTTCTTTTTAGAAAGATATGTGCCTAGAACACTATAACATGAACATTTATTGACGTAAATGGTCTTGAAATTCCACCAATTGCTTTGTAGCTACAAGTATGTATACCTACATAACATCATTAACTCCTATTATATTTTCTTTCATTTCGCCTAATTGTAAAATATTCATTTATATTTTTATTCATAAAAGTTTACCCCACGGGCCCATGGATTTTTACATATTCAAAACTTTTATTATGATGTTATTTTTTTTTATAAAAATCCTAAGATTTGACTTGTTCTGCTTTTCTTTTTATATATAATAGGTTAAGAACATGGTTGCAAAAGTCTAGCCTTCAAGGCCGAGTACTTCCCGTGTATTAACCAAGTGCTCCTCGCCTAGGCCGAATACATAATACTCTCCGATTACTCGCTCCAAAGAGTTGTTCCGACCTGAGAGCGTCTAACGACTTTTGCAACATTGGCTAAGAGTATATGTAGAGTATGATAGGTATTTTGATGCGTAAGTTATCGTTCAAAAAAAGAAAAGGCTAAGAGTATGTGTGTGTGTAATGGACTCATTTATTACAATATTAACTCATTCATAAAACAATTTCCCAAATTACAACAACATCAATACTAGGGTTTATATAGTATCATGTTAAAATTATTTTTCAAAAACTTCGTTTAGGTTTCGAGGAGCCTCCCCTTTGTCCTCTACACATAGACTGGTCAACAAGTTTGCCACCAGAGGCGCACCTCCTTGACTCCATCTTGATCCGAAGCTCAAAACTCTTAAACAAACGTGGACTCTGCATCTCCAAACTTTTTAATAATGATTTTTTTTTAATTATTAACTTAATATTTGCATACCCAACCCGAATTTGGTTACATCAACAACACTTAAAAGACTAATTTAATCATTGTTTTCACGAGTAGCTTGTTAGTTGTCTTTTATTATATCTGACTTACTTTTTAAGTCTAGAAAGTGTATTTTAAAGACAATTTAACTTTTTTCTTGTTTTAACTGGTAAATATATTTTAATTCTAGTTTTACTTTTAAACTACTTCAAGCTATATTACACATTTGTCTGAATTTAAACTCATACCCTTTTATTTAAAAGGTAAAACCTATGAGACCATATGTAATACTCATCTTACTGAAAATCTTAAAACCATTTAATGGTCACCCTACTGAAAAACCTTCCCTAGTGAGGTTTCCAAAGGTAAAAAACTGAAAAATAGAGAAGGTTTACAATGGGGAGCGGGCAGCGCTGGGCCGGGAGGGGGGGCGGTGTGCCCACTTGACCCCGCCTCACCACTGCTTCCTGCCCGTTCCACGGGGAGACCATTAGACTATGTGTTATCCATCACTCCCCCTCACTCCACGTAGGTGCCACACAATCAACCAACACCATCACCCCCTTATTACTCCACATCATCTTTACATTTGTTATCCATCATTCTCCCATCACTTCCCTATCATTCCACATCATCACCCCCTTTTTCCCCCTTTCCTTTTCTTTCACCCTGTGATGCCCCTCACGCCTGCCCCTCACGCCCCTGTGTAATGGGGGGAGGGCGCCACCGGGACGTGACCGGCCCCTCTCACGCCCTCATCACACACCACAACACATAGCCTTACAAATGGTGTGACAATTGAGCAACTCTGGTAACGACAATTTATCTATATTTAATCACATACTACACATATACAAGCATTTGCGTGCATTTGTGTAAGTGCTTTTCCATAACAATAAATGCATTAAATAGGATTAACATGCAATGTAAAGCTTAATCATACTCGATTTAAATATGGACAATTAGACAAACATCCACTCACTCTAAATGTGTTTTAACGCACTCTTTAAATGGACATAAACACATTATGTCCTCCTATGGCTTATACTCAAATGAAATTAGATAAATTTTTTGAATAATGGTATAATTAAAAAAATAATAAATATAAAATAGGTCAAAAATTATTTTGAGTTTTAAAAAATTGTCACAACTAATTCTTGTTCTTAATTTTGTTTCTACAAGAATTAGTATTAGTTGCCTAGAATGTATAAAATAGAAAGTAGAAATAACATTTTTGTTAGTTTTTTAAATCAGACCTAAACTGGTAATTTTAACAAACCATTTGACATCTTTAACTCCACATATTTGTTTAAATCATAAGTTTCAAATAAAACATATAATTTTATAATTTAAGTTATACACATTATTATCTTATTATATTTATGTACGGATGTACCTTATAAAATCCTTATACTACATAAATCGGAAATAAAAAGTTAAATAATAACTCGTATTAATGTGGTTAGAAAATATAATAATATTTATAATGAAATTTATTTACATACAAAAATATATATTTAATATTAATATAATTATTTAATAAAAAGAATAATAAGAAAATAAAAAATATCAAATAATAACATCTGTTTTTAACCACATGCTTTAATCCGCTTTACCATAAATGGCTGGATCGAAGGCTCAGTCGGGTCCTACTTATATCCGATGGATATATCTACTGAACATCCAACAAACCGTGAGCCGGAACCATGGCGAGATCTAACCGGCACGATCGTGATGGTCACCGGTGCATCCTCCGGCATCGGCCGAGACTTTTGTATCGACCTAGCTAAAGCTGGTTGCCGGATAATCGCCGCCGCCCGTCGAACCGATCGCCTCAAGTCTCTGTGCGATCAAATTAACAATGCGAATCAAATTGAAGCCAGGCATGACGACGGTCCGGTCGTCGCGGTGGCGTTGGAGCTTGATGTTAGCGCCGATGGTCCCGCCATCGAAGAGTCCGTGAAAAAGGCGTGGCATGTGTTCGGCCGTATCGATGTTTTGATCAACAACGCTGGTATTAGAGGTAATTTTATGAAGGAGAATATATTGCTTCTACAAATAATTGATTAGATTCCATTATTTTATAAATTATAGATAGTTTTCTCTTATTCATATCATCTTAAAATTAAAATAGATAAGACGCAAAGGCTCTAGCGAATTTAAATGTAAAAGTATAGATGTTTAAAATACTAAAAACCGTTTAATAACGAAAACCTAACTGTATTCATTACTAAAAACCAAACCAAATTCCGAATTCGGCTTTCGGGTCAATTTTTTTAAAATTTAGTTTGGTTGATTAACCTATTAAGCCGAACACAAATTTAAATTTATTATCTTATTAACAATATATAAGGTTGTTTTCGATTTTTAACTGGTTTATTTGGTTTTTAATCGGTTTATTCGATTAAATTTGACTTATTCGGTTTATTCGATTGTATTTGACTTATTCGGTTTTTAGCTAGACTATTTGGTTTTTAATCTGTTTGTTTGGTTTTAACCAAAACCAAACCGAATCACTTCTCAAATTCGGTTAGGTTTTCAGACAGGGAAAAAAATTGAAAATTGAATAAACCGTTAACCGAACCGATGAACACCTATAGTTTAAAGGCATGAAAGTAATTTTCTATACTTTAAAGAAAATTATTTTTTGTATCTTAAATTATGTCTTTAAATGGTTTCTTTTAATTCTCTTTAACTAATTGGTTCTCATTTGAATGAATCTCTATATATACATATATATCAAAAATTGTGTGCCCCTAAGAAAATAGGCCCAGAACGGAGGTCGGGTTTGCCCATCTCCCAGGCCACCGCTGCTCATAAGATGAAATCACCAATCGGATTGGGAAAGATATATAAAACAAAAATAGTTACTTATAATAATTACAAACAAACATGCCCAACAATATCACTAAAGTAGGGTCTCGGGATGCTAGGGGTTTCCACATTCGCTCATAACTCACTCACTTCACTCAGTAGGTGTTATAGGAATAGTGGGTGAGTGGTGAGTGAATTTTTTTAATACAAAATATTAATTATTTTTTGATAGTTACTTAGACCATGTGTAGTCATCAAGCCTCCGTCACTCCATATAGACGCCAGGTAGGTGTCACATAAACAACAAACACCATCACTCCTCATCACTCCACGTCATCACCACATGTGTTATCATCACCCCTCATCAAGCCCTGTCACTCCTCTTTTTTTCCTCTTTCTTCTCTTTTCACGCTGTGAGCTTGGTCACGTATAAGCCTCTCACGCCCCTGTGTAGTGGGGGAGGGCGCCAAAAGGGCGTGACCGGCCCCTCTGACGCCTCCATCACTCACCATAACATATGGTCTTATAAAGATAATTTAACAATAAACCATAAATAAAAAACACTGAAAAATGTTAACAAATTAGTAAATTCTATATTTTTTCCTAATTTTTTTCATCATTTCATCTGGTTCATGTTCTCGTCCCGTCAAATGAGGGTAGTAAACGTGTGATTAGGGGTGTAAACGAGCCGATCCCGAGCTCGTTAAGGCTCGAGCTCGGCTCGTTAGAAAATTTCCAGGCTCGAGCTCGGCTCGGCTCGTTTAGAGTTTTAATTATTTAATTTATTTACTTTAATTACTAATTTAATTAAATTTATAATTATATTTTCCAAATTTAACATAAAATATTTGATTTAACTATATTTATCATAATTTTATATATAAAAATACTTAATTTTATAAATAAACACTTAATATAATAAATAAAAATTATATAAACAAAAAGCTCGTTAAGGCTCGCGAGCCGGCTCGAGCTCGATAAGTAAAGCTCGAGCTCGGGCTCGATAACTAAACGAGCCACATTTTTGGGCTCGAGCTCGGGCTCGTTAAGGCTCGGCTCGTTCGAGCTTTTTACCGATCCGATCCCGAGTATTTCACGAGCTGCCTTGGTTCGTTTACACCCCTACGTGTGATGGATCGAGTTGGGATCGTTTGAATTGAATGCATTGTTTGTGTTGTTCTGATTCAATTTGTTTTTGTAATCAGTTGAGATGCATGATGTTTGCGTAAAAAAAATAATTTTCATGCAGTATTTATAGTTAAGGTCTTTTTAAAAAAAAATAAAAAAAAATCATATTTTACTTTATAAATATTTATGGGTGTTTGGGAGTGTCCTTTTGGGATAAAGGTAAGGTTTATGATCATACCTTCTTCTCAACACACACAAGGCAGGACTCTGTTGTTTGAGTGGGATTTTATTGTGTAAGTTTGCTTGTATTTTATATCTGTTTAAAATCGTAAAATTATGGCAAAATTCAAATTTTTGAAGGGCATTAAGCAGAGTGAGCTCAATAGAACCACTGCTTATGGAACACTCACGCAGAGGCTGTAGAGTCAATCTTAAATTAAAAGGGTTATTATGTAATTTGGTTTATTAGATTTAATGTCTATCGGTTTAATGGACTAAGTCGGTAGAATTAAGGATATAACTCAGCTGGAATTGAGTTTATCCATTCCTATGTTCTTGTGGTTTTCTTTTATAAATTGGAGATATTTTTTCTTTATTGATGGGAAGTTTTCTATCAAACAGTTTATTGGAGAAGGGATTTCAGATACATTGTGCATCTGTTAATTGTTTTTGACTTATTTGATCTGGTACCAATAGCTTCAATTGGTATCAGAGCTACGTTCGAGGGACCGAACCTTGATCCAAAGGGCCGGATCAAGCACCAACATCAAGAAAGTCAGCAACCGGAGATTTTGCAGGCGCGCAAGCAACGAAAAGATCAAGAACGATGGCCGATAAGGAAATTCCACAGAATCAATTGGCTACGACCGATCGAAGCATCAATATCCCGTTCCATTGCCCGACCCTAACCGATACAAATTACACAATTTGGTCGCTTAGGATCAATGCAATCTTTAAAGCACAAGGAATTTGGGAGGCTGTCGAACCAGGGACTGGAGTCGACCCGAGGAAAGATAATGCAGCCATCGCTTTGTTATACCAAGCACTACCGGAGGACCTGGTGATACAAGTGGCTTACTGTGAACGAGCAGCAGAGATATGGCAAGCAATCAAGACCCGGCATGTTGGAGTCGAGCGAGTCATGGAAGCCCGATTACAGACATTGAATGTGGAGTTTGCAGCCGCAAAGATGAAGGATGGAGAAAAAGCTGACGACTTTGCAGCAAAACTATCGGGTTTTGCCTCTAGATCAGCATCACTCGGGAAACTCATTGAGGAAACTAGCTTGGTAAGGAAGCTACTCACGGGGCTGCCAGAAAAGTTCATCAACATAGCTGCAACAATTGAGCAACTTGTTGATCTCAACACGGTCAAGTTCCAAGAGGTAATAGGTAGACTCAAAGCATACGAAGAAAGAACCAGGAGCACCAAGCCAAACCATGACCAACTGCTGTTATCCTATGAAGAATGGGACCAGAAGAGGAAACAAGCAAAAGGCCAAGGCCGAGGCCGAGGCCGAGGCCGAGGCCGAGGCCGAGGCCGAGGCCGAGGGATTGGTCAAGAAACAAGGGGCAGAGGCCGTGGTCGCGGGCGCGGGGGTGGTCGAGGCAGAGGAGTGGGCCGCGGGCAGACCTCCAGGGAAGGGGCTCATGAACCAGAGAAGAGAGATCGGTCAAAGCTACAATGCTTTAGATGTGATGCCTTTGGCCACTTATCAGCCGACTGCCCAACCAGACAAAACGAAGAAAAGGTGAACCTGGCTCAGGCAAATGCTGATGGACCTGCCCTTCTGATGTCAGTTGCTGAACAGAACAAAAGAGAGCTGATCTATGTAAACGAAGACAAAGTACTCCCTGAAAAATACGGGTCTCACAGTGAGGGTGAATGTGTGTGGTATTTGGATACAAGGGCAACAAATCACATGACCGGAAACAGGGAGTTGTTCTCAGTTCTCGACACAAGTGTAGGAGGGGAGGTACGATTTGGAGACAACTCCTGTTCAAAATCGAAGGTAGAGGATCCATCATACTCGAATGTAAGAATGGGGGATAGAGACTTCTAACTGACATTCTGTATATCCCATATTTAAAGGCGAATGTATTCAGCATAGGGCAAGCCGAGGAAGGTGGATGTGAGATTTCCATCAAAGATGGGGTGCTAGCCATACTTGAGCAAGATAGGACCTTGTTGATGAGGACTAGCAGGTCACCAAATCGACTCTACCGGATCAGCCTAAAGATTGGGTCACCAATCTGCCTTTTGGCCAAAGCAGGAGATAAAGCTTGGTTGTGGCATGCCCGGCTTGGGCATGTTAACTTCGACACCATCAAAAGGCTGGGAACGAGCGGCTTAGTACATGGAGTGCCTCCCATTGACCACCCTTCACAACTTTGTGAAGCCTGCTTAGCTGGAAAACACACCAGACAAAGCTTCGCAAGCCAAAGCACATTCAGAGCCGAGGAACCTTTGGATCAGGTCTACGCAGACTTGTGCGGACCTATAACACCTGCCACCAATGCTGGGAACAGGTATGTTCTACTTTTTGTCGATGACAACAACAGATTCATGTGGCCCTACATGTTGAAAACAAAGGATGAAGCGCTGGAAAAGTTCAAGCACTTCAAGGCACTGGTGGAGAACCAATACAGAAAGAAGATAAAGGTGCTTAGAACAGAGCGAGGAGGAGAATTTACCTCCAACGAGTTCAAGGAATTTTGTGAACAATCCGGGATCACAAGGCAGCTAACTGCCCCATATACCCCTCAACAAAACGGCATCGTTGAGAGGAGGAATCGAACTGTGATGAGCACAACCAGAAGTATCTTAAATGCAATGAAGATGCCTCAAGAGTTCTGGGTAGAAGCAGTAAGGCACTCCATCTATGTCTTGAACCGGTTACCAACGAAAATACTCAAGTATCAAACACCCTACGAAGCCCTAAAGGGAAACAAGCCACGGATCGACCATCTAAAGGTATTTGGATGTGTTGGGTTTGTAAAAACCCCCTCGCAGCTCACAAGGAAGCTTGATGATAGAAGCATAGCCATGGTACATTTGGGAATTGAGCCTGGAACAAATGCCTACCGCATGTATGATGTTAAAGGAAGACGAGTGGTGGTAAGTCAGGATGTGGTGTTCAATGAGACACAAGGCTGGGAGTGGAACAAACATCAAGAGCAAGACCATTCGAGCCAAGCAGACTTTGTGATACACTCAACCCCACTCGAAGAAGACCCAAGCAACTCTGAAAGAGGAAGGCAAAACTTTGACATCAGCAGCCCAGCAAGACCCCAAGTTGGAAGTCCGGCCCTGAGAAACAGCCCACTCTCCGCAGGAGAAACCTCCTCAAGCTCAACCGACACCGGCTTCAGCAGCCCTAAGTCAACAGTTGCTGGTCGTGGCCCCATGCTGCCAGAATCTGCAACTCGGATATATGGAAGTTCAGATCCTTCTGTGGCTGAAAGTGAAACGTATGATGATACCCTTCCACAAGGAACTAAGAGCCTGCATAAAATATATGAGCTGCTACTCACCTAAGGAGAACCAACAAGCTACAAGGAAGCCACGGGCAATAAAGAATGGGAACGAGCCATGGAAACTGAGTTGGCTTCAATTGAGAAGAATCACACCTGGGAGTTGACTGACCTACCTTTGGGGCACCGGCCCATTGGTTTAAAGTGGATCTACAAGATCAAAAGGAATGCAAGTGGTGATATAACCCGGTACAAGGCAAGGCTAGTAGCCAAAGGCTACATTCAACAGTTCGGTGTGGATTATAAGAAAGTATTTGCGCCTGTGGCTAGGCTGGAAACTGTACGGCTCATCTTAGCACTGGCTGCTCAAAGGGGCTGGAATGTTCATCATCTAGACGTGAAGACTGCATTCCTTCACGGGGAATTGAAAGAAGAGGTGTTTGTGTCAGAACCAGAAGGCTATGTGAAGAAAGGCAAAGAAAGAATGGTGTACAAACTGTCAAAGGCCCTCTATGGTTTAAAGCAGGCTCCTCGAGCCTGGAACACGAAACTGGACAGTGTTCTAGTCATGTTGTATCGAAGAGGTGGTAGGTTAGTGGCTGGAGTGATTTATTACTCCTACATACACCTTATAAAGGAATGTGACTTTCAAAAGTGCAAATTGGAGCAGGCAGTTTATGTAAAAAGGTCACGAGAAGGATCATTGCTAGTGGGCATCTATGTGGACGACCTAATTGTGACTGGAACAAGTATCGAGTTGATTGAGAGGTTCAAAAGACAAATGGAAAGAAGATTTGAAATGAGTGATTTGGGTCCACTATCGTATTACCTTGGCTTAGAGGTAATGCAGGAAGAGGATGGAATCAAGATCAAGCAATCTAGTTATGCCAAGAAGATCTTACAGCAAGAGGGTATGTGGGAGTGCAACCCTACGAAGTATCCAATGGAACCGGGTCTCAAACTTGCGAAGGACGATGGCAGTAACTTGGTGGATGCTACTGCATATCGAAGAACAGTGGGATGCCTTCGGTACCTGACTCACTCAAGGCCTGACCTTGCATATTCTGTAGGATATGTAAGCAGATATATGCAAGCCCCAAGGAGTACGCATGCTCAAGCAGTAAAGCAGATCCTTCGGTACATCAAAGGGACTCCAGATTTGGGCATTCATTACAAGCGAAATGGAAGTAACATCTTGATCGGTTTCAGCGATAGCAGTCTTTTAGCAGGCAGTGATGATGGAAAAGGTACAACCGGGTTGGTGTTCTATTTCGATGATGGTCCAATCAGTTGGTGTTCCCAGAAGCAACCAACCGTCGCATTATCATCTTGCAAATCAGAGTTCATGGCTGCCACTATGGCAGCATGTCAAGCTATTTGGCTGCAAGGATTGTTATATGAAATTACAGGAGCAAGCGAAGAGGTGATTATCATTCGGGTAGACAACAAGTCAGCAATTGATCTTATGAAAAACCCTGTTTTTCATGGAAGGAGTTAACACATAGACAGGAAATACCATTTTATCAGAGAATGCGTGGAAAAGAACAAAATAAAGGTTGAGTATGTAAGTGGGGATCAACAACCAGCCGACATTTTAACCAAGGCCCTTCCAAGGATAAAGTTTACTCAGATGTGGGAAGTTCTGGGAGTCAAGCTGATGGAAAGTAAATGAAAACCAAGGTGGATTTAAGATTGAGGGGGTGATTGTAGAGTCAATCTTAAATTAAAAGGGTTATTATGTAATTTGGTTTATTAGATTTAATGTCTATCGGTTTAATGGACTAAGTCGGTAGAATTAAGGATATAACTCAGCTAGAATTGAGTTTATCCATTCCTATTTTCTTGTGGTTTTCTTTTATAAATAGGAGATAGTTTTTCTTTATTGATGGGAAGTTTTCTATCAAACAGTTTATTGGAGAAGGGATTTCCGATACATTGTGCATCTGTTAATTGTTTTTGACTTATTTGTTCTGGTACCAATAGCTTCAGAGGTGGCGTGGTGTTTGCATGAGCATGATCTAATGCGACCCACTCTCCAATTACTCTTCACATGATCTAACACATCCTCTTATGTTAAAGTTTTACAATCATGTTGAATTATGCATTTAGGTCCTTACAAAAGTTCATTGGATTTGGAAGAAGAAGATTGGGATAGAACATTTAGAACAAATGTAAGAGGATCATGGTTGGTATCAAAGTATGTTTGTCGACAGATGCTCGCTTTTGATCAACAAGGATCCATAATCAACATATCTTCGATTTCAGGTCTTAATCGTTTGCTTCCACATGGAGCTGTTGCTTATGCATCTTCAAAATCAGCTCTTAATACAATGACAAAGGTACTTTAAAAGGTCATCTTTATGTTGATCATATACTTTTTATGATTCTTTACAGTATGCTTTCAAATTGGCAAAAGTATAAAAAAATCAAACATATTGTGTTAATTAAGGTGTTTTTCATTGGGGGCAGCTAAAAAACTGCTGGATCTGTTTGTTATTCACTTAATTCAATTTAGAGTTGTTTGGCTGCACAAAGGAATCAGGTTAAGGGTTCGGTTTCAGGGTTGAGTCTTTTAAGCTGGAAACCTGAATAATCCTTTACCAGCAGTTTTTATTTCAAACTAGTTGATAATCCATTCTAAGGCTATGTGTTATCATGTGTGAGTGAGGCGTGAGAGGGGCCGGTCACGCCCCGGTGGGCCCTCCCCCCACTACACAGGGGCTTGAGAGGCAAAGTCGTGACAGCCCTCACGGAGTGAAGAGGAAGAAAAATGGGAAGAAAAGGGGGAAAAAAGGGTGATGGGGGCTTGATGAGGGGTGATGATAACACATGTGGTGATGACGTGGAGTGATGAGGGGGTGATGGTGTTGGTTGATTACGTGGCGCCTATGTGGAGTGATGGGGGATTGATGATAACACATAGCCTAAATAAACCAACTCTAATAATTCCAATAACCCGGGTCAAGTAACCCAAAGAAAATTTGATTTTATTAATATCCACTTCAGAATAGCCCAAGTGTTTGAATGAGACACTGGTAATATTTGTTGCCCAGGATCATACTTCAAATTAGGACCAGTAAATTAATATTTGGAATGAACAAGAATTGTGGTTAAATTACCAACAATCAATGGTAGGTAAATAAATAACAAACAATAACTGACCAAGACAATTAATATAACTTCAACTAACATAATCATAACTATCCTAACGGTAGCTGACTTTTGCTTTTACATTTAACTTCCTAAATTACACTGAATTGCTTGATTATACAACAATACCCTCCCTACATGTTATGCAACTAATTTGGAACGCGTGACCCAATTTGTGTTTGGTCTCAGGTGGCCATGGTATGTGCATTTTAGACGTGACATGGACCTAACATGAAATTCGCAGGTTTGAGTTATTTTCATGGCCAAATCCACAAACCCGCTGTCTAAACGGGTTGTTAGGGGGATAAGGTGTGTGAATTTTGATATTACATGAACCTAACACGAAAATCACTGGTCTAAGACAGTTTCATGACCAAACCCATGAACATGCTTATCTAAACAGGTCATCAGGTGAATAAGGTGTGTGACTGGCATTACACGAACCTAACATGAAATTTGTCGGTCTGAGTTAGTTTTGTGGCCAAACCCATAAACACATTTATTTAAACGGGATGTGTTTGGGTAGACCTGATGAGTTCACAAGTTGACTCATAATTTGCTTCTTTCTGAAAATTTCTTCAAAGTGTGTTTCATGTGTTCAGTAGAATATAGAAGTGAAAAGATAAAAAAGAAATTATCATATGGTTTTATAGGTTCAAAGCAATTATTTTATACCATTTATGAGTTATCAATATGCTAAAAAGGTGAAATAAAAACAATTAATAAAAATTGGCTTATGCTTGTTTTGATCCATGAAAAATCATGTAGCTCAAGTTCATGTGTTTGGAACGAGTCCCTTAAACAAGCCTGCTCCTTGAAACACATTTTGACATAATTGATTCATTTTTTAAGTAATTTCATGCAGGTAATGGCAATAGAACTTGGAAAAAATAAAATAAGGGTAAACTCAATTTGCCCTGGGCTATTTAAATCCGAAATAACTGGTGAAATTATGCAAATGAAATGGCTCAAGAATGTGGCTTCAAGAACAGTGCCATTAAGACACTTTGGCACCACTGATCCTGCCTTAACTTCACTCATTAGGTACTTAATCCACGAGTCGTCAAACTGCGTGACAGGTAACATTTATATCGTCGATTCAGGACACACATTACCAGGTGTACCACTTTACTCGTCACTTTGAAGTTACTTGTGGTTCAAGTATGTTCATGTTAGTATTTGACCCGGATTCCAAATTACGTATAGTTATGTTTATCATGTATATACCAAGTAGGGTAATTGGTTCGTTTTGTTTATGTTTTCTCTGTGTTAGTTTGTTTGTCTGTTTCAGTTGTCGTGTTGGTTTGTTTTGCCTTGTTGCATTCAATTTTTGTGTTAATCGGTTTCCTAAAGTGCCCTACAAACTTCTGCAAAAACTAGCAGAATCAATTTAAGTCATTGGTTTTGTTTGACTTTATGACTTTATGTTGTCTGTTCTTTCATCTTCTGTTATTGATAAATATTGTAATATTTTTTCTTTCTTCTGTATTTTTCTAGAGGACGCCCCATTTGCGGTGCATGCATATAATGTATACATGTGTGGGTCCTCAAGGGGCCAAAGTAAAATTGTACTAATTTTAACGTTATTTTACTTATTTTGTGAAAATAACGTTAAAAATGTTGGAATGATCAACTTCAAACGATAACTTTGAGCCGGGGACTCCTTCGGAGCAGCCTCTATCCCAACTGGGACAGGGGTAAGGTTTGTGCCCATCCTTCCCTCCAGACCCTACTGAAAAGTGGGAATACTGGGTAAGTTTATTTGTTTGTTATATTTTTCCATAGGAGACTTGTCAATGCGATTGTCTTTTTCGAGTAGCTTTCTTAATACTCTAGCGTAATAGGTAACGTTTGCCTTCATCTTACACCTTTCATGTCTTATTTATTATTTATATTTTGTTAGACTTCTTTGTTTGTCTTATTTATTTTGCCTTCTCACAATTCTGCGGATTAAGTTTCTGTGTTTTATCACTAGCGGGACCGCGATCAGGGACTCTATCTCTTGGACCCCGAAAGGGCGCGACCCTCTTGACCCCTGCTTGGTGAGGAGCTCCAAACTCTTTAAGATATCTTCATATCCCATTACACTTAAATATACAACAAGATTCAGGTTTTGACCGGTTTTTATTGATTTTTGGCCGGTAAAGATGGAACCAGTTCTGTTTATGATTTCTCTGAAAAAGTGGAACCGTCTGTGTTGGAGAAATTCGTCTAAGTCACTTGGAGTTCTATCGGATCGTGTAAGAATCACTATCCGAAAGCAATATTTCTTTCCTTTCGATATCAAGAAATTTAATTTTGGGATAATTCAATAGAGAGAAAAATCAGAGATGTGAATTTTCGATCGTTGGAAATATGTCCGTGAATTCGTTTATCTTGTTCATCACCAACCAACTGCAAGGTAATTATTGGCGGTTGGTTTTGGCAGGTGAAGTTGCGGGATTGCCACCAGGGGCTCTGCCCCTTAGACCCCGCTAGGGGCGCTGTCCTAGGACCCTACAAGGGGGCGCAGCCCACTTGACCCCCGCGCTTGATCAGGAGGTTAGTAATATTAAATGGGTGTGCACTCTTCACCTCCAATTCTTTAATATTCCTTCATATCCAATTACACTAAAATATACAAGAGTCTCAGTCTGTACCTGCTGGTTCAGGTTGGACCGGTTTCGGTTTTGGTTAGAGTACTCGGTTTCAATTCCGGAATCAGTTTTGCCAACCTCTAACTGCACATATATGCATGCTTTATGAGAAGGTACAAAAAAACATTTTAGGATATCATATCTTAGTGACATACACATACACGTAAAACATAACTAAAAAAAGTTTAAAAATAAAAATATGACAACCTTGGGACTAAACGAATGAAACTTGTACATAAAAGCAGCATAAGACTTATCTTTTCTACATAAATCAGATAAGGATTGATGTGGTGGTAAATTCATTGCGTGTTAGTAGAGATGTGCAAAAAAAAGATGTAATCAATTACCTAAATCGGAACCAATCCTGGATTAATGGGTAGTAGAGGTGGCAATCTTTACCTATGTCAAAGGAAATGGGTTGGTTTGGGTAAATAATTGTAGGATAATGGGTTGAAATGGGTAACATCGTAATATTAGATGGGTTGAGATGGGTAGCACTTGAACACAATGCGGGTCAAGACGGGTAACCAAAAAAATTTGTAAATGCAATGGATTCAAAAATTTAACAATGATTAATAACATATTTGATGAAAAAATCACTAAAAATTATCCAAATGAACTATTTGTTTACTTATAACACATCTAAAGTTAAATTAAATTGATGTTTTTTAAGAACAATCCATTTAGACCCGAAATTATTTTGCTTAAAACCCGTTCTGACCCGTTACCCAACCCGCCCATTTTGCCAGGCATAATGGGTAGAAAGTATACTGGGTTTTTCAGAGAAATTGGGACTCAAACCTGTTTTAAAAACCGGTCAGTAGCTCGAACCTAACCGGAACCGGTTCTTGACTTTGTTGATTAGAACAAGAACCAATTTGGAACCGCAACTGGTCCCATAAAAACCGCTTTGCTCAACTCTGCTTGTTAGAACCCATAAAAACCGCTTTGCTCAACTCTGCTTGTTAGAACTCATAATTTGGAGAGGAAACTAAGGGAAAAGGTGTATCCAAATTTAACTTATCGTTCTTATTTCACCGATTCCCGTTATTACGCAACCCAATTTGTCAAGCTGTACAAATTCCACTTATACAGTTTGAGTATAGCAGACTAGCAGTCCCTGAACTACACGTACCATTTTAGACTTTTTAGCATAGGTGGGGTATATGTAGTTCTAGTTTTTCAGATAAATCATAACCGGAGTCGGTTTCACTTTTACCCTGCTAAAACCGGAACTGGTCAAAAGCCGATAAAATTCAGTCGATGCCTGGTCAAAACCTGAACCTAATTAGAATTGATTTTTGACTTTATTGAGCAAAACCGATTTAAAGCCAGTCAAAAAAAAATCCGTATGCTCCACCACGGGTGAAGCTTTTATGGGGCAAGAGAGGGCGACCGCCCCCCTATTTTTTCGTCCGTAGTGTAAATTTTTCGGCCGAAAGGTTATTTTTAGTTAAAAATAGTGGTTTCGCCTCCTCATTTTAAAAAATTAACATGTATTATGAGTCTTGTAAATTTCCGCTCCCCTTTCAAACCGTCCAAGCTCCGCCAGTGTTCTCCACCTTTTACATTTTTAGCTTGTCATTTTATTCGAAACATTTGGGCTGGCCTGCTGAGTCCAAAGCTGCAATTGTCTTGAAAAAAAAGTGTAAAACCTCCTCTTCGGCTCTTGAGCTCTAGGATTTCAAAATATGGGGTTTAGTTGGTATGAGGCTATGAGCTAATAAAATAAACAATAAAATAAAAGGGATCAGAGGATGAATGGACAAAGAAAATAAATTGACCACTACTATTACATGAATCTTACGAAGCAATCTCTCTATTATACTTGTAGATAAGGTACTGGTAGATAGGGTAAAGTGTGTCTTTATCTTCCCCCAGACCCTACTTTAAGTGAGATTTTTACTGGGTATGTTTGTTATTGTTGTATTACATTACTGAGTTATTAACCCGTGTATTACACGGATTTTATATAAAATATTAAATAGTTAGTAATGGAAATTTAGCAATTATAAAACGATATTTTGATATAAAATTATATGACCTTTTCGGTTTATTTATATTAAAAGCTAACTTTTATAAATCAATAATATAAAATATAATTTTTTTAATTATTAAAGTTAACGACCCAAGTTAAATTAACGTTAAAGATCACAGACCAAAATCTCACCGTTTAAAAAACTCCTTTTATGATATATTTTATTTTTTTTAAAAAAAATCCTTTTTAAGATAACTTGTTTTTTACATAAATTTTGTATTTTGAAAATAAAATATTTCTTACTTTAAAACTTTTGATTTTAGAAAATTTTATATTTTATATAAAAAATTTAAATGTGCTTTATAATAAAAAATAAATAATATATAACTTTTTAGTATTATAATTATTTAATAAGTGAAACAATTTATTTAATAAGAGAGATAATGTAATTATTTAATAGGAGAGAGAATTAAGTGGAATAATAAGGTGTTGACAAGTGACAATGGTAGTGTAAGAAGGTGACATATGTCAATAGCGGTGCAAAAATGTGACAAGCGACAAAATTTTTACTCTTTTATTATAGAGTATAGATATAGATAGAAATTATGTTCGGCTATCCTATGAGAATTGAAAGAAACATAACTTAATATTGTTTGTTAGACACACAAAAACGAATGAATGGAATGCAATTCATGGGTCGGGTCATGAGTTAGACATGGTTTAGTTCATGGGTCAAGTCATAGTTCATGTTATAAGTTGGGTCATTGGTTTGGTTATGAGTTTGGTCATGGTTTGGGCTATAATACTTGTAATTGGTTGAGTTGTGGATTTGTGTAATAGGCCAGATCATGATTCAGGTTATGAATCTGTTAAATAGTTTTAAGGAAAAACGAAACCGAATCAAGGAAAATAATCATTTCATTCAGAAGAGGGAAAAAACATTCATCCTCTAGTGATTGAAAAGAATAACATTTTTTTTGTGCAATAATACATTTCATTTCGATATAATTATCAAACATGTTTGTTTTTTTTCTTTTCATTTAATAGACTCAATCAATCTTGCATTCATCCATATCAAACAAAATATAAGATTATAATAATTTGTTTATTAATCTTTTAGAGTCTCTAAAGTAACATAACCAATGTGTATAATAAATAAAAGTTGATTTAGTAATATAAAGGGGTTGAGTGTTAAACAATCATAATAAATAAAAGTTGATTTAGTAACACGTTTAGAAGATGTGTAGACAGTCATTATAAGAAAAAGGTTATAACTGGTTTTAATGTTTATTAAAAATTAATATTTTTCTTTGTTTTATATATTGATATTGACAAGGATCATTCTATTTCAAAATTTTGGTATGTATTTTGAACTATAATTCTCAAGGAATTATTACTTTGAATATGGATTTCTTATATAATTTTGGACTTATCAAATGATACACCAGTTTACCAGCATATATATATTTAAATAACTATTACTATGTCAATTATATACAAATGTTATCATGTTCTAAACATTTTACTTATGATTGATCTCTATTACACATCTCTTTACCATACTAATATAACTACATAATTATTTATAAAATTTAGGAACAAATATTTCTACCATCTCATTTATGCATTAATAGAACACATCTTTTTTTCTTAGGGGCCGTTTGGCTGGGTTTTAATTACTAAGTGCTGAATGGTTAAGATATATAAATGGTTAAAAGGGTCTGAATGATTAAGAGGGTCTGAACCATTAGTGTTCGGTTACACATCTGAATCTGAATGAAAATAAAAAAAATCTTTTTTTATTCAAAACCCTAAGATACCCAGCCCCCACCCGTCGAAGCCACCCTTAAAAACCCTAACCGTCGTGAACGGTCGTGAACCATCGAGGTTCCACCGCCCGTCGTCACCTCCGTCGAGGTCTCCCAGCCAGTGCGAGGTGCGGTCTTGAACCATCGAGGTGCAGTCTTGAACTGACGGCGGTGGCTGAGCGATGGTGGTGCGGCGGTGGTGGCTGAGCGTTGGTTGAGCAACGGTGGCGGCTGAGAATCCTTGGTTGGGCGCGGTGCTTTCCACCGTTCAGACGATCGAGCCTCCTTTTCTCCCATTCAGACCCCCATTCAGACCTACCACTCCATTCAAATGTGTTTTTTTGCTCAAAGCAAACGGTCTGAATCTGAACCATTCAGATTTCAAACCCATTCAGATACTACCAAACAACAAATGATTCCGTGCTTAAATTTTAGAGGATGTAGTTTGTATGATAATTTTGTTTTTAAAATATAATTATTGCTATAAAAACATATATAAAAATGAATAATAATATAGTTTTGTGGTTTAATTAATTATAAGAAGTTACGTGGAAAATCGATGTCGCACATTTATGTGTTAATAATGTTTAGTGACATCCTTGCAGGTTAACCACATATCAAAAGTAGCTTTTGTTTGTGGAGGTTTTAAACATAAACAATTTTGAATATGACCTGCACCAATCTATTTGCATTCTTCCACTTTGTGCAAATTTTCCTTTATAAAAACAGTGTATTATGAAAAAGCTTCTATTCTAACGGTAGTCCTTTAACTTAGATCGGGAAAATAGTGTGGTTTTATGAAACTATGTGTTGGTTATAACTTGAATATGATAGGGTCGGATCATCAAAAATATGATAGTGTGGTTTTAGATCGGTAGTCCTATTTTCGTTCAGTGGCGGCCTAAATTTTTTTTTAATGGGGTCGGGAGTTTTTTTGGATAATTATATGTCGTTAAATATTTTATTTCTATCCAAATCGAATATGATAGGGTCGGATCATCAAAAAATGATAAAATTAAATTAAATCACATATATATAATAAAATTACGGCAATTTATCATCTAATTGATTAGGATAATACGGTAAAATTGGTTCTCTTTTGACATAATTCAAAAGATTACTATTTAAATCAAAAAATTTAAGATTCAAATAAAGTGAAGGTCTAGCTTTTCGTTTGATAAAGTGTTTCATATTACAAAAATATACAAATCATACGCAAATCAACTAAGTTTCTCATCAATCTAATATGTTTCAATTTTTGAAATTATACAAAAATCACTCATTTTAAAAATTGTGGTTGTTGTGATATGGAGGACAACAAAATATTAGTATGTTATTGCTCCAGTTTAATCTTTAGGAGAAAATCAAGCATGAATTCTGATCATCAAATTTAATAACTCAATATACAAAATGATTATTATATTACGTTTATGTCATTGTGTAATATATTCATTATTGTATTTTATGTTTCAGTTATTGCGTTATATGTAATCATCATTGTGTTTTACGTTTAAATCATTATGTAATATATTCATCATTGTGTTTTACATTCAAATCATTATGTAATATATTTATCACTGTGTTTTATGTTTATGTCATTGTGTTATATGTATTTATCAGTGTGTTATATATGTCTTAACTCATTTGTTATATGATTTCAACATTTTGTTTTTCAAATTAAAACTTCTTATTTTGTAACATCTATTTCAGGTTATTGTGTCATATGTATTTATCATTATGATTTATATATAAAAAGTACGTAATTGTGTTGTTTTACCTTTATTCTTTTTAACACTTATTATTTTAGAAAAATATTAAGACATAATAACAAGTACAAAAGACTTAATGACGAACAGAAATATACAATAACGGACAAAAATATACAATAATGCATCACAAATATACAAGGTGTTGGAAAATGTGTTATTTTTAATTTTTATATAACAATACTATACCCGTTTTAAATATAAAAAAACACTCTTTTATATCGTATTTTTTTTAGAAAAATAATATCGTATATAAAAGTTATGATTGTTTAAAAAAATAAAGAGAACATGATAAAAGCCAACAAATGTGTCTAAGATTAAACTACCCTTATATATTTAAAAAATTAAGAGTTAATAATCAATGAATTTCAAAATATATTTAAAAGATTAAACGATTCAAGTGATTTGAACTTGAACGCTTGTATTTTTAAACACAGAAGTGATTTGCCACCTACGCAAACGAACAAAAAAAATAAATAAAAAAATTCGGTGTTCTCAAACAAAGTTTTCAATGCATTGCATGGAATCTTCATGTGATAAAAAGTGAAATTAAAAAGAAAATACATTAATTTAGAAATCCAAAATTACAAAAAAAGCCCTTGCTTTTTTCTTTTTCCCCATCATATCCTCCTAATCTATCGAAGTTGTACATTTCCAACCCTTCATTATTATTATTATTACTATTATTATTTTCTCCTTTTCTTTCATTCTCTTAGTTACCGGTTCTCAATTGCTTCTTACAATTCTTAATTATTATACTTTTGGTGTTTCCACAGCTATCATTGGTGTTATCGGCATCGGCGCACTGATCGCGATCACTGGCATAGATGATTTGATCATCTCGTTCTTTTGCATCTCAAGATCGTTTCCTTCAAGGTTATCAATCATCATCATGTTCATGTTGTTATTGTTGTTGTTTCCAGAGTTAGCTTTTACAGGATCTAGAATCTGATCTAACTCTTTCTCCTTGTACTCCTTGTACTTTCCCCATAAAACTGAGTACAATCCGATCACTATGAGTATCGCGCCCATCACCCTACAAAAGAGTTTAACTTGTTAACTAAAATAAAACACACTTGTGGCTTACTAATATCATAATCCCATGTGATTAGGGCGTTTGCTGTTAAAAAAATAATAATAATGAAAAGACATATTTACCCTCCCATGTAGATCTTTTCAGCTAAAATGAAAGAACCCATGATTGCAACAATGATCATCATTAGTGGACTAAATGCAGTCACAAAAACAGGCCCTCTTTTTTCCATCACTAGACCTTGCACATAGTATGCAATGCTTGATGACACAATCCCCTATTGAACAATAAGTCAACAAGTCAAAAGAGTGAGAAACAAATATAAAACTCTAGTGATCGAGAGCATGGACAAAGCTTAACAGGGGCAGGGGTTTTTATTTTCGTATATTCGTTGTTTCAGATATCCGAAAATTTCGGATTGTGATTCAATATCTGAATCTGAAATCAAAAAAAAAATTAAAAAATATATTTCGGATATCCAAATATCTAAAAACTATCTGAAATATCCGAAAATTTATCCGAAAATTATCCAAATATAAAAACTATTTCGGATATCGGATATCCAAAAAATTAACATGTATTGTGGTTCTCGTAAGTTTCTGCCCCGCTTTCAAAACGTTCAAGCTCCGTCACTCAGTGAGTAAGTTCTAGCTAGAGAGAGAGATGCAAGCATACAGCATAGGCAGCAGCAAGAAGGTTCATATCCCAACCAATAGACCAAACACCAGGCTTGTGATCCATGACAAAAGTAACAGCAATGGACTGTAAAGTGCCAATAAAGCACACCAAACATGTGAGAGAAAGAGGTGCTGTGTATCTCCTCATTGTCACATTCTGCACAATTAACCAATCAAACCCTAATTATATTAAGTACAAACACATTGCATGAAAGTACAACATGCATGTGTTTATTAACTGTATGCATGCATGGTGATTTGTATATGTAATATGAACCTGTAGGATGAAAAAAGAAGCCCATGCAAACGTAGCAATGATAAGAAGAATGGAACCCACAACCCAATCTTTATCAGACGAGCCCGTCGACGTCGTGGAAGTCGTCTCGGCGTAGTGAGGGTGCATATGTTTGGTCCAAATCAACTCAACCACATTACCCTTGTAAAGTGTCATCAACATGGCTCCTGCTACTGTCACTATGGTTCCAATCACCTTTGCTTGACATCTAACCTTCTTTATGTCTAGTTTCTCCATCCTTTAATTTTTTCAAAATAATTTAGTTAATTTCTCATATATATATATTAGAATATATATACAAAAAACAAAATCGTAATTTTATAAAACACTGCTTGTGCTATATTCCTACGGGTCTCATTGGAAGCAACCTCTTCTTTCCTACAGGAAAGATCGAGGTAAGATTGTCTATATCTTACTTTCATCAAACCCTACCATATATAGCTTTGCTAATAGCAGGATATCAGAGTATGATGATGACGACTACTTGTGATATATATATAGCTCGCCTTCATGGGGATTAATCATAAAAACCAGTGAAAGCGGGATTTGAACATGAGACCTCTTCTAGACAGACACTCTTAATTATGTCACCCCTTGAAGTATAAATTACATGATTCATACATACATACATACATACATACATACATACATACCTGCAGAGGACGGCCATAACGAAGGTCATAGCTGGGAGCATGTTACTCATGGCACATGAAAACGTGGGAGATGTTAACTTTAAACCGGCGTAGTAGAAGTTTTGATCGATCACCGGTCCAAGAAGTCCCAACACAAACATTTGCATGAATATTGAGAATGTGATTTTCGGCCTAATATTCCTACAATCACAAAATCCAATACTTTACATTTAATAAAATCAAGATCATATATAAATTATAAAATGATAAACAAATAAATTGCAAGCTAGGAAAAAAATACCCGTTATATATCACATGATAATTTAAGAATCACACATAATTATATGTAGTAACTTTCTTCTATTTTAATTTTAAATAAAAAAAACTAATTGTGTCTATAAATGACTATTTTAGTTCTATAAAAATATATATTAATCAATTGGTTCTTAATTAAACATCTACATGTATGTATGCATGTACCTCTCTAGGTAAATAGCGAAAGGTGCGATAGCAGCGGTTGCAAACGCATGGCGATAAACAACGAGGACGTAGTGGCTCATGCCACGATTCAATGAGACTTTGGTTATAATATTCATCCCTGCGTATCCGAACTGCAAGCAAATCATTGCAATATACGGCTTCGCGGTCAGGAAAAACCTGCCAAAACAACCCAACTTCCCTTCCATTTTGTTTCTTTGTTTGCTTGTTTGTTTGAATGAACCGAGAAGAGTGATTTTGTAGGTAGAAAAGAGTTCAGACAAGTAGAGGAAAACACTTGAAGATGGTTGTTGTGTTTGTCCTAAGCAAAATGGATAGATATATCGACTATTTATAGACCTATTGCCTATTGGGGTTGGAATGGGCTGACATGCATATGCAACCATTTGATTTGAATATTCTTTTTTAGCTTGTGCATATATGTATCTTTATTCCATATATACAATAACAATAACAATAAAAATAATAATAATAATAATATACTCTCCTTCGTGTATAGGACAAGTTACAACTATCTTCCATATCTTCATAATAAACAAAAACTAGCCATGTTTGTTTTTTATAAAAAGCTAGGAAATTAAAAACATTTATTTGGCAACTTACTATTAAAGTATTCCATATTATTTAAAATAACATTTAGATATACATACCCATTCTAATAAATCAAGGTTTGTAGGAACATATGTCATGTTTCTATATCACATTATCACACATATCACTTGGTCGCTTGTGTTCTCTATCGTTCACGTTGGCCCCACATCACCAAAAATCATTTAAATCATCCCCTCATTCAATAAATGTACTACCTTTAAAACACATTACACAAGACACTACTCGTTATCCCCCCTTGATCGCAACACCACACTCATTCAAACTTTCATTAACGAAAGCTCGTTCAACAAGGGGACGGTGCTTGAGTGAACCAAGTAACACCTCATCAGTCACCACTTTTATCATTATTGTTTTAAATGTGATACATAATACTGTCTTTTAATCAGACGGTTTGATAACCAAGGGCTTCTAACCTATGGGAGGTCTTGGGTTCGAATCCGGGCTGAGGCATATTTGTTGAAGCAAGGTCAGAGAGTTTACCCAATTGTTGGGTTCCTCCTGGGGTGGGCTCGGGCATACGCCCCAGAGCGTCAAATCCGAGGGGACGGTTGAAATCCCGTCTTGGGTGTCGTTGTACCAAGCCGTTCAAAAAAAACCAGACGGTTTGATACTTCTGATTATCTTTCATGCATTACTGCTTACGTAGCCCTCGCAATGATACGCTTATTGCGATTGTTTTTGATTTGTATTCTTCATTATTAAGAGTACATAATCATTTTCATTATATGGATTTCTACGTGGTTCCAATTGGGTAAGTGAAAGCTTGTGAGTGGCAAACTAAATTTGCGAATGGAACCATGATGCATATGGGCTCATCTTTATTTTATTTCAAGTGGCTGGGTCCACCAATATGGCATTGGGCCCGGATTACATCATCTCTTTCCGGTCATAACGTCGTCGTTTCTGAACAGTTTTTTTTTGAACGGCTTGGTACAATGACACCTAAGGCGGGATTTCAACCGTCCCCTCGGATTGGATGCTCTGGGGCGTATGCCCGAGCCCACCCCAGGAGGAACCCCACAACTGGGTAAACCCCCTGACCTTGCTTCAGCAAATATGCTTCAGCTCGGATTCGAACCCAAGACCTCCCATAGGGAAGTCAAGGGGATAACCATTAGGCTAGAAAATGTTCGATCCTTTGTGTCAACAATCTCTAAAAATTAGTACCAATCATATATTTAATTATATTATGTAACAGACTGTCTTAAACACGTAGGTTTATTAAAAATAAATAACACTTAAAACCCGTATAATAAAATAAACTATATCTATCATATCATAGACGTTAGAATAGAGATGCGGATCGGAAACCGGTTTATTGCTTCAAAACAGTTACATTCCTGGTCAACAAAGTAAATAATTGGTTCTGGTCATGTTTGTGCTTTTTGCCGGTTTTTGGCCGGTTCTCGTCTATACCTTAAAATGATTTAAAGAATTTAATGGGCATAAACGTGTAGATAGCAAATTGGGCTTTTTGTTAGATCGTTTTCTATATAAAAACGTCACTAAATAAAGTCGAGCTTAAAGAGTTGCATGTTTTGGCCTTTGGGTGATATTATCCGATAGAAATTGCAATCTATTTAGGTTTTGTGAGCTTTTATACCATTTTTCCATACTAAAAGTCTTGTGGGTTAGTGGTCGGACAAAATTAAAGAACCGGATGATATAATAAATATATATAAAGATTCCAATAAAAATAAAATTATAAACATTTAAACAAACAAAATCAATGTTCAAACAAACATAATTATGTTAACAAATACATGGTTTATCAACGAGGCATTGCCTCAATGGTACCTCAAGATTCTTTCAAATGGGAGGTCTTGGGTTCAAATATCTCCCGCAGCAAAAAAGGGGTCGGGGGGGGGGGGGGTCAACGGGTTTTCCTAGTGAGGTTTCCTCCTGGGGTGTTTGTGGTGGCTCATGTGAGGTCCAGGTAACTAGACCTTGGTGACATGACCTGGAAACAGTGGGTTCACACGATTAAGACCTTCGCCTTTCAAAAAAAAACATATATGGTTTGATTTAACGTGTCATTCTTTTGATTTTAGTGGGAAAAACTAATCTGATCCAACCAGTAAACCGGTTTCCAGTCTGACTAGTGAACTGATTGAATCAATTAGTTCGTTCGATGGTGGTTCTCAAGACTTATTTGGGTTGGTCCCCTCCGGTTCATGGTCAGACTGGCTGATAAGGTTTTTAAAACACTGCAGAAAAGTCTTATCTTTAAATTATGAGTAAAGTGTCATTTTAGTCCCTATGATTTGACAACTTTTGTCATTTTAGTTCAATAGTTTAAATTTTGCAATATTGGTCATTATGGTTTCATTTTCTTGCCAATTTGGTCATTATGGTTTCCATTTTATTGCCATTTTAGTCCAATTAAATTTAAACTTTTGGACTAAAATGGCAAAAATTAACAAACCACATGGACGAAAATGGCAATAAAATGAAACCATAATGACCAAAATGACAAAATTTAAACTATTAGAATAAAATGACAAAAATTGTCAAACCATGGAGACTAAAATGACATTTTACTCTTAAATTATTCATAAAAGGTTGCGTGTTATTTTTTTAACAGCGTTTGGTCCACCACCATACCCGAACTCGAGCCCTCATTTAACGAGATTTCAACCATCCCAATAGTTTATAACGTATCAAGTCAGACTCGAACTCAAGACCACATCAAAAGAAAACCCGAAGTAAAATCCATGTCCTGTTATGACAGGGATACAAACTCAAGACCTTTTAAACGAAAATAAAAGAGGTGTTAGTTAACCGTAATTGTCTTGATAGATGGTTGTGGTTTTGATTTGAAAAACCGTGTAGTGGAACTATGACTACATATTTTTTCTTTAATAAAAACAAAAACGGATCATAGGGACTCGTGTGACATGTTAAATCAACAAATTTAGATTTATTCAGTTGGTTACAAGTTAACGGACCAGACAAAAATAATCATTTGAGGGTTTTAGAAAACTAACAAAACCAAAGATTAAGTGATTGAGGTGTTTGATTTGTCGTTATTTTACTTTTGGTTTTAAAGTTTTATAAGTTACTCGTATGATTCTAAACTTTAACATTTGTAATACATACAGTTCTTATGTAAGGATAATTTGGTTAAACATGTGAGGATATTACATTAGATAAATAACGTATTTGTTGCAAATGCTTAAAATTTGAAGCCATATAAGTAATTTACGATACATAAAGACTTATAATAAAATACTAACAAGTCACTTTGATTTTTTCGAAAATTTACTCTAAAACGAATGAAAACCAAATACTTCCTCCATTTGTCCTATTAGCAGTTAAACAACTAAATTAACACAAAAAACTTGTTTGACAATTGTTTGATTTTATGACTATTTTGTTAAGGGTTTTTTTTTTAATTTATTCTACCCCCTCTTTTTTATGTTTTAGGCATATTTAACCTTGATACATAGCCACATAGGGTTTCAGGAACCCAAATCTCAGGAATGATTTTGGGTCAATTTGGTACGAACTATAGCACGAGGAAACATTTGATTCGTCATTACAAAAGATCTGAATTAAAGATTCGGATATTTGGATAGATTCGGATCAGCTATCCATTTTTCGAATTTGGATCGGATACCGGATATACAAAATCTTGTTTATTCGGATCAGATATCCGAATTCAATCCGAATAACCCGAATAAACCCTGTTTTTTCGGGTTGATCGGATTATTCGGATGGAAAAATAAGTTTATTCGGGTTTTTTGGGTTACTAGGATAGATTCGGATCGGATTGAAAATTTTCAAATTTGGATCGGGTTGGGTTTTGGATAAGGCATTAAAATTTTCAAATCTGAACAACCCGAATAAACCGTTATCCGACCCGATGAACACTCCTATTCTCGAGTGTAAGATTAATCCTATTCTTTGTTAGATTTAATTGAGTCCATCCGTTTTTGGATTCTTAAATCTTTAAGAATTGTTATGTTGATTGGGAGTTTAAATTGATTTTCATATTAAGGCCATGTGTTATGCATCGTGATCTAGACGTGATGCTCCTGGGTCACGTCCTGGTCGCGCCCCACCCTATTACACAGGGGCGTGAGAGTGACGTGAAGAGCAGATGCGTGAGCCTCCTCACGGTGTGATGACCGTAGGAGAGGAAAAAAAATAAAATAACGGTAATGTTACCGTTTAAAACAAAAAAAAAAATAGACCATATATAAACTCATTCAATCCACTCAAAAATCTTCAAAAAATTTTCCTAAAATCTTTCAAAGCTCTTAAAATTTTTTTTCAAAAATCTTTCAAATCTTCAAAAACTTCTACACTACCATGGATCCAAACAACCCATACTTTAACCAGTTTATGAATTGTTACCGACCTCAACTCGATCCAAACAACCCGAACCAATTTCTAACCTTCTCAAATTGGTACCCACAACGACATTTTTCAATCAAAACTCATCCGCCTGCGACAACGTTTCTGAGAATCAACTGGAACCTGATGTTGACGTGGTTCCGGAAACGCAACCCCATGCCCAACTGGCTACATCGCGTCGCAGGCACCGACGAAAGGAAGTGCCAGAAAAAACAACAAAACAGAGCATTACTCGATGGTCGGAATCTGAGGAGGTGGTACTAGCTCGTGCCTACATTGACGTTTCCGAAGACTCGTTCGTTGGTAACAACCAAACGAGTTCGGAATTTTGGAGACGCGTGAGAGCCTAGTTTTTTGGGCAATGGGTCGTGGATCCTACCGGACGAATGACATGATTTCCGGCAAATGGCGCGACTTACAATGCAAAGTCGCGAAATTTAACGGCGTATGGTTTCAACACCATAACAACCGTAAAAGTGGTGAGAACAACGAATCGGTCATGAATGAGGCGTTGATGACCTATGCACGAGAAAACGGGCCATTTTCTCATATCGCGGCATGACAAGTTATGAGAAAATCAACCAAATAGCATCCCGTCACGAAGTTACAAACTTCAAAACGGACGAAGACGTCATCGTCTGGAAAGTACACAACCACTCAATCTGACTCAACCGGTCGATGTTTCGTTAACTTAAACGAGTCGGATGAGGAAGTCGAAATGGACATGCCCCCACCAACCTCTCCTCAACGTCCGCCCGGTCGAAACAACAAGGGTAAGCGACCACAAGCCTCGTCTTCAACCAATTACAAAGACACGTTGGAGACCATCTCCGACTCTTTACAAAAATTTGTCGACTTACAGGAGCAAAAATAATACAACAATGATATGAAATTGTTGTGGACTCCAACCGATCACTTAACCGGTCGTGCTTGTGAAATAGCCGAGAAGACGAAGGAGCGGATTATGAAGAAATATAATATTGAATAATTTTTATGTGTATTTTTTAATTATGTAATTTTTTTTATTATGTAATTTTTTTAGTTTTATTTTGTAATTTTATATTTTTTTAAATTATATTATGTCTTTTTTAAATTACATTTTTAATTAAAAAATAAAAATCAAATAATAAAATATTGAATAAAGATGGTGATGACGTGGAGTGATAGGGAAGTGATGGGGAGTGATGTATAACATATCTAAAGATGATGTGGAGTGATAAGGATGTGATGGTGTTGGTTGATTATGTGACACCTACGTGACGTCTACATGAAGTAAAGGGGTGTGATGCATAACAAATGACCTAAGAAGGTGCCATTTTTCGGTTTCATACTGTTAAAAAACATCACCAGATTCCATTGCTCTATGTTAATCTGTTAATTAAAGTTTTAACAAGATTATATTTCCAATTAGTAAAACCTAATAATCAATTATCTTTTCAATTATTATTTACAAACATTTTTCATGATCAAGTTTGAATTTTTATGCCAGGTAACTTTCAAAATATTTTAGAAAAAAAAACAAACCAGGCTCGTCATTAGGACACTCATGATAGTTTTTTATTTTATTTTATTTATTTTCATTTTTTTAATATACAAGGAAACACAATTTAAGTATGTGATAAACAACCAAAAATCAATTATATGATTAAAATAAAGAAAACTACCAATAATAAAGCAATGTGCATGACTTTAATGAAAAGTAGATTTAAATAGTTGTGGAGTACAAGGCATTCACACTTGAAAACAAATGAAATGCTTTACTTAAAATGATATGAACACCACATTCGACAAAAATATTTTTATTACGATAACATAGGTTTTTTTTCGGGTTTCCTCCTAGAGTAGTTTCAGGTTTATGTTAACATGAAACATCAAACAATTAAGACGGTTGAAATTTTATCACAAAAAAGCAAGAATTATAGTAATGATGGTGAATCAGTCACTTTAAAAAAAAAAATTAGAGGAGGATCACTTGAATTCACTTTATGAGTCTAGTCTAATACTCAAGTGATGCATGTACGTAATAATATCGAAAATGTAAGGTTTATATTGAGACTTTGATATGAACCGGTTTTGGTTTCTTAGAGAGAATTTCTCATGCTAAATAAACATACATATTTGCATAGATGCTTGAGATTTTATACAAATGAATTTTTTATAGAGATATATTGTAACCATAGTTTTAACGATTAACTAACCGAATAAACCACCCAACAAAAACTAAATGGTCATCACCAAACTTATATTTATTTTGTTATATTTGCTTACAAAATGAACAAGTTTACCACATTTATAACTCATGAAGTCTCTTATTAGTTTTCTTTCATGGATATGTTTGGTATGTTCTTTTCAATAGTGCCAATATGCTAAATGATTATTTGAACTTGTCATGAGGAGTTTACTTTGATTATCGTCATATGGTTCGTCTTGACTTTTGAGACATTCTTCAAATGATGTTATTCTTCCCACCACTTCAAATAATGTATTGCCTATCTTTGAATATTGTTACCAATTAGACTCCATAATGGTTGGGTCGTTGGTTCCGCAGGATGAATTGTTTGGGCAGGGGTTGGCAGGAACACCACCCGTCTCCCCTGGTGGTGAACCACATGAGACCTTCCACGGCCCCCGTTCCTCGTTTATTCACCTCTCACACCCTGATTATTCTCCTCTCACAGTGGGGAATGTTTTTTTTAATGAAGTGACCACTGTGGGGTTTTAAGGTTTTCATGGTGTGATGATGTGGCAGAAAATTTCGATGGGGAATGACCATAGTGGGGTGACCACTGTGAATAGTCTTAGAGAGAATTTTGTAGTGCTTTATTTTTTTTGTAATAGTTGATTTGAAGCATCTTTTGTAGCCTTTTGGTTTTTACTATTATTTTGAGAGGTCTATGATGCTAATTAAAATTTGTGTTCTTTATTATTTTAAAATATCTTATCTGCTTACATCTCATAGTTCATTCGGGTTGAGAAAGTTTAGTCAAACAAACATTAATTCTTACATTTTGTTGTTAACCGTTTGTGACCAGGCTGTGTTTTTTTTTCTTTTTTTTTTTCCAATTGAAGCAATCAACTAAAACCTTTGATTGCTACAGAATCTGATCGGTATATGTTTACGATTTTTGCACCAATTCGAAAGGAAAATCAAAGGTACATATGATCATGATTAAAAAAACAATTGATCAATCACTTTCTTCAATTAATTCCAATAGGTTGATTTTGTTTTGGTTCATGATATTAAAACCTAGGATAAAAACTAAAGCTTCATTATTTCCAGCAAGCATGTTTAATTATGTGCCATAATTTCACTATAATTTCTACAAATTTACAAGTGATTATGCTTTTCTATTAGTCAACACAGTTAATTAATACATTCATCTTGAGCAAAAAAATGCCCAAAGTTGAGCTATAAGGTTTTCCCAGTATTTTTTTCATTCTAAATAGCAATATCAATATGTTCATTTAAATAGTAGTACTTGATGCGAACTATTAAAAATATAAAACTAATTTTGGTTAATAGTTTAGATTTACTAAACCTGTTACTATGATACTATAAAAAGACTAAGAGTTTGTTTGGTAATCTTTTAATGATAATTAATAGATTATCTTTTAATAGTTCATAGTATCTTAATAATTAATATATGATCTTAAATATGAATTAATGATTAAAATATAACATTAAACGGTAACTCTTAACCATTCAGATTTATTTTTACCTCTTAACTATTAAGCGAATATGATTTATTAAAACTAGATGTGTCAATTTTTACCTATATCAAATGAAATGTGTTGGTTTGGGTAAACAATTGTACTAAAATGGGTTGAAATGAGTAACATTATAACATTAAATGAGTTGAGATGTGTAACACTTAAACACAATGCGGGTCAAGATGGGTAATTAACCACAATGCAGGTCAAGATGGGTAATTAACCAAAAAACTATGTAAATGCAATGAATTCAAACATTTAAGACTTATTAATAACATATTTAACGAGATCATCACTAAAAATTATCCAAATGAACTATTTTTTACTTATAACATATCTTAAGTAAAACTAAATTGGTGTTTTTTAAGAACAATCCATTTAGACTCGAACTAATTTTGCTTAAAAACCGTTCTGACTCACACTCATCATTACCCAAATCCATTTTAATCCGTTATCCAACCCGACCCAATCCGTCTTTTTTTAGACATAATTAAAACGTAATTTTTTAACGGCCAATTTTATGATTTTAAGTGAAAAATTATCCTAGATGATACGGAGATAAAAAAGGATTTTTGAAGCTAATGATTCTTTTGACTAGGTTGGAATCTTGATGTCATCTTTATAAAGTAAAGGAGATAAACTTAACTAAATTTTAACGAGCTATATATGAATTTTTTATTATATGTATATATTGTAAATTTTAATTATTAGAATATTGATTAAAATTTTTATTTTCTAAGAAAACTAATAAAACTATATACCAATTTCGTCGTATTTTCGTAGTATTGACGGATTCTATATTGGAAACCAGTGGCGGAACTTGAACGTTTTGAAAGGGGGCGCAAATTAACGGAACCTAGAATGCATGTTAATTTTTGAAACGAGTGGGGCGTAGGAAACCACTATTTTTAAATACAAATAACCTTTCGCCCAAAAACATAACACTACAGACGGAAAAGGGAGGACGACCTATAGCTTCGCCAATGTTGAAAACCCACATCACCGCCGGCCACCATCTCCACCATCGCCACCACCGGCGGTCACCCCCACCACCACCACCACCACCACTGGCGGCCACCACCGTCCGCCACCGCGTCGGCCATCACCACCACCATAGTCCGTACACCACCACCAAATTATTTTAACGGTTAACAAATGCTAAAAAACAAGTGATCTTCTTCTTATAAACTGCAGACATTTGGTCCAGCTCATATTTTACAGATGTTTGCAAACATGGTTTGCAAAATGCAGACATTTTAACTTTTAAAAGACAAACAACACCTTAATGTATGTGTAGACTCTATGCAATGGTTTGAGCAAAAGGTGTGTTGATTAATCTTTTTTGCATTCATAGTTTTTCATAGTTTTGTTTGTAACAATCACTCACCTCATGAAATATCACTTTCATGCGTCTCAATTTGTAGTGACATGTTCCGTTTTTTAAGATGTGTTGTTTCATTAAATTAATCTACAGTACAAAAATGATTGACCCATTATGTGACGTACGCCCATATAGAGAGAATTTATGATTCAAATGTGTTTGGCGTGTATTATGTATAATTATGTATGATTTTATCTCGTAAGTGTTAATTGTTCTTATGCTAATACGTTTTGCAACACTGTTATTTTTTCCGCATGTCGCAAAGCTTTATGTTCTTGAAACTCGATGTTCGTTAGAAAATTAATTTAATTACCAAGAGACATGTTGTCTAATGGTACTAACGTGTTGCAATGATGCATTTCTTTCAAATTCCATTGTAAACAGACAATGTAGATTCAAGAGTCGTTTTATAAAAGGACATATGAGTTTCTTGTACGCCAATGGAAAAAAAAATCTCTATTTTGTTATTATAACCCTAATTTCATTTAAAACAAAGCTTATGTTCCTGAAACCCTAATTTCATTTTTCTTGAACAACTAATTTCGATCACTGACTGATCGCTGAAGTATATATCATCGTGCCACCCAATCATATCCACCATCAAGTCACCAGTTTAGAAGAAAACTCAGTATACTTTGAGAAAACCTTCTTGTGAGATTCGAACCCATACAAGAACTTATGGCTTCTGAACCTTATCTTATCACCAAGATATCGCTAGCTGTAATGCCTTTGACCCCTAATTTCATTTGAAGGGCAAAGTTTGTTTTTCTTGAAAACCCTAATTAAATTATTGTATGATCAATTATTTAGATTGAAATGGAGAAATGTAACTGGCAACTATCAACCTGTGAAAGGAACAAGTGATAGGAGCAAGTGGAGCATACACATACAAGAGGGATGAATTCAACAAATGGGTATCTAATCATCAACCAACTACTAACACCTTATAATTAATACTATACTATACATATGGTACGTGTCACCCGACATCTCATGCAAGCTTTGTAGCCTCCAATAATCTACTGTCTGCTAGATTCATATTTACATAAATGCCTAAATCATATATATGCAATATATACCAGTGAGTCATTGCCTCAATGGTACCTTGTGATTTTTTTAAATGGGCGGTCGTTCAAAACCCTCCCGAAGCGAAATAGGAGTCTGAGGGGTAATCCAGGGGGTTTTCCCAGTAGGGTTTCCTCCTCGGGTGGTTGTGGTGGCTCATGTGAGGTCCAGGTAACTAAGACATGTCCTGAAAACAATGGGCACACACGATTGAGACCTTCGCCGTTCAAAAATATATATGCGATATTTAACATATTGGCAATACATGCATTCCCAATATTCATCACCTACGTAAGCTGCTGGCATGGGACAATTTAATATATGGCCTCCATGGCTATGGGAATTAAAGCTAGTCTTTGTGTAATTATGCTATCCACATGATCTCAACACCAATATGAATGCAAATTCAAGAAAACAGTAGTGACCATTCATGGAATGAAAGGTGGTGCGCATCTATGTATTCATCATAATTAAAATCATCTATATATATGCACATTATATCTTGGTTGTAGATGCGCTATTCGGATTTGAACTTTTTATATGTAATTTTACAAATATATATTATATACATACATCAATATCAATAATTCAATATAATACTTTAAATAATTTAAAAAATAAACTTAAGAATACTAAGTCAATTACTTAAAAGTTTAAACGTAAACACTAAGTTCAAAGTTTTGAGATGGATTTCGATGTTTTGTAACTGGATTTGAATTTTCAGATGTTGGATATATTCGATGTTTTAGAGACATATTAATGATTTTTGGTTGAAAATGTCTCGAACAATCATTGATATAAGTCTTTTTTACCCAAAAAAAGTCAAAAAATAAAAAATAGGCCGCGTAGGGCAAAACCGAAAAGGTTGGAGGGCACCTAGCACTTAGACGGCCTGCCTAAGCCGATTTTTACAACACTGAACTATATACATATATAGTGTATATGATAATGACGTACAAAAATACACAAGATCATACATGGTTTAGTTGATCGGTATATATGTGTGATATGATGTAGCTAGTTCATAGTTGCTCAAGCTCAATACTAGAAAACTGGCAATGGTGGATGAAATTTATGTTCGAATAAATTTAGTTACAAACTGATCATAAAATTTGCATTTGTTTCATTTCGGTCGCAAATTAGTAGCAGAGTGCTACGAAAATTTAATCTAAAACATAAAATTAGGTTGTAAATTTTGTGACTGTTTCATTTTGGTCTCAAAACGGTTAAAAGAGCAAGGAAAAAATATATAAAAAATACTATATGCAAATCTATCAGTCATAAAATTTACGACCTCCGGATCGAGAGCAGGCGGGTGCTCCGGCACCTCTTCCTCTAGTCCTTACTGTTTTATTCCGTCATTTATGTAATTAAGGAACAAAATTAAAAGTAAAAATAATATTGATGCAAAACTTATAACCATCTTATTTCAGTCTCAAATCGTTCAAAAAATTGCAAGTAAATTATAAATAATAATAAATTTCGATCTGAAATCCAAAAGTCGCAACCACTAGCAAAGGTCGCGACCATTGGCAAACCATCACAAAACAACAATATCTACGAACGCTTTTGCGACCACAATTTCGATTACTAAGCGGTTGCAAATAACCATACACGATCGTTTGAATTGAAACAGAAATTACGATCGTAAATGGCAGTTTGTAGTAGCAAGTAGAGCAAGTGAATATTAGGCAGTGACATTCAATTTACGACTTACTTTATCACCAAAACAATGTTTGTGAGAGAAATATATTTGTCGCAATATCTTTGTCCAACAATTTTGTCATTAGACTTCACATTTAATTAAGCACAAATAATTTATTAATTAAGATGAGCAACTTTTGGGGTTGATAATTTAAGTGTATGTTGGTTTAAATTTACCGATCAAAACCTCTAAAGAAGTGGTATAGTGGTTAAAGTGAAGTAGGGACAACTTAAACGTCTCAAGTTCAATTCTCACTTAGGGGACGGTTTTCCTTGAAAGTGTGTATTGGGGGACCCGGAGTTTACCACATAAGTGGGTTTCCATGATTATAAAAAAATTACCGATTGAGGGTAAAAAAATTAAATGGGTGCCTATGCACATTGTGATTCCACTAGAAATATTAAAGATAGGGATAAGATGGAGGGGGACAATGTAAGAGACACAACGTTCACTAGGAGGATCTAAGGATTTTGTAGCAAGTCAAAATGGGCTGCATTCACTATGATGACCGAATAAATGTAAATATCAAATAATTGGACATAAAGTTTTTTTATGAAAACTTTTATGAAAAAAAATCATATGGAAAATGATGAGAAATATCTGAGTTGTAATGCAAAATAGGGACAATTATATATAGCTAACATCCAATCATGTCATGCATAATTAGGTTTACATTTTTTTTGAACGGAATTTAATCTCAACGTGTGAACCACTGATTTTCAGGCCACGTTACCAAGGTCTAGTTACCATGACCTCCGTTGAGACCCCACCACCACCCAAGGAGGAAACCGCACCGGAAAACCCACTGAACTTTCAATGACCCCAATTTCGCATAGGGAGGGATTTGAACTCATGACCTTCCCTTTGAAAGGCCAAGGGATACCGCTAGGATAAAGCCCATTTGGTAATTAGGTTTACATATATAAGGGTACATTGGTCAATTGTTATTTAGATTAGTGTCATGTTAATTTCTTTGATCACATTTTTAACATGATAGAGGTGGGTGGCTATTAATTTGAAGTTCACTTGCGGTATTTTAAATGTTTTAGATTCAATAAACTTGCAAAAAAGTTCATGACTATATGATTTTAATAGTCTTGTCTGTTAAATTTATATAATACATTAAAATACTTTGGTCGAATTTTATGATAGGTGGTGACCATACAAGCTTGGGTAGGTACATGTACATACTCGCTTGCCACTCATATACGTAAAGGAACACTAGTACAAAATAGCTATTTGCTACGGTCAAATTTGTTGAAAGTTGAGAAGAAAATTTTTCGTAGAAAATTCAGTAGTTGATGTTTGTTTGCGTCGTAGTGAAAGCTAATGCGTGTAATAGGGTTGTTCGAATTTAATATGGTTATTAGGGTGCCCATGCCCATATATCAGGTCCGTGTGACTATGGAATTTATGGTCGACAACTATAAGAGCTATGAATAAATTAGGGTGCGGTTATTTGGACACCACCTGCAGATCAGTTAACACCATCTGACTCTATACGAGCCGTATAGCCCTATACGGGCCGTATAGGTGTTATAGTGTGTCAGAATATGTCAGTCAGATGTCTGGCGGCTAAAAACCACATACGAGTAGTATTGGCCTATACGATTCGTATGAAAACCTGAAATTTTACAGCTTTTGTTTTTTCGCCCGATATACGTACATGTTTAACTCATTTTGTAACATTGTAATTGTCTAAGTGTTTTAAATGGTTAAAAGATATCTTTTAACGTAATTATGTTTAATCGGTAAGTTGTAAGGGCCGTAACGTAATTATGTTATAAAATCGTACTTTGTTTGAAATCCGGTATACGTACGTGTTTAACGTTAATTTACTTATATCATATCGTCTAATTGTTTAATCTTTAAGTTATAAGTAATATCTATTTATAATATCGTCTAATCGTACTTTGTTTTGAAATCCGGTATTCGTAAACGCGACACATACGTGTTTAAATAATTTATAATATCGTCTAATTGTTCGAAAGAAAAGCGTAACCATTTTTAATCGTTTTGTTGTAAAATAATAAGTATTTTAACGTGATTATTTAATTATATTGTCTATTTGTTTTGTTTGACAAATATTTTAACATAGTGATGTTTAAATTTAAATAACAATTTTTTTAACATAGGTAGTTATGATTTTCGTAATTTTATTGTTATAACATGTATATATAGTCGCTTTTATCAAAGAAACATACATGTGATATCGTTTAAATGTTTTGTTTGAAAATTTAATTTAACGTAATCGTGTTTAAACGTTTATTTTAAAACAATAGTTAGCAGAACGTAAATAAATTTGAACGGTTTTAAGAAAAATTGTTAACTATCTATTTTTTCATTTCACAGGCACACACATTAATTCTTTAATTATATAATAAAAGATAAAACAAACAATCACGCCATACACAACATACATACGAAATAAAAATACATACATCCGAATAGTAAGTAGTGTCCATACATCAAAATACAAAAAAAGAAAAGAGAAAATACAACAAAAATAACTAAGCATGACCACCAGGATCCGCAGATCCTGCGGATCCTGATCATGTCCCGGTCCTGGATAGACAGGAACATCCATGCCAGCAGATGCAGCCATACGCTCCATCATCCACCGCATCATCCACTCTAAGCGATCAACACGTCCAGAAAGATCACGTAAGATCGTTGCGTCAGCCGGATGCAGTCGTGGCTGACGAACAACGACATGATGTAGTGGTGGTGGCTGGCCTGGTGGTGGTTGTTGCTGTAGAGCAGGAACTGGCGGCACCCACTCTGTGCGCCGATCCAGTGACCATCGCAGGCCCACGCCGGGGATATCGGCCGCTATACCCATGAGCATGACCGTGCTACGCCCCAGCAGTGTCGAGGCGTAAGTCACGGCCATGCTATCTCTAATATCGGGCGAAAAACGACCGATACGTCGAGCTATTTGAACAAATGGCATGTTGTATTTGTTCGTTTTGTAAGTTGTGTCAATTAACAAGACATGAGGAAATACGCGTCAAATATTATAGGATGCCTGGTGGATAAAAAAAATCTGCTCCACAACATCCGTCGACGTATTGTCTAGAGTTTGGTAAATAAAAATATTATTTTGCAGCACGTAACTTTCGTCGTGCATTGTAAGTAGATCTAAGGTTAGAGACATTATCGGGGTTTTGGTCCTTAACAGCTGCAAGTATGTCACGGGGCAACATGTTTTGATTTGTAAGTTGCTCAACTAGACGTGTTCCAGCTTCGTTCAATCTCATCGCATAAAGATGACCGCCTAGTTGTTCAGCCCCTTGGCGGTTGTGTTCACTGTTAACCACACGCAACTTCCAACCACTGCAACTCCTCTCGTATTTTCCAATTAACTCAAATTCGCAACCGATCTTCTTTGAACCAGTACGTCTAAGTTTTGGTTCTCCTTTGTACACACCACCACGATCGCATTTTAGCCACACCTTAATAACGGCTACGGATGCATTAGTTTTGCTTCGACGAAGAACTAACAAATAACCGTTTTCAAGCCCTCTTGCAATGGCCCATTTAACCAGTTCATCAGGACCAACAAATACCTGAAAACAACATATGTTTAAGATTTTATAAACTAACGAATGTAAAACAAATAATCTTATTACCTGATCAGTTTCATACACACACATGTATTCATCTCCGAATCTGTTGTTTCACATCGACATTTTTAAACCTTTAGTACGTTTTCGAAGAAATACAAACAAGTAATATGTAACGAGTAATAGATTGAATGAAGAAAACTTAAACTTCAACGTTCATTATATAATAGGTATTCGCACGCAAATCGAGTATTTATCCAAACGTCAAAACCGAGATCCCAAATGATTGGCACGCATTTCAAAATTAAATTTCCATACGAGCCGTATAGGCCTATACGGGTCGTATGGATGGCGTCTGTCGAACATGTCAGAGCTCTGATATGATGTGTCAGAGAATGTCGGGTGTCAGGATTCTATACGGCCCGTATAGTGTTATACGGCCCGTATAGATGGTGTTCAAGGATCCGGCCTGGTGTATCCCTATCAGCACCCATTAATTAATAAAATTTGTTTATGGGCTTCAGCGCCTCTAACAACAATGACAGACGCCGGCACATCTAACATATAGGATAAAGTATAGGCGGCTGATTAGGAGAGTAGGGGCAGAGAACCTATAAATGACACGTGACTTCTTCTGATTAGTCAGATATGTAGGCAGATACTGCATGTATTTAGCATAGGGCTGTCATAACGGGTCAGACACGACACGTTAAGACACGAAACATGAACCGGTTAGACACGAACACGAGACGAATTCTTATCGTGTCTGTTTTTTTAAACACGAACACGACCCGTTAAAAACACAAAATGACCTGTTAAGGAACCTGCTAATAGTTAACACTATAAATGACCTGTTAAAACTTGTTAAGGAACTCGTTAAATAACTAAGGTTAGAGAATTAGAAATTTTTTGAAGCTAACTAGTTACCCACGTATTTTATTATATATATATTTTTTAATTTTAAATTTTAAACAGGTCTTAACATGTCTTAATATGTCTTAACTGGTTTTAACAGGTGTTAACAAGTCTTAATGGGTCTTAACAGGTCTTAGCGGGTTTTACCTATTTAGACACAAAAAATAAATATGTCTTAACGTGTTGACCTGTTTTAGACACGAAACATGTTAAGGATAAACGCGAAACATGTTAAAGTCATGTCGTGTTAACGTGTTCGTGTCTAAAATTGCCAGCCCTAAATTTGAGCACCAACCTCTTTAGATGGATGAACATATAATTGGTTCAAACAGACAAAACCTTAAACAAAATGCCAAGTATGGATATCTTGGGAATTTTCTGGTTTATAAAATCTGGTTTGAAAATAGCGATTTGCATGTTAAACACCAGAGAGGAGAAAAAAAAGGCTTATGGTTACTAATTTGAGTTAAACTACATGGTTCAAATACATATGTAAAGCTTTATTTGTCATTAAAAGTGTAAGACATGAGAGATTAAAAACTGAAAGGAACATGCATGATCCCGTGCTATGTTATTTTGAGAACAAACTCCATATATATAACAAAAGAACATCAATTAATAAACTATATGTATATCTAGAGCTACTTACGGTGCTTGAAATCAAGGATTTGATCAAGTTGATCTATATCTATATATAACCTAATCTATTTTTTGTCTCATTGCAGTAGTAGCAGCACCAGCAACAGTGGTAGGAGTGGCCAGCAGCAACAGGAGCAGAAGCAGGAGCAGCAGTAGTATCAGTTTAAAATCAAGGATTTGATCAAGTTCATCTATATCTATATACAACCTATTCAATTTTTTTGTCTCATAGTAATAGTAATAGTAATAGTAATAGTAATAATAATAATAATATAATAAAAAAAATCTTGCTAATACATGATAATATGAATTTAGGGTGTCCATAAACCGACCGAACCGTCCAAACCGGACCGGACCAGACCGAAGACAATTGCTCAGTTTGGTCGATTTTAGAACTTGGTGGTGTGATTTATGGTTTGAGTATTCTGAAACCCGGGTGGTTCGGTGTGGTTTACGGTTTGCATTTTTTCTAAACCGTATAAACCGCACCAACCGTTATATATATATATGTGTGTGTGTGTGTAATAGCTTAAAATTATTGAAAAATCTAAGTAAGCGTCTTTTCATTTACCTTACTTCTTCTGTCTATATTCTCTTTATTCATAGCTCACATGTTGTATTAAAATAAAAAAGGATAATGATAAAATTACTGATTTAGAAGATGACATTCAATCAAAGTTTGTTCACCGTTATTTTTAGACCAGTTTTGTTATTTTGATAATGGTTGACTTTTATATTATAATTTTCGGCTTTTGAAATTTGAATTGAATTATGTTCTTTTGCATCATTATATTAAATGTTCTCTGTTGTTTTTGACCGTGTAACCGCAAAAACCAAACCAAAAAGCCGTCAAACCGTCAATATCGGTCTGTTTGGCGTACACAACTTACATGGTTGGTTTGGTTTGTCATTTTTTGAAAGAAATATGATATATAAACATGACCCATTGCAAATATTTACTTCAATCACAATTTTCTTTTTCATTTGTGATCAAAATTTCATATATTTAATTAAAAAAAAATACTCATTATAATTAATTAGTCATAATTAATCAAAACTAACAAAATACAAGCCAGGGGTCATTTGGTATCTTTTTAATAATAAAAATTGTTTAGATTCATGACGTTTAAAAGACCATATATTGTGATAAATGAATAAGCCAAGAGTCACTGTTCCTTATGCATGCAAATTTTCTATCCTAAAAATATTTGTGCTTTCACTCGCGTACGTCATATTAATTTTTGTTTACCTTTACACACTTTGTCTCAACTCTCAAATACACACCTTTTGATTGGTTCACTAATTAACCTTTTATTAATTTAAGTTGTAAAATGAATATTTATTTTTTTGTTTAGTTTTGAACGACGGGGTATTTTATTAATTTAAATATTTAGTTAGGTTTAAAGTTTGAATCTTTTGGTATAATGATATTTTACTTATAGATCGATGTCAATACCTTATAAAAAGTGCATTATATGAATCACAAACGACTTAAGTCCTTTAATAAATAAACTTTTGCTGATTAATAAATAAACTTTAGATATTATTATTTTACATTTTGTATCGAAATTATTTTTTGATTTTTTATTGTAAAAATGTAAATTTAGTTTAAAAAATTTGTAAAGTTACATAGAGATGTAAGTTTTATAATTTGAAATTAGTCATAATTAAAGAGATAAAAATGATCATCAATCAACCCTTAGACCGTTAGCATTGCGCATGTGGAGGAGGCGTCCGTTTCCGATGTGGAGGACGCATGCCAGGCAGACGCACTAGAGCCAGATGCAGGAGACGCATCATGTGGAAAGAAGCACGTCCCGGCTTGCGTTGCTTGTAGAGAGGGAGGTGGGTCCGATTGTGGGGCCCATTTCATTTAACAGAGGGTAATAAGAAATTGTGATGGTGAGAAGAGAGTATGCATGTGTGAAGGATGGGTTGAAGTTTAAAAGAGGAGAGATGATGCATTTTTTTTGAACAACTAAACAAGTCCTTGGACCCAACAACCCACGCGCTGGGACCACAGACCGCTACCAACCTCCGGAAACATTTAAAGCCGGGCGTTGGCAAGTGTCGAATCGAGGAACCGTCACACCATCTAGGAGGAAACTCACACTAAGAAAACCCCCTAGCTCACCCATAACATTTTTTGCTCCAGGCGAGACTCGAACCCAAGACCTCTCATTGCTGGTGGTCAAGGAGTACCACTAGGCTATAAGCCCAATGATGTGAGATGATGCATATAGGAAAGATGGGTAAAAAGTTGATGTGGCAACGGTGACTAGGATGCATGTAGTAAATGCATCCTTATGCATTGCGGGTAGTCTTATATTGTGAACCTTAATAAGTATAAACAATTTTTTTGTATAAAATTAAGAGTCAATAATTACATTATCTTACAAATCTTGTAAGTGACATGATTTTTGAGGCTTAATTCTAAACGGGAGTATATATATGTAAATAGTTTATATATTTACCTATTTTTATTAAAAACCTATACTAAAATAAATAAGCTAGTAAACGCAAACCAATATTATCTATACCAATTTTTTAATAATCATATGTTAAAATATATTATGTAAGAAATGCCCATTCACAAGAGAGAGATAACCATGTTAAGCTCTAAAGTGATCAAACTCAATATGTTGATGAATGTATAGCCAAGTGTCCCCCCCCCCCCCCCCCCCTCAAAATCATCTAATTAAACACATATATTGCTAAGACATTACAACCAAAGTATCTTGGTGGTGAGATGATACTTACAAACCATAAGGTCTTGGGTTTGAATCCCAAAAAAGAGTTTTATCAAAGTATTGAATTTTCTCATAAACTGGTGACTTAGTGGTGAATATGATCGGATGATATCGTTGGTGACATGATGATATTCAATGATTCGTCAATAATCCAAATTAGTTATTAAAAAACAGATATATAAAAGCAATCATGTCAATAGTTCACGTATCTAGCTGTCCTACACTCTACTAATTCCTTTTTCATTTGGTTCATTAATTGATCTACTCATAACTATCAAAGTTTCAAGAAAGTAATAAACCTAATCAAACACAAACTTAGGTGTTATTTTTTAGGTACAAAAGGGGGTTCTTTATCAACACCTTTTCCTGTTATTTTGGTTGTGTTACAAGGCATTCCTCTAATCAATGCAAAAGGTTTTTTGTATTTTTGCAATATATATATGATGGTCAAAGATTCATTGAAATTTGACCAAATGATTAATTCCTTCATACACCATATGCATATTTATTAAGTTCAATCATTCAATGAAATTACAAACTTTGTAGCTTTTTTGCTTTACATCTTAGATCAAGAAATTAATTAATAAAATGATCACGATGTTCTTACTTTTGTAGGAAAGCAAAGTCTCAAGACCCTATCAAATGCTTAGTCTTTAATATAATCCACCAATAATCAAAAAGATGGAGTTTTCAATACCAAATTCAAGAGGGCTAAGTCATTGTTGATTTTTCTTATAATTAAATTATTTTTTTATTTTTAAATTTTAAAGATATTTATTAAAGCTGAATGGAAGCACGAATAGTAGTGTTGATCAAAACAGTAAGTTGATTGATTAAAAAGAAGAAAAGATCATTTATTTCTCTTTAAATCAATGATACCCATAACAAGAACAAGTGGCACATTTAATTTGGCTAATATAAAAAAATTATTTTATGATTATGTGAAAAGCAAGTAATAATCAAACTACTATAGTTGACTGATTACTAAGCATTTGTCAGCAAAGATGAATGGGACTATGGAAGTCTTTCGATAATGTGTGTATTAGTAAACATTCGCTACACATATAGTCGATATGTATTGGAAATAGTCAACGTGGACTACCTAGCATACATAAGTTGTCAGTGATCCGTTGGTATATGCGGCCGATGGTGTCCCCTTGTGACTTATGACGATAATTTGTCGCAAACAAGATTACCTACATCTATTTTTTCAACATATGAGTTGTGTCAATGTCACTGGTGATATGTATATTTACCAACAACGTGCCGATGGAAATGTTTATCGGTGATATATTAGATTCATCTTTTGTTAATTTGTTTTATACTCTTAAATCCTAAACACTTAATCTTTTATTTGTATATACAATGCATATTTATACACATATAAACATATGTGTGTGTATATATATGTGTGTGTGTCTCTGTGTGTGTGTGTATGTATATGTATACATATATTGAGGGATGTTCAAATGAGAACTATTGCAACTTGAGAACTAAATGAACCATTTCTAGCCACAAGTTTAAAGGGTAAAATAGTAACTTTCCTTACTTTAAAGGAAAATTACTTTTATACCCCTTAAATTATGTGACTATAAATATGATTCATGTGGTTCTTTACAACTTGTTGGTTCTTAATAAAATGAATTCATACATACATACATACATACATACATACATACATACTGATTGAGGTGTCGTAGGTCAATCAAAAACAATGTAAAATCAAGGACTTAGCTACCTATGACTATAGCACGGGTAAGTAAGGTCGTCTCCTCAGGGAATCGTTGGAAAGTGCTAAGCTTTAATTGATTACTTTATTAACTAAGAAAATGTAAACTTAAAACTGATTTGAATTGAGAACATGTTCAAACAATGATTATAATGAATGAGTTTGAACAATTATAAGAAAAAGGTAATCACTCCCGGGTTTAGGTTAGTAGAATCACAATGATTTTAGGTCAAACTTAGTTGGAAACCACATAGACATAATTTGTTAATCGGTTTGATCAATGTGACAACAATGGAACAAACGTTTAAGAGTTGCTCATTCACACACTAGTCAATTTAGATATGTAAAGCAACACCCAAATACCAATAAGTAAACGATGCAAGAAAACCAAATCACTGATGGCAAAACGTAAATGCTTAAACATAAATAAATCGTTTACATCAATCAAACCACAATTGAATTCGAGTTATCAAAACGAAAACAACCCAAAAACCTAAGTTTAAACATTCAATCAAAATTCATCCACTAACCTAATTACCCGTAAGCAAGTACAAAGGAAAACTAGCCACGCATCTTCATTAGCACGCTTCGATTCTTGATTCGGATGATGATTCATATGATCACGAATGGATTTGGAAGAGTTTTGATGCCCAAAATCGTCACTTTTTCGCCCCAATTTCGTCCAGAAAGTCGTCTCCTTCGAAACCCTAAGATAAGGGCTTAAATATGGGAAAGATTAGCTGAAAATTCGACTTTCCTAGCCTCCGGCATATCATACGCCGGGAACGAGCGTATGGTACGCCCAAAACCTTATCATACTCCCAAGTTGACCTAACCAATAGACTCGTCGAGAAACTCAATTTTCATATATTATGAGCCCCGTAACTCATCTTCTAGCTTCAGTTATGCCTTCGCAAAGTTTTGGACTTTCGAACTTCAAGTTTCTGCACTCTTGATCACTCTGCTTCTCTTCTAAATGTAATATCCCACATCGGTTGGGAATGGGAACAAAACCTTCTTTATAAGGAGGTGGATACCTATCCTATCAAGACGCGTTTTGCCTGGGCGAACAACTCGTCGGGTGAAAACAAAACCGTGAGTTCCTGGATGGGCAACCCATCGGGAGCAAAGCGGACAATATCTTGATACGGTTGGCTTGGGCTGTTACAGATGGTATCAGAGACAGGGGCCGGACCGATGTGCCAGCGAGGACGTTGGGCTCCGTAAGGGGGGTGGATTGTAATATCCCACATCGGTTGGGAAGGGGAACAAAACCTTCTTTATAAGGAGGTGGATACCTTTCCTATCAAGACGCGTTTTTCCTGGGCGAACAACTCGTCGGGTGAAAACAAAACCGTGAGTTCCTTGATGGGCAACCCATCGGGAGCAAAGCGGACAATATCTTGATACGGTTGACTTGGGCTGTTACACTAACCCTCCAATAAGCTCCAGAACATGTCTTTAACAACTTAACACCTAAAATTTATCAATACACTCAAAGTAAACGTGTTTCGTGCCAAAAATCAATAAAATCATGTAGTTACACATCAAATAACACAAACATCTACTACGTGATCACATACATGCATGCATGCATGCATGCATACATACATACATACATATATATATATATATATATATATATATATATGGGATGGTTTCTAAGAAACTATTTAGAAACCATCATTTTGGAGAAAACTAAGAAAACTAATCAAAATCATTACAAATTAATTTTGTATTTCATTTATTCTTTTTTATTTCCATTTATTATAAGATAAGAAATATAAAATAAGAAGAAAAAAATAAAAAAATAAATGTATTTTAGGCTATTACATATATGTAACTTTTATGTTACACATACTGATTACATATATGTAACTTTATAAGTTACATAAGAAACCTTTTGAATTACATATACGTAACTTCGTGATCTACATATTTTTTTCAAAAATTTCTTTTTTATTTTTACATTTATAACCTTATAATAAAAAATTGTGAAAAAAATTTTCAAAAATTTTATTGGTTAGTATGAGTTTTCTTGATTTTCTTCAAAATAAGGAGTTTTCTCATGAACTTTTCTCTATATATATACACACATATAAATTTATAACACATAAATTCCGAAAAGAAATATCATAATATGGTGTCCCTATGTTTATGTCACTTTGTTTGTGTTTTTCATTGATGTATGATGATAAAATTGAAAATTTACAACTGCAATTGTAAATTTATAGTTTAAGTATCATTTATTATTTGATAATGTGGGACTAGCCTACTTGGTAGAGGTATTGCCTCTTATAAAAGAGGTCTTGGGTTCAAATCCAAGCAAATGAGGAATATTGGGTGTAATTTAGGAGTAGGAGTATGATAGTATGACTGTTAAAAAAAAGTATCATTTATTTGTGTGATGTCCAAACACTATCAAATATTATCTTGAATATATCGATTACATGTCTAATGTCTCTTAACTTAATAAATTGACGAAATATATGGTCAAACAGCCAAAGCATAGTCAAATAGCAAAGTCAAAATCATATAGTCAAAATTAAAGTCAAACCTGAGATCATGACGAATGTCACATCAATACAAACATATGCGTATTATCTTGAAGATATAATACACCCGAATAGGACTACCATTGTCAAGTTGTTCACGTTCCCGAAGAATGATGTGAGACACAGGTTTAAGAAGAAGCAGCAAAAAATGTATGGAATGACCTTTAAGAATGCTCAAATGTAAATGGGTTGTATATCAAAACCCGAAAAGAGCAACACACCCAGGGCCGGCTCAAATATTGTTGAGGCCCAAAGAAAAAAAATTATGAGGCCCTTTTGACCCAAAAACAGATAAAAATAACATGTAGCTTCTATTTTTGCTTTTTTTTTGCCCTTTTTGAATAACAAGATTCGTGTTTACGGTATCTATTTGACATTGACAAACTAAGTTCCAAATCAACCTATATTATTCAGCCCTAAATTACCCTAAATTAAAACAAAACTTAATAAGCAACAAATATCACTATATTATTCAGCCATAAACAACCCTAAATTACCTTAAATCAAAATCAAATCAAAATTATTCAGCCCTAAACAACTCTAAATTACCCTAAATCAAAACGAAATTGAATAAGCAACAAATATCACTATATTATTCAGCCCTAAACAATCCTAAATTACCCTAAGCCAAAATCAAATCAAAATTATTCAACCCTAAATAGCCCTAAATCAAAACAAACTAATCAAATAACTGTATAAGCAGCCTTAAACAGCTTAAGCAAAATTAAAATCAAATTACCCCTAAATTTAATCAAATAAAAATCAATACTAATCAATCAAATAAGCAGTGATTTTAGAAATATTAGAAATACTATGTAGGCATGATTATATTACAAAACATGATATTAACAGAAAAACCCCGAATATGATTTCCTTTTAATATATGAAAACGAGCTTCCAAATGATGGTGACGATTTTTCAAATTAACATGGACAAGCACCGGTAATTGCATAAGGAAGAAACTCACTACCTACAACATCTCTAGGATAGCAAATATGCAACTATTTTTACCATTTGTTTTGAACTAATTGAATTATTATGTATAATAATAATTTTTAGAAATTTTAAATAAAATTTGGTTTAATGAGAATGTTTCTACCTTTAAATGATACTCAAGAATAATATGATAGTAAATGTTAAAAAAAAAAAGAAAAAAGAAAAAAAAAGGACACGAGTGACTTTTGATTTGAGTGATAGAAACCCTCCACCTAGAGTCTTGTCCGTAATGTTAATTTTTGGGTCGATATGTTATATTTAGTTAAAATTAGGAGTTTCGCCCCTTTGCTTTAAAAAATTAACATGTATTATGGGTTTCAAAAATTTCCGCTCCCCTCTCAAGTCGACCAAGCTCCGCCACTGTCTAGGACCACAAATATGCAAGTATTTTTACCATTTTTTTTCTATTTGTTTTGAACTAATTGATTTATTATGTATGATAATTTTTAAAAATTTTAAATAAAATTTGGTTTGATAAGAATGTTTCTACCTTAAATGATACTCAAGAGTAATATGACAGTAAGGGGTGTTTGTTTTTTTTAAAAAAAACTCTTCTTGTCTCTTATGTCTGCGCCGCACAGACACGGGAAGATGTTAGAGGTCTACAGACTGTTTGTTTTCTCGCAGATATTTCATTAAAAAATGTCTGCCTGGCCTCTTCTTGGCGCAGACGTGGACCAAACACTTCTGACCTCTTCTTACCTCTTCTTCTCTAATTAGGTTAAAAAAACCCCACAGCCTTCTCCTTCTTGGTCGACGTCCCCCCAGCCCAACACCTCCACCGCCATGAACATCTCTTCCAACCATGTGCTTTGCAGAAATCGAAGCTGCCTTGAGCACCTTTCCCCACTCCCTGCAAAATGGCATCTTTTACCACCACCATGTGCCACGCAAAATCGGCTTCCACCATGAACACTTTTAGGGCAAAAACCACCACCTTCAAAGGCACACCGCTTTCCACCGCCATGAACGTCTCTCCTTCTCGATCGACCACCGGCCTACTAATCTCCGACCGACCCCATCTCCAACACCGATCGACCACCGATGCTCCTCCACCACCTGCTCTACTCAACCACCGGCGCCTCAACTACCGCAAGCTCAACCACCGCCGCTCTCCTTCCACCGATCGACCACCGGTGCTCTCCACCTGTGCTCCTTTGACGGTGGTGGTAGGTCTCGTTTATGTCTTTGACGGTGGGGTGAAACTGTGGATGCAAGAAGAGGTTTTCTAAAAGAGGTTTGAAGTTGTAAAAAACAAACCCTCTTTTTACAGAGGTTTGGTCCACCTCTTCTGCAAAAGAGGTATGCAGACATAGTCCGCAGACTGCAGATGTTTTATCTTTAAAAAAATAAACACCACCTAAATGTTAAAAAAAAAGTTTGAGTGATAAAAACCCTCCACCTAGAGTCTTATAGGTGGGCAAACTGAGTTTTTTGAACCAAAAACGGTTCTGGTCAATAACCGACTCTGGCTGGTTTTTGGCTGGTTTTGGTTCGGGTTTTAGTCGGTTCCGGTTCATGATTTGGCCGGGTAAAGGACCGGTTCCGGTTTATCCGAAAATCTGGAACAACTTGTACCCACTAATTCGGGTATGGCCGGTTCCGGTTCAATTTGTAGGTTCCAGTACTGGAACCGGTTTTTTTTTCCACCTCTACCTCCACCAATCATGTAAATTATGCTTGCACGAGTGGATCAACTTTAGTAATAAATAGTTAATTCCAAACTTAAGGGTGGACCAAAATAGTTGGTTTATTTCTACTTTCTCGTGAATTCTGAATTTCTGATGTCACTTATTTTTCTTATTCTCTCCAAAATCATCCAACCTTTTTTCTTTCGCTTTTTACATCATGATTAATAATATTAAATTTTACCTGAAAATCAATCTTCAAAATCATAAAAATTTCTGTATACTACACATTAGCTAAAATTAATATTTTCTTTTACTTTAGCAATAAATATATTTATGTATATAAAATAACAATCAATTTTATATGCATAGCTTTGCGAATCATAATGTATAATATCTAGTAATTTTATCCACTTGTAAATTAACAATATTTCATGACTTGTTAAACATATTATTATTGAAGTGAATTGAAGATTAGTTTGAAAAATAGACTTAAATAAAAATAATGGAGATCTAGAATTGCATGTTTCTCCTTCCTAACTTGAAAAATTATATATTTTTTCAAGGTACAAATTTTTAATGTATAATATACAATGTTCTTAAAGCATGATTTGAAAAATATGTAATTTTGCAAGTTTGGAAGATAAAATATGTAGACGCTCCTAAAAATAAATATTAGGTAATAATTTATTTTTCAGTATCTTAGTTCGGGTTTTTTTTTATTGAAATTAAATGATTTAAGTTCAAATGAAACTAAAAACGATCAAATTAGGATATTTCTAATATGTAAATTGATTTTCTTGTAATTTTTTCAAACGGATACATCCATGCATGCATACTAGTAAATTATTAGAATAAGAATTAAGAAGATTATAGTTTTCTAGAAAGTTACTAAGTTAGCACAATACTTTTCTTTTCTTTAAGGGGTAACTTTATATAAATGTAACCAACTTTCAGCTTTGTTCCAATTAGGTCACTTATACTTTTTTTTTGTTCCGATTAAGTCACTCATACTTTTTTTTGTTCCGATTAAGTCACCCATACTTCTTTTTTGTTCCGATTAGGTCACTGTACTTTTAATTTTGTTTCAATTAGGTCACTCATATCAGTGACGTAATCGGAACAAAAAAAAAGTATGAGTGACTTAATCGGAACAAAAAAGAAGCATGTGTGACTTAATCGGAACAAAAAAAAAGTATGAGTGACTTAATCGGAACAAAAAAAAGTATGAGTGACTTAATCGGAAAAAAAAAAAGTATGAGTGACCGAATTGAAACAAAGCTGAAAGTTGGTTACCAGCTTTTCTGTGGTTTTATACTTTAAGTCCCTGGATTTTTTAAAACGAGGTCTTTTTCCAAATTGACTACCAGCTTTTCCTTTTTTTTTTTTTTTTTTTTTCTCAATTTTAGGTTTACCCCTCGAATTATGAAAGATTTACACTTAACTTCCTGAACTTTAGTTAAGTTTTCTTCTCTTTTTTCAATCAATTTACACCACATGCCGTAAACTTTGATAAAGTTGTATCACCCTTCATCCCCCCCCCCCCCCCTTTAAAGAATACGTAACAAATTAGTTTAGTTTAGTTTCGTTTTTTTTCCTATCACGTTCGATTTTTAGTATTAAATTTAAACGAGTTGAGAGGTTTAGGGTTTATGTTATTTTATTTACGGTTTGATATAATGTATCGTCACTTTGTTTTGATATCCCTTGTTATTTATTATCGTGCATATGTTTGTTTAGAAAGTTGCCACTTTTACTACAAGATACACTTTTTAGGGTTTTTTAGCCGAATGACTGTTGCAAATTTAAGTAGCTAGTTTCAAATTTAATATGAATTAAAATCAAAACTTTTCAAATTACATGTTTTGATTAAATGTATTAAATCATGACTTTTGACATGACCTTCATATAGTATAAATACAAGACATGATGTCTTGTTAAAATGATGGAAAATAGAATAGTATATGATTTACAGTACACCTACACTATAGAATTTCCTATATTTTTTATTTTACTCCCTCTTGTTTCATATATACTTCCAGGTGCTAGGTTAATCCCGACTGTACACATACTGTTTCGGTTGTTGTACACTGGGAGACAGACTCGTTCGTCTTGAGAAAATGCGCGAAATCTGTTTTAAGGGAAGCGTATATTGAATACGTGCTTCAACTATAATCATCAACATGTTTATTCTATGTCAATGAATAATAGGTGAAAGAAATAAGTAGTTGAAAACTAGAAAAGGTATTCTTGAAGCATTTGTTATCAGCTTGTCAAGATGTTTGATTGAAGACTCAACATTAATCATTCTCTAATCAAGGAGGCTATTTAGAGTACCCAACGAATACATGGATCAAAACAAGTTTGATATATAAATTAGTGATTTATATTCTTTTATTTTAATCGTGCAACCGCTAATGTACTAGATTATTTCATACTAATAACGAGAGATCGTAATTATTTATATTTGATTATTATTTTATAATAAAAACGTGAACCCAACTCCAACAATGACAACATCTGTAATGTGATTTTTGTACATATATGATATATCATCTAATGTTCAGTACTGTGTGCGTGTTTTGATTGCGAGATAAATGACGCAATGTGTGTGCAAGTAATCCGCTGTTCGTTTCTTGAACACAATAGAAAGATATAACTATATAAGTCTAAATATGTGCTAATGAAATACATACTAATCCTCTAACTTTGCTTGAATTAACACTTTTTGTCCTTCAATAACACCATACTTATATTTTTCAAACGGCTAAGCTTACTCTCACCATACTTATATAGCCATTAAATCAACTTCCATGCTCTTCATCCTTACAGGGTTGTCGCATTGAAGGGCAATAATAAAGGTGTTGGATCGATTCCTTTGATTTAGATTTAAACATGAACATGAAAACAATAATGAAATAGGGATTAGATGAAACCTGTGAATCCAGTGAATGCGTTGTTGATTCCAGACATGATTCCTGAGACGATTCCTGAGAGATGACGATCCGATCGGTTCCCGTTTAGGGTGTACGGTTATGATGGATTAGAAGAGAGGTGGCTCGGTTATGGGGTTCACGAATCTCTTAGAGAATGAGGAGATTCGAGTGTCGATGTTTTTTTGAATGAGTAACCTTTCATTAGGAGCCATTAGCCTCTATTTATACACCCAAAGGAAAACCCTAATTAGGATAAATTAGGATAATTACGTCCATCAAATAATTATCTATCTGTTAGGGGTATTTAGGTAATTGATCTATTTAATTAAATAATCATAAGGGCCACATTTAATTATTTAGTCTAACATTCTCCCACTTGGCCAAGTGATTATTTATTATGAGCATTAAGCAAGTCTGCAGATTGATAATACTCATTTTAGTTCTAAATTGTAATCATAGCAGAGAAATACAGTCATTGAATCAGTTATTCAATTCAAGACCCCCATTAATCATACTACAATACAAATTTAAAAACTTAAGTTAGGATCAATTAACGAGTAAGCCTTTTAACGAATGATTTGTGTTGTTAGTGTCTATATGTCATTAGGCATGCGTAAACATATATTTAGAGACAAACAAATCAAATAAGTGAGGAAATTTTAATTATGCTATAAGGTCTTTAGATAAGCTCACTTTCAAAACAAGTTCTTCGAATACTTAGGTGAGAGACCTTTAATTATTGGATCCAAAAGCATAATATATGTGCTCTATACAAAGGTTAGTTTCCTCAATGAACTTTGTATTGAGATACAATTTAGTGCCAATCGAACTGTTATTGTTCAATAAAATAAGGGCAATTAAGTTATCACAGTAAAGCTTCAAATGGTCTATAGTTTGAGTTAACTATTTGAGTCCAGCGATAAGATTTCTTAGCAACATTCTATGGCCATTTAGGTTGTTGTAAACTGCTGATTATGACTCTTTTATGAGGTAAGTCTGCCTGCTAACATAAGGATCTACCCTGAAGTGGATTTCTTATCATCTTTGTATTTTAGCAAAGTTAGGATGAGAAGAATATAAAATAACACTTCTAAACTATCCCTTCTTCTATAAGTCAGTTTATAGTCTTTCGTCCCTTGAGGATATCGAAATCCCTTCTTAGTTGCTTTTCAGCAATCTAGGCCAGAATTGGTTTGATAAGGGCCTAGTGTTTCAATAGTATAAGCGATATCTGGACATGTGCAGACTTGAGCATACATAAGGCTCATGACTAATAATACATAAGGTATCATTCTCATTTAGAGTTAGAGAGAGCTTGATGCATGTTATAATGGGTTGAGGACATGGTTAAGGTAGGCCCTTTGAGGTAACTCCATGATATCCTTAATTTATCTCGGTGTACTTTTAATCCAATAAAGTAAAAGGTTACTCCAAGTTCCCTAGTGTCAAAATAAGGCGAAAGTAAGCGCTTCGACTCATGCAACATTTCTAATGCTATTACTTGTCAAAAGAATGTCATCTTCATGAAGGACAAGTAAAGTAAAGTTGCTCTCACTCATCTTAAGGCTCCCACTCATTTTAAGGTAGGTGCATTGATCCAGTAGATTCTTTAGGAAACTATGTCTCTTTATGACTTAATCAAAACTTTAGATACCAGTGATGTAAGACTTGCTTTAACCCGTATATGGATTTCTTTAGCTTGCCGACTAAATGTTCATGACCATTGGGCTTAGAACCTTTCGGTTGTTTTATGAACACGTCTTTTTACAAGTTGCCATTAAGCTACGAGGGTCATCATGATCCTTAAGGAATTTCTTTTGAGAGACAAAATGAGAAGGTCTCTTGAAAGTTGGTTCTCTCTTTTAAGTGAAACCGTTTAAAACAATCAGAAGATTGAACATTGTTAATGATTTCATGACAAGAGATAGGATCTGTAAACCTTTTGGCATCCATTTCAGTTTTAGTCAGGTAGGTTACATAAGCATCATAGTTAGTAGGCGTTTTAGGCCTAGATGACCTCCTGAATAGGTTAGTGGGTTTAGCAGTGTTGGTATTGTATTGATGTTAGTCGTTTAATGTGCCTTCATTCTTGGATAATCGGAGTCGTTTAAAGTTCTGAGTGTGTCGGAGTTGGTGCAGTGACGTTCGGAGTAGCATGGTGTACAAGAAGAATAATCGGAGGTGAATTAGTCGACGAGTGTCTCCCCCCCGCTTCTTGTACTTCTTGCAAATCAAAATTAGGATTTTCACTGCTCCCACTGACCTTAGAATTCTCAAGAAAATCAGCATGGTTGGTTTCTACAATATGAGTGACATAGGAAGAATAATAAAATCTATCATCCTTTGAAATGACAACTTACTGTTTCATGTCAAAGCTTCTTTTAAGAAAAGATTATAAAGTTTATCTTAGACTTAGATTCTTTCTTGTCCATAATTCATAATAACTTTAGGGACAGGTTAAGAAAGAAAGTTGTCTTTAATTCCTTGATCCAGAGGAATTAGGGCAAGTTTGAGTTAGCTAAATACTGTGTGCTATGTTCATAAGGGTTTGGGTGTTACTAAGTTTATAAAATCATCCGAAAACCTGAACATACCAGTATGTTTGCCAAAGTATTTGCCTCCTCTATCTGATCTCACAAAATTTAGTTAAAGATCAAGTTGTTTTCAACTTTAGTTAGAATCTTTAAAATTGTAAGTTATTCAGATTTATCCTTGATGAGATACAAGTATATGGAACGAGAATAATCATCAGTAAACTGATAAATGAAGTGTGTCCAATTATTATAGCAATGATGTAAGTGTCACTTATGAGTTTAATAAATTAGAACCCTTAGTGACAACTTTCTTATTTTCTATTGTCTTTTTACCTTTGAGGCATTTAACATGTGTTCCAAAATAGATGAAAACGAGAGAGGTAAAACGTCATCCTTCACAATTTGCGAAAAGTGATCACGTGAAATGTGGCATAGAAGTTAATGCCACAACATGGATGAGGTTTCTAAGTCTTGTTTTTCGTTTAGTCTTTGTCGAGTTCTCATTGATATTATATGACAACAAGGAGTTAATGAAATTATCATCTAGTTCTAGCTTATAGAGATCACTATCCAGAAAATTAGTACCAAATACTTGATAATTTAGAAATAGTAATAAGTTTGCCATTATCATGAGAAACATAAAACCATTCATGTATAACTTTGGTAATGATACAAGATTCCGAGTAATCTCGAAAGATATAAGGTATACCTGGCAAAATAGGCGGGTTGGGTCGGGTTGGGTAAAGGGTCAGAACGGGTTCGGGTCAAGATGAGTGCGGGTGCGAACGGGTTTTAAGCAAAATCAGTTCGGGTCTAAATGGATTGTTCTTAAAAAACATCTTTAACTTTAGATGTGTTATAAGTAAACAAATAGTCCATTTGGATAATTTTTAGTGATTTTCTCATCAAATATGTTATTAATCATTCTAAATGTTTGAATCCATTGCATTTACATAGTTTTTTGGTTACCCATCTTGACCCGTATTGTGTTTAAGTGCTACCCATCTCAACCCATTCAATATTATGATGTTACCCATTTCAATCAAACCAACCCATTTCTTTTAATATGGGTAAAAATTGCTACATCTACTTTTAACATAAAAAAGTTATTTTACAGATAACAATTTTAAAAATTCATGAAAATATAGTTTTACATACACACATACACACACTCTAAAATCCAAATCTTAAAAATGTTATTTTTAAAATTTTGAAGAAAGTTATTATTTTTAAATAAAAAGATAATCTAAAATGATTTTAAAAAAATAAAAGGACTATTTTTTTAAAACTAATATATTTATTTAATAAATATTCCAAGCTATCCATCAAACTTAGATTCATTCAATTAGTACTTTCATTAGAATATCATAATTCTGATATCTTAAATTTTGAACTTTAGGATGCTGAGATTTTGTTACTCAAACTTATATTATATATTCATTCATTCAATTTTATTATTCAAACCTGTATTCATGGTATGCTTTTGATACATTGTCTAATTAGGCTATAATTTGCATCTTTTTTTTTATGTATTATTAAACTAAGTATGTGATCACGCCAACTATGCAAATAGTTGTCAAACCCAAGTTTAATAAAATATTATCTTTTTATTATTTCTTTTAACTATACCTGGCAAAATAGGCGGGTTGGGTCGGGTTGGGTAAAGGGTCAGAACGGGTTCGGGTCAAGATGAGTGCGGGTGAGAACGGGTTTTAAGCAAAATCAGTTCGGGTCTAAATGGATTGTTCTTAAAAAACATCTTTAACTTTAGATGTGTTATAAGTAAACAAATAGTCCATTTGGATAATTTTTAGTGATTTTCTCATCAAATATGTTATTAATCATTCTAAATGTTTGAATCCATTGCATTTACATAGTTTTTTGGTTACCCATCTTGACCCGTATTGTGTTTAAGTGCTACCCATCTCAACCCATTCAATATTATGATGGTACCCATTTCAATCAAACCAACCCATTTCTTTTAATATGGGTAAAAATTGCTACATCTACTTTTAACATAAAAAAGTTATTTTACAGATAACAATTTTAAAAATTCATGAAAATATAGTTTTACATACACACATACACACACTCTAAAATCCAAATCTTAAAAATGTTATTTTTAAAATTTTGAAGAAAGTTATTATTTTTAAATAAAAAGATAATCTAAAATGATTTTAAAAAAATAAAAGGACTATTTTTTTAAAACTAATATATTTATTTAATAAATATTCCAAGCTATCCATCAAACTTAGATTCATTCAATTAGTACTTTCATTAGAATATCATAATTCTGATATCTTAAATTTTGAACTTTAGGATGCTGAGATTTTGTTACTCAAAATTATATTATATATTCATTCATTCAATTTTATTATTCAAACATGTATTCATGGTATGCTTTTGATACATTGTCTAATTAGGCTATAATTTGCATCTTTTTTTTTATGTATTATTAAACTAAGTATGTGATCACACCAACTATGCAAATAGTTGTCAAACCCAAGTTTAATAAAATATTATCTTTTTATTATTTCTTTTAACTATACCTGGCAAAATAGGCGGGTTGGGTCGGGTTGGGTAAAGGGTCAGAACGGGTTCGGGTCAAGATGAGTGCGGGTGAGAACGGGTTTTAAGCAAAATCAGTTCGGGTCTAAATGGATTGTTCTTAAAAAACATCTTTAACTTTAGATGTGTTATAAGTAAACAAATAGTCCATTTGGATAATTTTTAGTGATTTTCTCATCAAATATGTTATTAATCATTCTAAATGTTTGAATCCATTGCATTTACATAGTTTTTTGGTTACCCATCTTGACCCGTATTGTGTTTAAGTGCTACCCATCTCAACCCATTCAATATTATGATGTTACCCATTTCAATCAAACCAACCCATTTCTTTTAATATGGGTAAAAATTGCTACATCTACTTTTAACATAAAAAAGTTATTTTACAGATAACAATTTTAAAAATTCATGAAAATATAGTTTTACATACACACATACACACACACTAAAATCCAAATCTTAAAAATGTTATTTTTAAAATTTTGAAGAAAGTTATTATTTTTAAATAAAAAGATAATCTAAAATGATTTTAAAAAAATAATAGGACTATTTTTTTAAAACTAATATATTTGGCCAAATGTAACACATCAGCTTTGGCAAGAAAATGAAACATTTATGCTTTAAGGCAAGAGGGGTCACGTGAATATTTAATGGTTAATAATACTCACTAAGTGACAATGCTTAGTTTATACTTAAATAACTTTGGGAATGTAACACATCAGCTTTGGCCAGAAGTGACATTCAATTGTTATTGAAAGTTTAAGCAAAGTATTATCAAATTATTTGAGTTTGCAAACATATATGTAACACATCAGCTTTGGCCAGAAAATGTAACATATATATTTTAAGGCAAAATTATATGAACATTAAATAAGAATATTCACTTGTTACGTGACAATGCTTAATAAGACTCAAATAGTAAGATGTAACACATCACCTTTGGACAGAAGTGAAACACTTGTTACTGAGTTAAAGCAGATTTTGTATTTTTAACAAAACTATTTAGTTTATCTCTTAGCCCCCTGATTCGCGGATCGAACTTAGTAATGTTCTCGAAAACTATTTGGTTAAGTGTTCGTACATGAAATTTACTGTTTACGAAGTTAGTAATGTTCTCGAAAATAGTTATGTATTCGAAAATGGTTATGTACTCGAAAATTTCGAGTACTTTCAAATTTTCGAGTACGCTTAGATTTCGAGTACAGTTTTTCGAGTACCTTATTTCGTGAACTTCAGAATTTCGAGTACTCTTAAAATTTCGTGAACTTAAAATTTCGAGTACACTAAGTTTAGAGGTAATTTCGAGTAAGTTAAATTTCGAATACTCAAATTTCGAGTACTCTAAAATTTCGAGTACATCAAATTCGAGTACTCTTAAAACGTGTACATTAATTTCGAATACGTTTAAGTCCGAAAATTTTTAGGTTTACGAAAAACGCATCAGATTCACGTTTTTACGAAAAACGAACCAGTTTTAATGTTTTTTGAAAAACGACCCACTGTTCATACTCGTTTTTATAGAACGTTTTTGAATTTTGTATCAATTTCGCGATTAGGAATCGATTAAGCAACATATCGCTCTGATACCACATGTTGGATCGATTCCTTTGATTTAGATTTAAACATGAACGTGAAAACAATAATGAAATATGGATTAGATGAAACTTGTGAATCCAGTGAATGCGTTGTTGATTCCAGACATGATTCCTGAGACGATTCCTGAGAGATGACGATCCGATCGGTTCCCGTTTAGGGTGTACGGTTAGGATAGATTAGAAGAGAGGTGGCTCGGTTATGGGGTTCACGAATCTCTTAGAGAATGAGGAGATTCGAGTGTCGATTTTTTTTTGAATGAGTAACCTTTCATTAGGAGCCATTAGCCTCTATTTATACACCCAAGGGGAAACCCTAATTAGGATAATTACGTCCATCAAATAATTATCTATCTGTTAGGGGTATTTAGGTAATTGATCTATTTAATTAAATAATCATAAGGGCCACATTTAATTATTTAGTCTAACAAGAGGGCTTCTAATTATAATCTTACTTTCATCTATAAGATGTCAATTGCGATTATATTGAAGTCCGGTGTGATTATTCATATTTCTACCTTGATTATAAAATAGTTAATCGATAGTAGTGTAAATTTCTGACATGATACAAAAACACAATACAAACATAACACGAAATTAATAAGCTTAGGTTTGGTGATATTTCAGGTGAGGTTCGGGTTGAACCTACAAACCCGTTTATCTAAGCATGTCAAGTTCGTGATAAGCCGGGTAAGTTCACATGTTCAACCGGCTTAATCATTTATATGTATATAACTATTTTAAATTTTGTATTGTGTGACCTTAGTTGGGTATTTAATACAAAAATTTTAAATAAAAATTATGTTTATATAGTATATTGTTTTTTTTTGTTATACGAGCATATTTTTTAAAAATATTAATATCCTGAAAAATAAGAAAGATAAGAAATTTCGAGTCAAATACGTTGTGTTCGTATCAACCTATAAATATTCGTACCGTGTTCGGTTTCATATGTATGACACGATTTTTAGGATCAGGTTATGCTTGTGTTTATGTTAATTTTCGGGTCAGAGTCAGGTTGACCCCCATCGACCTGCCAACCTGACACGTTTAATACCCCTATTTGCCAATAGGTTTATAGCCCAAGTCACAACCGGCCTCTTTGACTTTTCATTCGAGAGGAATTGGGTTTAACAAATGAAAAGGTTGAAATCCTATCACAGCAGGACGCAAACTCGATCAATGATGATTCGCCAACATGAAATATAATGACACATCATTTACTAGTCATTTCATGCCATGTGTTGAGACAAAAGAAAGACGAAAAAGAAGAAAAAGTAAAAGAAGAAAACATAAGGGTAAGTGGAAAGAGGAGATCACTGTTTTTCTATAAAAGCAATCAAAAGATTTGTACTTTTAGTTGAAGAATGTCCATATGATTCTCGTGTTAGAATTTGTATCTTTAAGAGTATGCATCAACTAAATCAAGATATATTTCTATAAAGTAATGCTTACTTATCTTCTCTTGTGATGCCAACAGCAATAGGTGTCGACCCTAGCTAGGCTTTATATATTAACTATATACTTTTATACCAAAGGACGTCTAGCCTAATGGTAGTCTCTTGACTTCTCTTATAAGAGGTCTTGGATTATAATCTTACCTAGAGCAAATATTGTTATGGGTTGAGCCAGTAAGTTTTCCTAGTTGTAGGTTTCTCCAGAGCTGGTGGGTCATGTCACCATGCTCTGATTATTCGGGCAGAAAGGTGATTTAGTTGCTAGGGTGATCCAGGTGATCGACGTTTTCTGTTCAAAAAATAAATCTATACACTTTTATAAACTTCTGACTTGACATATATTAAAGTAAATAAAGAAAAAGAATACATATCCAAAAAAAGAAAGAGAGATAAAATGCACGTTTAATATAAGGCCATGTTTGAAATTACATTTGAAAATGACTTATTGACTTTTTTCAAAAAGCTAACAAGTCAATAAGTTGTTTGTCAAACTTAAAAGGACTTTTAAGAATAACTTTTTTAAAAGGATAATAAGTTGTTTTTCAAAATCTAAAAATTTTGGCTTTTCAAAGTAACTTATGATTTATTGGCATAAAATTACAAATTTACCCTCACTCTTTACCATTTACCCAACCTACCACCCATCGACACCGCCATCGCCCATTGCCATCCGCTACCACCAGCCACCTCTACCCACCACCAACGTTGCCACTCACCGCTTACGCCTTCACCCCAACGCGAGCCCACAACTATCACCCATCACTTACCCACCGCCATCGCCCCAACTACCACCGTACAACTCACCTCCACCACTATCCACCACCATTTTTGCAACCAACCACCGTTATCTATAACCTTAAAATGGTTGTCAATATAATAATGTCATTTTTGGTCATTTTGAAAAACTTTATTTCAAAAGTCATAAGTTAATAATTACTTTTAACAAAAAGTCATTTTAAAGTTAAATAAGAAATCTCAAACAAGGCCTAAGTATCAATGAATGACGCTGATAGGATGCAGAAATTTTAAACTTTGTACACTGAACAATACCATTATCAATTGTTAACTTGTAAAAATGATAGAAAAATGAACTATCAAAATTGAAGAAAGGACGATATTTGACACCATTAAATAAAATTTGATTGATCAAATCGATGTAACTCTTTTAATATGTAACGTAACAACATATATAAAATTATATATATTAAAACTGAGGAAAAGAAATATTATATTTATGAAGTTTTGGAATTTGATCCAATAGATTGGTTTTGGATGTTTAAGTTTGGCTACAAATGAATTAATCAAATAGGTATGAGTATATACATGTGTTGTTATGACACTTTATGCAAGAAAGGGCCACATATGAATTAATAAATAGTATGGTAAGAAACTTATGTTATTATAGCATTGTATACATGGAGAAAATATCATTATCAACTTCATTTTTATCTGCATCTTCTAACTTTAAAGAGAAATAGAAGACAAAACCCTAATTGTGTTATCTCTTTTTATTTTTAATGGTTCAGTTTTGATTAGATTTTTGGAAAACCGACGGTTTGTGACCGATTTAAAATTTCAAGAGACCAAACTAGTTTTTTAAACAGATTAACCAACTCACCTAAGTAAAAAATCAGTTATTTATACACATCTTCGTCTCTGTCTTTGATTGGAGTGGAGTCCTTGAACTAGAATTAGTTAAAAAGCGTATAGGACGAGTTGAGAATGACCTGAACCAAGAAATGTAAATTTGTTATGGTGGCGCGGGAAGGAACATCTCAAAGTATGGGGCAAAGGATCAAAGAAATGTAAATTGGTTACTGGTACAGTTATTCAGTTAACTAGGTTTGATTTTAGACGAAATAATGGTTATTAATCGAAGTGAATGTTGGTAAAACCGGTAACAAAACTTTTACCAGTTAACCGGTTCGATTATTACAAAATTGGTTTTTGACCGGTAACGTTAGCTGGTTTGTGCACCTCTATCACCAGGTGACCTCCTTCACTTGTCCAAAGAATGGATCCCTACCTCAGTTCCAACTTCCCTGTCGTCAAACAAATGATTTTTGAGAAACTAATTTGTTTCATGTTTAAACCAAACACAACTTTGTATAGAATTAGTTTTATTTTCAAATTTAATTTCTATAATTCTATGACACAACGAACCTAGTAATTTGTGCTTGAGTTAAAAAGTGAATATAAAAATAAGGTATAACAATATTTAGAAGAACATAACAAAAATGTTAATTCGGAAAGGACAAAATTTACATGATTAATGAGAAGAAAATTAATCAAGAAAGTTATTGTGAGTTTTTTTAACCACTAAATCACCACCATTTGACAAGTGATAACATTGTAGAAATGTAACCAACTTTTCATTTTTTTCAAATCAAGTCACTCAAACTTTTTTTGTCATAATTAAGTCATTCAAGTTACTTTTGTGTTTGAATTCTATGTTTTTAACTTGAATGATAGGTAATACATGTTGATATAAGTTTGAGTGAATAATTTTTTTTTTTAAAAATAACTGATTTGAATCAATAATTATTAATTTTAACTAATATTTGACAAATAACAAAAAAATAATAATAAACAATTACTTATTCAAGTCAGTCATTTTTTTAAAAAAATTAGTCACTCAAACTTATATCAACATTTATTATCTATAATTTAGGTTAAAAACATAGAATTCAAACACAAAAATAACTTGAATGACTTAATTGGGACAAAAAAAAAATTTGAATAACTTGATTGAACAAAATGAAAAGTTGGTTACATTTTTATGAAGTTTTCTCTTTGACAAACAAATAACTTGACCCCAACATTAAAGAGAAAACTCACACTGGAAACCCTCTGATTATCTAGAAACAAGTACTCTCATAGAGATTCGAACCTAAAACATATCATAAGTAAAATTAAGTAGATACCACTAGACTAGGAGTCCATTGGTAGTTATTATAAGCTTCTATTTTAAAATGATAATATTAAAAACAAGTAAGTATATTCATTTATCTAAAACGCCTCCTAGTCTCCACATATATATTCCACATTGCATATAAATCATATTTGTGGAATGGAATATTGCCTTTGTAGTCTTCTATCTTCTCCATTGGCTTAACTTTCTACCCACCCACAAATACTTGTATTGAAAAATGAAAATGCATGATGGAATCCATTATAGATCTAACACACCATGGATCACCACAAGATAATTAAATATACACATTTGCATATAAATTTAAATATACAAAGGTTGTTACAATACATACAAATAAAAAAATATTGGACTTGTTAGCCAACTAGTGACTCCATGTGACAGATATCCAAAGGAGGCAATATGGCTCACAGAGCCTCCCAAAACCAAGGCATAGGGTTTGAACTATCCATTTTTCAAAAATTTCATAACGCTCAAACCCTTGTCTAGGTGACACTGATCATTGACCATGAGTTGATTGTCCACGGTATTTTATCTATTGGCGTATTCGAACCTTGATCTCAACTTGAGAACCTAGGCTTCCTATCTTTGGACCTCAATCTAATATGAATGTACCACTTTTCGAGTTTTACATATGTTCTCAAATGCTCATTGAGTTGGATGCCTGGTTCACGATGGATTTGCTATATGTCTGGAATCTAGCCTTATATATCAAACAATACGAAAACATGAAACAATTTTCAGGTCATCCATTGAGTAAGAATACAAATATCTAGCTAATATAGTGGTACAATTAACATGGCTAAGCTAGAAGCTCTCTTTCAAGAACTTGAGATAAACACAAAATCTAAGCTCTTTCTCTTGTGCGATAATCTGGGTTGTGGCTAATTCAATCTTTCACGTTCGAACGAAGCATATAGAAACTGATTTTCGCTTTGCTCGCGAAAAAGACAACTCAACAAAAACCTATATACTATTCACATCATTCAAAAACACTCTCTTTTCTATTTATTATAAAAAAAATAAATTAAAAAAAGGAGAAAATAGACATGAATAAGGAGAGAAAATGATGTAAAAACTATTGTGGGTTCTATTTTATGTTGATAATATTGGTTACATGTAAAATAGTGGATTCATTATTGTAAAACGCCATCTAGTCTCCACATATATATTCCACATTGCATATGAATCATATTTGTGGACCGCAATGTTGCCTTTGTAGTTTTCTGTTTTCTCCATTCGCTTAACTTTCTACCCACCCACAAATGATGATCATAATAAAAATGCATGATGGAATCCATTAAGACACCATGAATCACCACATGATAAATTAATATACATATTTACAACTAAATATGTACAACTAAATGTAAATATATATGTCGGTTTGTTGTGTGTCACGATTTACACATTTTTTTATTGGTGTATTTAATCTCGTTTTAGTTAATTTGTATTGTATCTTATCAATTGTAGTTATTTATTTGTTTTTTTTCAATTAAAGGTCTTGGTTCATAAACAACTATGTTTAAGAGGGAAATTGAATCGAGATTGTTTTGAGTAAAAATTAACAAGGTTAATTTTAGTTGTTCTGATTTTAGTTGAAGAACAAATTATGCTAATTATCCTAAAGACATGGATATGTGGGTTAACATAGAAAACTATTAAATAAGAATAACGACTTGAAAATACATGATCTTGTAATTTAAGTAAGTGATCAAATATGTTGAAATTATCAATTTATAACTAATAATATATAAAGATGTGAGTAAAATAATAAACAACTTATTTAGGATCCTTAAAGATATTCGAGAATCTTGAACTCGTAAATGAGTATAAAAAGTAAAGAACACGAGATATTACGAGTAAAGGCAGAAAATCCTTAAAGGATAGACGACATAAAACCTCGGAAGCCAACAATTGACAGTTGCCTTGTTGCTTTTATTGAACGAAACCATTATAAGTAGGAGACTATGATCAGTCACTAAGTAGAGAAAGGAGAAGAAGAAATCTTCTAATGTTTATTAAAACATAATAAACAGTACATGTATTGAATATCCAAAGTATAATTGAATGCTAAACATTGTTTACAATTTAACTAGGTCTACTAATGCTTATCATGTGTCTTCACCATGTCTTCCTTACCCTGTTACAGACGTAAAATAAGAGTTTGACAACTATTTGCATAGTTGGTGAGATCACATACTTAGTTTAATAATACATAAAAAAAAAATGCAAACTATAGCCTAACTAGACAATGTATCAAAAGCATACCATGAATATGAATACAGGTTTGAATAATAAAAATGAATGAATGAATGAATATATAATACAAGTTTGAGTAACAAAATCTCAGCATCCTAAAGTTCAAAATTCAAGATCTCAGAATTTTGATATTCTAATGAAAGTACAAATTGAATGAATCTAAGTTTGATGAATAGCTTGGAATATTTATTAAATAAATATATTAGTTTTAAGAAAATAGTCCTTTTATGTTTTTAAAATCATTTTAGATTATCTTTTTATTTAAAAATTATAACTTTCTTCAAAATTTTAAAAATAACAATTTTAAGATTTGGATTTTAGTGTGTGTATGTAAAACTATATTTTCATGAATTTTTAAAATTGTTATCTGTAAAATAACTTTTTTATGTTAAAAGAAATAATAAAAAGACAATATTTTATTAAACTTCGGTTTTTTAAATACTAAGTATTTATTAATATGTTTTATAAGACTTGAAAATTATTTCTAAACACACAATAGGTTTTTTAAATCACTTCATATGTTTAGTTTTATGTTTTAAATTAGTTTTTATAAGAGAAATTAATTTAAATCTATTTCATAATTTAATTAAACTTAACATAATGTTTATAAATGATTTTTTTGGATTTTTAAGATTATTTTTGTAAAAAAACCATGGATGGAAATGAAGATATGCGAAGAAAAAAAAACGATCCTAGCCCAGGCTTTAGGGTTCGAACTCTCACCAATCTCCCCAGCCGGCAAGAGTTCTACCTCTGGGTTGGTGAAGTGTCACACTGCAAGAATTGGATCCCTAATTACATTGATGAGCTTTGGATCGGTTCGATCGAATTGAGTTTGATTCCGGGATTGTGAGGCATCAAAATCATAAGGCCTTTGATTCCCAAGTCCAGATGAGTGTACTAGTACTAATGGTTACCTAGATTAAATCGGTTTGATGGAATTCGAGTAAAAGATTGTGTCGCCGAGTTCTTTGATCCAAATCGTGATTTAGGTAGGTTATGAATGCTTGTTTGTTGCTCAGAATAGTTCGAAATGATTAAAGAGACGAAATTTGATAGATGGATTTGGTTTATACACTCGTATTCTTTGAATTCTAATTTTGGTTCGAATGGTTAAGTTTGGAATAGAATTATTGTGTGATTTGTAATTTATTCTTATTAATTTCTGATTACAACAGAATACACGTGCTAATCACTTCCTAATTTGCTTAAAAGTGAGCTATAATCGAACTGGAATCGATGGATTTGCATTTCAGTATTGAAACGGTTGGTTCGGTTTGAAGGAGCGGTCGAAGGAGGAACCCAGCTTTGAGGTTTTTACAGTTCTAATCCCCCATGTTTGGTTATTTTGTTATTTTAACTTTTAACTTTGAATATACTAGTTTGGTTTATTGCCCAGTTAGTCCATCTAATCTTTTAATAGCTTATAGAGGTTTATAAACTTTTACTACAAACTTTACCTTAATATTTTCCTTTAAAACTTAAAATGTTTTGTAATTCTATAATAAGTATTATTATTTTAAAGTGGTCTCAAAATGATCTAATGTTTTTATTATTATTATTATTATTATTATTATTATTATTATTATTATTATTATTATTATTATTATTATTATTATTATTATTATTATTATTATTATTATTAGTAGTACTATAACTACTGCTACTGCTACTGCTGCTGCTGCTGCTGCTGCTGCTCCTGCTCCTGCTTGCTGCAGCAGCTTGCTGCTTGTTGCCGCCGCCACCGCCGCCAAGACTACCACCAAGACTACCTCTACTACCTCTACTACCACTACTACCACCACTACCACTACTACCACGACGACGACGACGACAACGACGACCACCACCACCACCACGACCACCACCAAGACCACCACCACCACCACTATATATTTATTTACATATGTTAGTATATATGTGTAAAAGTTTATAGGGTATGGTTATTTTGAAAACCATATCTCAATGAGAACACCGCGAAAACCATGCAAAAATCACGTAAAAAGAACGTATTTTTTTTTTGAATTTTTTTTACTGTTTTGTAACACAATTGGACACATTTTTATAAAAAAAAACAAAAAAAGCGCCGACCAAATATTTTTTTAAAAAATATTTTATAAACCCACGTAAAACATACGTAACAAAACGTAAATTTTTTTTTTTACGTTTTGTTACGTAGGTTTTACGTGGGTTTATAAAATTTTTTTTTAAGATATTTTGTCGGCGCTTTTTTGGTTTTTTTTTATAAAAATGTGTCCAATAGTGTTACAAACCTGTAAAAAAATTCAAAAAAAATACGTTGTTTTTACATGATTTTTGCATGGTTTTCTCATTGAGATGTGGTTTTTATTTTATCTTTTCCCAAAGTTTATATACCTATGTAATTATAGGTTTTATCAAGCTTATTACTGTATATTTTATTAATAGAAGATTAATATATATATGAATGTATTACCTAACTATTTTATTAAAACTCTATTAGTATTTACTTTGTCATTGTTAAGCATTATCGTATATGCATCTAAATATTTTAGCGAATAATCAGAAATTTGTTTTATTATAGTTTGAACATGATAACAATATTCAAATTTGAAACGAAATCCTATTGATTACAATATCCTCTACTTTAAGTGATTTCGTCTCAAAATTTAATAGAAATTGTATCCAAAGATCAATTAGGCTGCCCGCCTGATCAAATTGCATGGTGTTCATGTATCGTGAATATGATTGACTCGTTGCTGTTCGTTTTTCGCTTTATTTTCAAACATCCTATCCGTAACAATAACCGGGTATAAATCATTTGGTATCAGAGTCCAACTCTTGATCATCATCTAACATGATTCCTGTTTCTCAACCTAATGCTAAATAAAAAGATCTAGCACTTCAACACAAAGTTTTGACATATTAAGTACATCTGTAACGTTTTTCTTGATTGAATAAGATTCAAGCAGATATTCAAGTTTTATAAGTAATGCGCTACCGATTTCTTGTAACCTAAAATTGTCACTGGCAGATTCATTTTTTAACTCTTCTGCACAAGGCCGGCTCTTATAAGAAAATTTAAGGCGGGGACCTAGGGCCTCTAAAATTTTAGGACCCCAACTTAAAAAAAAAACACAATAGTATTTGTATATATTTGTTTCATAATCTATCCAGGATGATACAACATATCAATTGATTTCGACAAATTCCTATTATGGATCGTTTTAGTTAATGGATAGGCTTACAATTTTTCAAAACCAAATAAAATGAAAATCGAACCATTCAACACCCATTAATGGTTGACTCCAAGTTTGAATATGAGCCCCGAATTTCATATTCTCCTTGGTCTTGATAACGGTTGAGCCGGCCCTGTTTCTCCGAACAATAAATTTTTTTCATAGTGGAGTTTGCAGAGGTCTTCAATCTCAACGTCTTTCTTTTAAACAACACTTTTGAGCTGGTGAAGCAAGATTTTCAGGTTTTCCCATTTCAAATGAATGCCTTACCATTGGACCTAAATCCTCACCATCTTACTTCTTACTTAACTAATAAATAAAGGTTTTATACGGACACTTGGCACATTTCTAGAGCATCTATAATGTTTTTTCCCGCCTCTCTCCTATTAAATATACCCTATATTAAATATTAAATATACTTTTCACACATTTTTAAATTAAAAATAAGACTTTTTTATTACATTAAAAATATTTTAATATTAAAAAAACACTTTTTATTAAAAAAACCAAATTATTATAAAATATAGAATTTTTAAATATAATTTTACAAAACAAAATATTTAAAGAAACAAATTTTGAAGCTATTAGTGTTTAAAAAATGATATACTTATTATATGATTTAATCTAGGAAATTGTATTTAATTATATTTTATATTAAAAAAATCATCTTATATAATTTAAATTTTCATTGATTACTATTAATTAATAATACTTTGTATTCATCCCGTGTAATACACGGGGTGCTAACCTAGTTTCCTATTAAAGTCATGAGTATGGAGTCTTCAAATTTGTCCCCATTTTCTGTAACAGTTCTCGCCTTCAATTTTTCAATTTGCATTCATCATTGCACTATACCTGCATACATGTTAACCCAAAAAAAGGGTAAAAAAAAAAAGATTTAAAACAATGGTCATAGAACAGCTAAACAAACAAGTTCTTGCAAATGAAATATTCATTATTGTATTAATCCAAAAAAGAAGTCATTGCACTTTCATGTATTATAAGATCAAAAAAAAGGATTCAATAACAAGACCATCCGTAATACTCACCCCACTGAAATTTTTTGCCACATCATCATCCCACTAAAAATCTTAAAGTCCATCTTCCCAACTGTGCTACATCATCACCCCACTAAACCTTAAAACACCCACAATCACCAATCAAAATCAAGAGAGGAAAACGGGGAGCGGGGCCCGCCCAATTCACAAAATCAATCCAGCCGGATGCCGCAGCCCCGCTACACCCCACTCGTCCCGCGGTGTTCCCACTACGGGTGGTCTAACATAGCTCAACTGTCAGAATCATATCAATGACATCACTTTTGCCCAGTTGTAATTAAAATAACTAACATAAATACGATGGTTTTGGACAAGATGACAAGGTAAATGTGACAACCAGTACCAGACTGTCCGGCAAGTCCGTACGGTGTGTGTACTTTCGTTAATTACTGTGTGTAAATACAGTTGTGTGACAACAGAGCTCTATAAAACAAACAACAGTTGTGTGTATTTAGGTGAAAGCTTAATTACAGTTAATACAACGAATCAAAAATGACAACAGTGTGCAGTTAAATAACCAGAACAAGTCGGTTGCGATCGGATATCCATAGATGACAGGAATCCGATGGCCGAAAAATCAGTACAGAAACAATGAGAAAACAGGAGGTTTAGTTGAGTCCGGCAGTGAGGAAATACAATTTAAAACATTATTACGGTGTTGTTTCAGAATAGCGAACTGACAGTGTGCTTGCGTGGGTGACGATTCACACAAACATATCTGTGAGTTTAACGTTCTGAAATAATGGCTGAAAAGTAGAAAACAAAAGTCGGAAAGCAAAACCATCGTCGTGTTCGTCCGGGTGACGAACGAATACGCATTCGAACGAATACGCGCGAAGGCGACGTGATCCGACGAAACGAAAACGAAATACGACCCGAACGAAAATAAATTAATAACATAAAATAAATAATGTTTTACAATTTTGAAATTCATCAAAATAATTAAAATAACTTCTTTTAATTTAAAACACTTAAAATACGCGTAAAACTTCAGAAACGCGACGAAAATGCGAAACGAGCAACCGAAACGAACCCGAATACCCCGAGGGTATAAAAACACCAAATGAGGTGTATTTCCCTCATTTCCAATCAGCCACTCTCTCTCTACTACCCATTCCCGAACCTATTCTCTCACTAGGAGAATCACTCTTCAAATCCTCATAACTCACTCGTTTCTCAACGAAATCGGGCGTTCTTGGTGTCCACGCATAGCTCTCAACCTCCTCTACAAGGAAGTCAGCAGATCTGGAGTTTTATCCGGTCAAATTCAAGGTATGATGCTTGGAAAAATCATGAAAATAAGGTTTTACATTCCCTTGTTCGATCCAGGCGACTATCCGGTTCTACCCTACTCCATTTCGAAACCCACCTCTCTAGGACTTACCTACAAGTAGCAACGTCATGAGAATAGTCCAGACCGAAGATTCGGATTGATGATGGTGATGAGCTTACACAGGTTCGTGGGCTGCTCATGAGAGGCTGGCCTAACCCTCCCACGAACGAACGTTCCACCACTCTGACGAACCATTCCCGAACCAATGATGCCGAACCCTTAACCCTACGAACCATTGCGGCACCGAACCATGAGTCACGAACCTTGTCTTGGTGAACCATCATCATCAGAAAAACCCTGCATGGGCTCCACGAACCTATTGACTATCGAACCTAGATCAAGCTAACTTGTCATTCGCGAACCTTAACTCCCTACAGCCGAACCATTTGGGACCATATAGCCGAACCCTGCAAATCCTGAAGCAGCCACGAACCCTCATGGTTGAATTCTCTTTAGCCGAACCTTGACTCAACTAACCCAAGGGTTCGCTGAAATAATACCCAATCACCTTTTCTGTTTAGCCATGCAATATTCTAAGTTGGCCCATCAGGTCTGGTTCGGCCCAAAGGACTACATCGGCCCAGCAACATACACCTATGGACTATATTCCAATTTCATTCGGCCCATTTACACTTACACGGCCCACTTGAATATTGTTCGGCCCATCTTGGGCAGCCCACACCTTATAATAGGCCCAATACTAAATTAGTTGGCCCACATCATTGTTTGGATCATGGATACTTCATTCGGCCCATGACCATTAATAAGCCCATGTATTGGCCCACATAACTAATGTAGAACAATGGAAACCAATTAAGGAAGATTTTATGTATGGGTTTATTATCCTAATGTACTACAAAGAGAGTCATGGGATGGGCTAATGAACATCGCAAACTCAAAACATTGGATTTTACAAAAAGATGTTACCTAGTTAATTATTAACTATGGCTCAATTGTTATACACTTAACAAGAAACAATGGGTGAGTTTTTAAACTATACACCTAAACCTGATGTTCACAAACTATAATAATTCAAGAGAGACATAGGGTCAATAACAAAGGGTGATGACCTAAACTTAGTAAGTACATAATTTCAACATCCTTGACAACTAAACGGGGCCGAATGATGACCAAGATCAACGCGTATTATTCAACCTTAGGGTTAACACATACACATGCACAAATCCTTTCGACTCATACTTATAAATTACATACAACATGAAATCGATACAGGATCGTGAAAACACCACAAGTACAATCAAGAGCGCATGCATTCTTCTTTTAAGCTGTCAACCACTACAACCACAAGGTGAGTTCATATGCCCCTTTTCTAATCTTTACTGATTTCAAAGCTCGGGGCTGAGAAACATGCTAAACTTTTATTTATTTAAAAGTTTCAGTTAACATATTGCTTTTACTATGACTTTGATAATATTGTATGACTTTATTATCTTTTATCATCATATACTTGCTTGGGTTGATTTATATTATATCTGAGATAGTTAGGAAGATACATGCCATTATAGCTTCCTGACACATTCATACACTAGAATAATACTAGCTGTAAGAATATATCTTACAACTGTTTATTATTCTTACACGATAGAACAACGGGAAAACCAAGGGATAACATGCTAATAACAATTACAAACACCAAGAATGATAATCATGATAACGAAACTTCATGATAACAATATCATTCACTCATTTCTAACATCGTGTTATAAGACAAGTTCTTATAATACTTTGTTAAAGTCACTGAGAACACTCCACATAGAGATAATAGTGGAGACAATTGCTTGTGATATCGAGGAGGATATTATGAACACACACTTTCGGGATGGCATTCCCCACATATACTATCACTATCTATTAAGACTCTATTTAGAGTACATCCTATAACCGTCAGAGTGTGCCGGTTACACTAACCATAGATCAGTCGGGTAAATCAGGAACTTTAAACATAAGTTTTGGGGGTAATCTAATGAAATCATACCAGGCATGAGAGGTGCTATCATTATAACTAGGGAAAATTCATAAAGTCTAGGGAACATAGTCATTCCAATAGATATCGTGGGAGGATATCTTACACACCGGGCTGGTCAGAAATGACAGCTACTGGGATTATTATGTCTCAATCTAGGAATCATGAGTAGGACATTTTACACATCGGGCTGGTCAGGGACTACAACTACTGGGACTATTATGTCCCAATCTAGATATCGAGTATGATATCTTACACACCGGATTGGTCAGTACTGACAGTCACAAAGACTACAAGGTCTCGCTCTAGATATCGAGTATGATATCTTACACACCGGGCTAATCCGTAAGGAATAGCTAACAGAGATAATTACGTCTCTTTATCAATTATTCGGTTATCTTACATGCCGGGCTAATCAGTAATGATTAGCTACAAAAACTATTAAGTTTTGTTCTAGATATCGAGAATGATACCTTACATGCCAGGCTAATCCGTAAGGAATAACTGACAGAGATAATTACGTCTCTTTCCTTTTTAATATTGGGATAATCATACCAGAGAAATCATGGGTGTAATGAAATGGGTATCCATAGTTGTATTGCAAGTAGTGTGAAACTTGATTGAGCATGTGGTGGGATGGCGTCTGGGCTTGACCTTTTCGTATGCCCTATATATAAGCATGCTTGATCGGGCGTCACACCACTTGTACATATAACCATGGAGAGACCATTGGGTGGAACAGGTGAATCAATTATTACAAGAAACATGTGAAACATTGTGACTGTGCTTGTGAACATTAAAGGTTTTCAATTACTAAACTTATGAACTCACCAACCTAGTGTTGACTTTTCTTAAATGCATGTTTTCTCAGGTGACGAACAGGTTTAGTCGCCCACATTCAAGAACATAGCTAGTGGACTTTAGATGACCTAGCTACATTTTGTGTTATCATACTTTTGGATGGCAAAACAATGAATCATCTTTTGTATATCTTGTACAGATACAAGATATAATCGCATTGCTTCTTTTGGATAGATTTACTCGATTAAATTATGAACGATACAGTGTAATTTAATCTTGTAATTCTATATCATTGTTGTGTTAGTATTTCTCATTTAATTATCATGTGCTATGTAAACAATCTGATCATTTCGATTATCACAAAGATATCACGCCCCGGGAACCTTCTGCCCGACGGGAAATCCGATCTGTTCCCACCGGCTCAGGGTGTGACAGCAAAAGGACCAGTTTGACAAAGAAAACGCTGACCATCTTAACTGTTATTGATGAAATTGAACAGACTCATAGTTGTCACAGGTGCAAAGTGCACTCTAGGTGCAAAAGAGGAGCCAGGCGCTCAAAAAGAAAGGGCTTTTTGATGTGGTGCATAGTATAAAAATACCATTTGTAAGTGTTTTAGACATGTTTTAGGCTAGTTCAGACCATTTTAGGTTGATTCTAGGTTGTATAGGGCTAGTTTAATTTTTTCAGAAGAATGCAAACGATTTTTGAATGGATTGGCCAGAAAATGCGCTTGAATGTGTAAAGGAGGAGCTTTTGGAGCAAGGAGAGAAGGCTGCTCTTGGGCTGTGTCTGGGGCCAAAGCACACTCCTTGTTGGCTTTTCCAGAGACCAAACTTTATCTGCTCAAAAGATTAACGGGTTGTTTGGTAGCATCTAAATTAATATAATTCTAAATAGTTCAGATTCAGACCGATTGTTTCAACAAAAAAACACATCTGAATGGAATGAGAATATCTGATTTAAAGTCTGAATGATTCAAACCTGAGAACAAGTCTAAATGGGAACCATGCTCTGAACCACGCTCATTCACACGTCGTCTGCGATGGGGCGCTCCTCCGACCGACCGAAACACTGCGCCGCAGACCCTTCGCCACATCGCCGCCGTCCCTCCGCCCGTCGCCGCCCCATCTGAACCACCCTCATCACCGACGCCCTCGCAAACCACGCCGAAGAGGGTCTAGGAAGCTCCTCCGCCGAAGATCAGCCCTGCTACAACCGAAGATCGACTAACCGACAGGCTCTGGTTCAGCCACGACCGCCGCCGCTCCACCACGTCTGCGATGAATCCGACTAATGACCGAAGGAGTCTGAACCTCGATGGCGATGGCGACGACCGACGTCCAAAGGAGTTTAAACCTCGATCGGCCCTGGGAACCTCAACAGTGGTGAGGTCGACGACGGCTAGGGCTGCGACAGAGGCGGCAACGGAGGAGAAGCAGCGACGGGGACAGTGACGTGACGGGGGAGGTTATTGTCAATTTTTTGGGTTTTTTAAGTAAAAGGGTATATTTTGTTTTTCATTCAAACGAGTAACAAAACAATCTTAACTGTTTCAGCACTTAACTATTCAGACATCTTAACTATTTATCATTTAATAATTCAGACATTACAAACGGCCCTCGGACAGTATAAACATAAAATTTAAAAGGTAATCAAGCAGTTGTCAACTTGTCATTTGTTGTCTGCAAGATTCAAACACTCAATCTCTACATGCTATAAATGCAGGTTTCTATACAACAATGAAGCCTCAAAATCATTTTGTACCACTGTACACATAAAACTTAGCATTCAACAATTATCATACTAATACCTTCAAGATTTCTATGATTTACATAGTTCTCAAGGCAATTAGGGATGGCAATGGGTCGGGTTTGGGACGGGTTTGAGTGATCCCAGTCCCATACCCGTTTATAAAAGTATGTCCCATACCTGTCCAAAGCTCATCAGGTATCTATCGGGTATTTACCCATCGGGTATCGTGAATCCCGGCGGGTTTAACTAAATATACTCATTGAGAATAGCTGACTTACATCACGTCAGGTATCGGGTAACTAATAATAAATTTATTTTTTTATAACCAAAAACTATATGTTAAATATGACAAAACAAACTATTAATATATCAAAGAGCATGAAATTTCAAAATGCCATAAGTTGATTACTATAGTTCAATATAAACCAAAAAATAACAATTAACAAAATGGTTTAAAAAAAATATTGTTGTTACCACAAAAAAAACAAAGATAAAAAAGAAACAAATTCGATTAACAATTTCTAAAGTTCAAAAAGAATAAAAAAGAAACAAATTCTATCTACTTCAAATGTATATAAATAGGTATTTATAATCGGGTACACAGGACGGGTAAACGGGAATATATAATTGGGTAATCGGGTCGGGTAAACGGGTATATGAACAAATCCCAAGCCCGTCCCATACCAGCGAAAATTTGAAAAATTAATCTCATACCCGGCCCAATACACATCGGGCTTGGGAATGCGCATCCCATATGTAGCGGGTTTCGGGTAAACCCGTCGGGCGTGGTTTTTTTTTGCCATCTCTAAAGGCAATCAGCTCAAACTAATGAACAATTCGCCACATATTATAGAAATTTAATCAAATAGATGATAACTATGTAAGCTTTTGAATACCGAATCATTTGACATGTGTTTGAGTGTCATTTGATTGCTTCCGATTCTGTATCAATTTCGGAATACCGAAGTTATCAAAACTCAAAACGAAATCAAGCACACATTCAAACCTAACAAAATACGTTCAAATGATTGTATCTATTTCTCTGTATAGTATTGTCTGAGGTTTCATAACGTACGAAGACTAAAAACAACAATATCAGCAAATCGGATCATCAACGCTACAAATCATGAGCTGAAAGCGAGTATGCGAGTGAATTTAAAATCAACAAAACAAGTGCGAGAAATTTACATATTTAGTAAGATCCAACGCAATTACATCGACGAAGCGTTGAATCGTTGATGGAAAACCTAACAAACCATGAAAAATGGATCGAAAATGGGAGAACTTACAGCAAATCGTGGCAATGATGAAGAAATGGAAATTCGTGCGATTGAAGAAGAATTTGGAGGAATTTTATAAGATGATCATCACAATATTCGCCCTTGAAATGCCCGCAGTGTTTGAACATTCCATCTTTTGATGTTTATTACTTTATTGGTTCCCATTTTTAAGTTGAAATAAATTAAAAAACAGTTTATATTTTTCTCCCAAAAATCTAACAAAATTTTAATATGTATTTTGTTTTGAACAGCAAATTTTAATATGTTTTTTTTTTTTTTTTTATTAATCGTAAATAAATCGGGGAATAATGTATTTCTTGAGATAGTTGCATGGATACTGGTGTGAATTTGTAAAAAAAAAAAATTGTCTTATAAAAACATTTGTGATTAAACAAATCAAGCCGGTTTGGCTCGCTTTCTAATCAAGCTGAGATTGAGCTAGGATTTGCTTGTTGGCTCAACTCAATTTTTAAACTAAATATAATAAACACATATTTATATAATACCATATATATGTGCGTGTGTTTATATATATTTTATTTACTTTTTAAGTTACTAATTTTATTAACAAAAAATATATAAATAGTAAAATATGCAAAAGTACAAAACTAAACAAAAATTAAATAATCAAGTTGTCACAATACTATATGTTTTATTTGCTATTGTGTATTACATATCAAGATCATATATTCAATATTATTTTTTTACAACTAAATAACTTGATAATATATTAAATTTGATTTATAGGTTCTTTCGATTGCAAATTATACATTTTTTTTATTAACGTGTAAAACTTCAAAGATAAAAAGATTCAGCTTGAAGCTCGAGCTATTTACAAGTTGTCTCGTGCTCTACTTTTCAACTCGATAGGAAAATTGAGCCGAGCCGGCTTGACTCAATAATTTTCAAACCCGAGCTTAAACCTAGCTCGACTCGACTAATTTATCTCCCTAATTCCAAGCTATAACTTATGAGTGACACTTTAGGTTCTTAAATTGGTTTAGCTCGGCTCATTGGCTTATTTGTGATCAATTTGACGCTTCTTCTATGATATTAAAACATACATCAACACTAGTTTCTAGCTCCATGTCACTTATCACAGACGATCGTTGCATGTTTTATCATGATTTAGAGAAAAAAAAAAAAAAAAAAAACTAGTGTTCTGAAATCAATAATTAACCTAATTTTGGATATTTTGCATTGGATGTTAGGGTGGTGAATTTCAATTTCAAAGCCCAATTAATGGTGATGGATTTACGGTTTATATAATGTGAGATTAGATATGTATTGGGATTCTTGGAATAGGTTCATGTACAAAATTGATTTTTTGTAAAAGTGGTAGGAACCATTCATATGTTGACATTTGTCATTTTAGTTAATTAATAGAAAGGGTAGTTTAGGAAATTTAATATTAATGGATATGTAATTGTCCATTAAACAAGGAAAGTTGGTAATCATTTATCTGAATCAAATTTATTCCAAAAATCCAATTATATTTGAAAAGAAATATTCAACAGCAAATACGAATTCATCAGAAGAAAAAAATATCGCAGGAATTGAGATAGTGATTTTAAAAGAAAAATTATTGTGATAGTATATGTTGTTATTTATAATAATGTCGAACATGAGTGTTAATATGTGTTGTTATGTGATAACACGTGTTATTTTATACATAACGATGAGAATATGGAGTTTTAATAATTTGTTATATTGATAAATCGTTAAATAATTTGCGGATATGTGCTGGTGTGAATAATAGGATAATTGTTAATACATTTTTAGTGTTGTTGTGTGTTGGCATGTTGTAATTTAAAATGCCAAAAGACATTGATTTTGTAGTGCTATTATATGCTGATATGCATTAATATGTGCTTATATATCATGTACGAATATCACATATAATGTATATGAGCTGATATATGCTTATATGTATTAATAGCACATTATGTGAATGTGCTGATATACGTTTCATGCACTAATAGCACATATTAGCACATATTGAAAAGGAAACCAACTTATTCCTTAAAAATAGCAATTGTTCCTGATTTAATAGATAGCATGATATATGCAAATATGGTAATTCCTTTTGTGCCCTTATTTCCATTTTAAACAACATATTAATTACGGTCATGCCCATGGTTCGTTAATGACCATTGATCTTAACACATAAAAGGTTCAGATCATTTCTCACTATTTTTACAAAACTATTATTTTGTACAATAACCTTACTCTGGGATGAGTAAGGTTATTGTACAAAATAATATTTTTGTAAAAATATTTGATGTGTTAAGATCAATGGTCATTAACGAACCAGTGGCTTGATCGTAATTAATATGTTGTTTAAAATGGAAATAAGGGCACAAAAAGAATTTCCATATTTGCAGATATCATGATATCCATTAAATCAGGAACAGTTGCTATTTTTAAGGAATAAGTTGGTTTCCTTTTCGATATGTGCTAATATGTGCTATTAGTGCATGAAACGTATATCAGCACATTAACAAAATGTGCTATTAATACATATAAGCATGTATCAGCTCATATACATAATATGCGATATTCGTACATGATATATCAGCACATATCAATGCGTATCAGCATATAATAGGACTACAAAATCAATGTTTTTTGGCGTTTTAAATTACATCATGTCAGCACACAACACTAAAAATGTGTCAAACAATTATCCTATCATTCATACCAGCACATATCCGCAAATTATTTAACGATTTATCAATATAACAAATTATTAAAACTCCCTATTCTCATCGTTCTATATAAAATAGCACGTGCTATCATATAACAACACATATTAACACTCATGTTCGATGTTATGAAATAACAACATATACTATCACAATAATTTTTCTTTTAAAATCGTTATCTCAATTCCTGCGATTTTTTTTCTTCTGATGAATTCGTATTTGCTGTTGAATATTTCTTTTCGAATATAATTGGATTTTTGGAATAAATTTGATTCAGATAAATGATTACCCACTTTCCTTGTTTAATGGATAATTACATATCCATTAATATTAAATTTCCTAAAGTACCCTTTTTATTAATTAACTAAAATGACAAATGTCAACATATGATTGGTTCCTACCATTTTAACAAAAAATCAATTTTGTACATGAACCTACTCCTATATATATATATATATATATATATATATATGAACTACAAAAAGAGTATAATTGGGTTCAAATTTGGGTGTTCAAAAAAATTTGTAATCTAGTCCGAAATATCTGATCTCGGAGTATTCGAAAAATCCGGATATCCGGTTTTTTGGATATCCGGAAGTTAAGATATCCAGAAGTCCGGATTCGTATTCAATTCATATACCTGTTTTGAAAATTTTCAGATAGTTCGGATATCTGATATCTGAAATAAATTTTTTCAGATAATTTATCGGATATTCGGATAATTTTTCAGATATTTTTGATAATCAAAATATGTATTTTTTAAAATTTTAAACTTTTTATTGGGTTCAGATATCCAGCTAGATATCCGAATCAGTATCAAAATTTTGAAAATCCGAAAATGAACACTCCTTGTCTCCGTGTTCAAATCGTGTAATATTATTACATATTTATATGAATGGTTAATTACCAAATTGATCAAATTAACGTAAATTTGAGCGTCGCTTTTGAAAATTACGAAATCGACCTTTTTATTAACTTAGGTCTGAATAAAATTACTTATATTCTCCAAAATATTTCGATTATGCTTAATTTTATTTAGTAGTTTCCGACTTGTTTTTTTTATTCATATATAATTCCAATAATATTTTTTGAATATTTTTGTTCACAAATTAGTTGAAGGTTCCATCTCATTATCTATAGAAGATTCAAAACATCCTATTGCTTGAAACAGCATGGCTTTTGCTTCTGGGATACTTAATAGCAAAGCCCTCAATTCCATCAAAATCATACACCTTATCTTCATCAATCTTTTCTAGCGTCAGACTTCGCCTATGTGGCACACCACCTATCGAAACACGGTCTTCTGTTACCCGACTTTCATACTCAGGCTCAACCTTTTTAGTCAAACCCCTTCGAGAAGCAATTCTCACTAACTCTGCAAGATCTTGGTCACTACTGGCACTTCTAGAGTTCGTGCTAAAACTCCTGGGCAAAGTAGAGACGTTTGCGCCTGTGGGTCCACACTCAGACTCCATTTGTGCGGCCAATTCCGTCATGCCTTTGACATAAAAATCTCTTAATTTGTTTAAAAGATTAGTGAATCCCCAAGAGCATCCTTCGTGCTTGTTTTCCATCCTAACGTTTGTCTTCATCTTGCTCGTTGTTCTTCGTCAATACAAAGTGTGATTTTGATCTTGAAGTTTGAAATGAGTTGGAGAGAAGGTGTTATGAAGATGATAGTTATGTAAGATGAACTATTGAAACAATATTATATGTTGTGTTCATTTATATATGTGTCTATGTAAGGTGTTGTCTCCTCATGATGTAGTCAAACTTTTAACCAAATATTCAAAATCTTGAAACCTTTGACCATTTTCTTGGTCAACGTTATTGGTGTTTGACTGTTGATTTATCATTGTTGACATATGGTTTAACCTCTTGTTTGATAGAATCTATATGTGTTGATCTCTTATCAATATTTTGGTCAACATATCCTTTTGTTGACTACTCTTTGACCATATTATTGACCAATAATTTGCCCGAGCTTGTTAAGATTAATTTGTTCGCATTAGGTTTTACTTTTGATCCTTAGGTTTTATAAATTACTCATATGGTTCCAAACCATTAAATATTTGTAACACATATAGTTCATATGCCACCAAATTACCCTCGTATGCTTGACCCAATTACCCTCACATAAGGATTGTGTTACAATATTTAAAGTTTTGGACGATACGAGTAATTTACGAACCTTATGGACAAAGAGTGATATACTAACAAATCGCATGTAATATCTCAACAATTTTACTCTTATTTTTTATATTATAATATATGATATGTTATCTAAGTAATACAAGTGACTTAACAATCACACACGTTTATTTTATAAAATACACAATCTCAACTTGTGTAAATAAACGTATAATTATTGTTTGTATTTTGTTACACAATCTCAAAATATGTCACTAAACTACCCTATATTCTTATAACACAATTTGTATTGTCCAATTGAGAAAGATATGTAAATTTGTATAAAATTAAGGATGTTTAAAAATATTTGGACATCAAATGAAATTTAAATTTCATGTTCTTTTCAATAAAAAAGATTTGCTTATTAGTTGGTCATTTCATTTATTTAGATGTATTAGTCAAAATCATCAAATACATAATTTATGGCTCATAGAATTAAATAGCTATAGACTAATTTATACGTGTATACTTGATTTAGGTGAAATTTATTTTATAGGTTTAAATTTATTTTTATTGGTTTAAACTTTATTTTTATAGATTTATATGATACAAATTGTTTAAATATTCATGAATAATTTCCTTTTAGAACTGGGGTAAATTTGTAGAATATTAACTAAGTTTCTTAAATGTTTTAATTAAATTATCAAAAGTTTTTTTTTGTCTCTTTAAAGTTGCTCAACTTTCATTAGATGTTTCAATCATATGTAATTTTTATGAACATTTATTTTTATTTAATTAATCAAGGAAAATGAAACATATATGACTATTTATTAGTATTTAATTATTATTTGTTTCTCAATTTTACTTAAATTTAATAATTTTGCAACTTTTTTTTAATTCGTGAATTTGTTATGTCTTTATGATTACATCTTATTTCAAGTTAATTATAAAAAAAAATCACTTATTATTAATAAAGATTCATATATGTTACGTTTGACTCAATTATTTAAAAAAAATAAACAATTTTAAAATCTACTTAAAATTGAGTAACTTTAGAATAACAAAAAAAACTGTGAATAACTTTAGTAAAACACTAGAAAAGATAAAATATCCCCTTTATAATTTTACAAGTGTTAAGACTTCTTTAGACTTATGAAAATGGAAGCTTCCCACAATGTCACAATTGTTCTGGGCCCAAACTGAGATATTATTTAAGCAAAATTCATAATGAGCCCAAGACACAACCTGAGCCCAAGACACAACCTGAGCCCAAGTCAAATCTCAAATTCACAAGTAAGAATATAGAGCAGTGGGGGAGTTCATCATTCTAGTAATCTAGCCCAAAGTTCATATTATAATATAACAATGTATTATTACTATATATATATATATAGTATTAAAAATCATGAAAAATGAATAATAACTTTTTAATGGTTTCATAATTTGACACAAGAATAAACAATAAGAATATTATCTTTTTGAGTTTCACACCTTTGACACAAGAAGAAAAAATTGTGTGGATTTAGGGTTTAGTTTGTGATAAGTGATTTGATTTTACTATGTAACTTATGGTTTTGCAAATGAAATATAATACACGTTTCCGGGAGTGTATTGTGATATCTTTTTTAGTTTCACACTTTGACACAAAAAGAAAAAAATGTGTGGATTTAGGTTTTATTGTTTCGTGATAAGAGATTTGATTTTGCTATATAACTTATGCTTCTGCAGATGGTATATAACACTTGTTCTCTATATTGTACTGTGATAACCCGCTGCAACGCGCGTGGGAAATAAATCTAGTTATTATTATGTTAGAGTTTGAACTCGGAGTAAATAACAAATCAATTCTCAATGTTATATTCTTTTGTTCCCTTGAGTAAATAACAATGTATCAAAGCTTCCCACATACAATCCTTAGGTGAAGGTAATTATATAACCTAAAAATGGTATGTTTAGTGTTTGGGATCATATGTGTAACTTATGAAATCTAGGAACCAATAATGAAATACTAGCAAACCACATGTATCATCTCGTCAATTTACTCATATTTTATTTTCTATTTTATCTCAAAGGCATTTTATACTTTTGTGAATATATTTTGTAATAGTAATTAGTATTTGGACCGAAAAAATAATATATATATATATATATATATATATATTAAGGTGAAAATTAATCCAAAAACAAAACGTAACTCTTTAATTAACTAGGTTAGTACCTCGTATAGTGTATTACACTGGTGGAATAAAGAAAAACATAATAAACAATTATCAATGAAAGTTTAAACAATATAAAATAACCTTCTAATATAACATAAGATTACCACTCTGTATAATTTAATACTTTAAGTATTGAAATAATAATATTATTTTTTAAAATATTAACTTTTTTAATGTTTTTTTCTATAAACATTTTTATTTAATAATTCTTACTAAAATTGTATATTTTATATAATTTTTTTAAAAGTGTGTTTTTTAAAATTAATATATTTTAATTTATTAAAAAATTATTTTTAAAATGTATAAAAAGTATACTTAATATTTAATATTATTATTTAATATGTCATATATTTAAGGGAGAGACATAAAATCAAACTTGAGAAAATAACATATCATGTGTTCTTAAAAAATTTTATTTGCTAGAATATATGGTTTTCAAAAAGCTTTCGTAAATCATAGGCATAATTATACTAAAAATGCATACTTTATTATAGTCTATTTATTTTTAAATATTTTCCTAATCCATTAACTTTAGAAACTTTAGACAGCACCTTGCTTCACGTTTTGTTTTGAAGCTCATCATTGACATTATCTCCCCACCAAAGCACATATAAGTTGCTTTACTATATTTTTTAGGAGAGTACATTTAGACCCCTATAATCTTAATTTAACACTCATATTCAATTATGAAGACTATATTATATAGGTTTGTACGTGCTCTATACTTAATTGTTTTAAAACAAATTGAGGATTATTCTTTGGACTACTAAAAAAATTAGTTATTTGTTTTAAAACTTATAAACAATACAAATCACCATAATCATACTATTATTTCCAATGTTGTAGAAATCGCTAGTCGCTAGTCGATCGGTGGGGTAGGGACTAGAGATTAATCAGGATTAATCGGCCAACTAATCGGATAGTCGGGCATAGTCGGCCTTAGAGGACTAACGATTAATCGGCCTAGTCGGGGATTTCTACAACCATTATTATTTCTGTCACTTATAAAAGAAAAGCAAAATTTTACTGTAAAAACAATGAGACATTAATCTTGTTACTCCCCGGCATCCTCAAAATGTTTCGATGCCAAATCTAACATGTTTCAATCTCTTAGCTATGTTTTGTTGCTACAATCGAACTTGAAGGTACGACTTGCTCATGTAAAAGGGGCATCGTGATCACGTGAAAGCTCACAAAATTCAAATGATATATTACTTTGTTGATGAGACAAAATATAATGAGTACATGTTTGGATTGAGATTTCGGTTGCAGAAAGATTTATTTCTCAAAATTATTGTAGATGATTCAATTCTGTATGGTTGCTATGTGTGTTTTTGGTTGATTCAATTCTCTATGGTGGTTGTGTTTTATATATGTCTATATGTGTGTTTTGTTTCTATGACATGCATGTATTAGGAACATATGGTAAACTAGGTTCAACTATAATATATAAAGGTCCAATTTTCATTTTATTTTTGATACATGTCTATAATTTATAAATAGATGTTCATATATTTTTGAAGAAGACAATCATTATCTAGGGGGTTGTTTGTATTTGAAGCATCCGGTGTTTGCCTATGATCAATTATATGTTGCATTATCTAGGGTTAAAAGTAGAGAGTTTAAAATTATTAATTTTAGATGAAGATGGTAAAGTTACAAATACAACAACAAACGTTGTCTACGAAATAGTATTTAACAATTTATATACTTTTGCTATAACTTTACCTTATGACTTACATGTAACAAAATGCCATTTTAGTTATTTATATTGATTACACTTTTTGTTGCATTTTGCCTCCCTTTAATTCAACCCGTGTTTTGCACGGGTTTATAACCTAGTTGATTGATGAATTAGGATTAGGTTCAACTAAATAGTTCATTTATCATAAAAAGGCTAAGAAAGATTATTTATCATTAGATCATGAGATCAAATTTAAGATGGAAAATTTTAAATTTTAGAAGGAAAAGTTGTTATAGGATAATTTAATGATAACCACTTTCCCCTCATGTTTTTTAAACATTCATAACTTTTACATACGATATTTTTTTAAATATATCATAAAAACAAACATTTTTTATCTTTAAAATGAGTATAATGTTGCTATAAAAATGAAATTTGTTCAACTCATTGTGTTTTTCTTAAACGTTTGTATATAATTATCTTTTTGTGTTTTTGTAATTGTGTCTTTTTTACATGTAATTGTTTCTTTTTTTAAAGATAATTGTATTATTCATACTCGTCATTGTGTCATCCTTGCTTAACATTATGTATTCTACAACATCATTATGTCTTAATTTTTTTAGAAAAACACAACATTGAGCAGAAACACGAAAGACACAATGACATGTTTAAAAGACACAATGACCAATACAAAAGACAAAATAACATGTACAAAAAACACAATGCCTATACAAAAGACACAACGACCTATACAAAATTGTTCATAATCATCATTGTGTCTTTTTATAGGTAATTGTGTCTTTTTTAAAGATCATCGTGTTATTTATCTTTGTCATTGTATCATCATTGCTTGACATTATGTATTTTACAACATCATTGTGTCTTAATTTGTTCACGAAAATACAACATTGAGGAGAAAACATAAAAGACACAATGACATGTGCAAAAGACACAATGATCTGTACAAAATACACATTAAACTAAAAAAATAAACTTGTTTCTATAGCAACATTATACTAATTTGAAAGATTAAAAAAATCTCGTTTTTATGTTATATTTTTTCCAAATAATATTTTCGTACGTAAAAGTTATAAACGTTTAAACAAGATGAAGGAACTTGATAAAAAATCAACAAAAGTAGTTATTAATATAATATCATCCAATAACTTGATTTAATCATAACCATTATTAATGATCTAATGACTCAAGATTTTTCTTAGGCTTTTAAGTTAAGAGACGTATTTAGTTTAACTTAATCTGATGATTTATTCATATAGACTTTAAGTTTAATAAAAACTAAAAACGAAGTAAATATAAATTCATATAATTATTATGGATTATTAAAGGTTATTAGTACCCGTACATAAGTGTATCAATAACATTAATTTTTTATATTTTTTAATATTAAAAATATTTAAAAAGTAAATATAAGCAAAAATTGTATGAATATGATAGGATTAATTTAACGTATTCTTTATCTAATCAGCTTATGAAATGATTATGTGCGTGTGGATTCGTTACGGCGATGTTTCTAGAGACGCGGTTTTCTTCATTGATTCTTCTTCGTGTTTGCCTCATCGCATAAAAACAAATAAAAATAAATAAACTAAAAGAAAAAGAAAAAAATATATATATTTAAAAGAAAAGTAAACACCAAGACCTGCTCTAACTGCAATGCAACTACTCGGCACGTGACCGTTGCTTGTCTTTTACTATTTATGCTTTAGTGATCGTTCAATCACGAAACACTCAGATCTAACATAACAAATGTTGCTTTTAAAAACAGTGTATGTAAAATCATTCTGAGTAGTGTTTTAAAACCAAAAATTGTTTAAAACTGATAACCGAATCGTATTCGTAACTGAAAAAAACATAATATAATTCTGAATTCGGTTTTCGGTTGGGTTCCTAACCGTATCCGAATTCGGTTTTCGGTTCAGTTATTGGTTTTAATCCTTTTTGAATTCGGTTTGTTTGATTTAACTGGTTAGCCGATTAAACCGAATTCTTATTTAAATTTTTTATTTTTTATTAATAATATATAAGCTTAAATTCGGTTTATTTGATTGAATTCGGTTTATTCGGTTTTTAACTGGTTTATTTGGTCTAATCGGTTTGTTCGGTTTAACCGAAACCGAATCAAATTGAATTCGGTTCGGATAACCATTTATCGAATTCGGTTCGGTTAACGGTTAGGGGAAGAAAATTTGAAAACCGAATAATGAAACAAATCATTAACCGATCGATGAACACCCCTTGTGAATTTGAGCTCACACACTAGCCTACGGCTTCAATATTTTAATGGTCCTTGAATTTTTGTTTTTTTTTTTTTAATTTGGTATCTATACGGATAACCAAACGATGATTTTCAGCCAATAGTTTCTTCCACGTAAGTTGTTTCATATTTGTGAGGTCTTTTTTTATGCTCTATCGTAGTGATCTTAGATTTCTAACTATCATTCTATTGATTACTCTTGATTTCGGATAAAAAAGTAAGATTTACAATAATAAAATTAGAAAAATGCCATGGATTTTTATTTCATTTAGGGATCTCAAAATATTTAAGATACTCTTTGACTTGAATACAGTGGCATACTTGCATAGTTTGTTGGGATGTCAGCTACCCTTCTTAAATTTTTTTAGTAAATATATATTAAAATCCTAACTGATTGTCTTAATATTTTGCAATCGTTCTCTTTAAATTTGCATAATAAGAATTGTGATAAGAATTTAAACGATAGTTGTACTTGATTTTTTGAAAAAAGAATTACCTAAAAAGATCTTCAAGAAATATTGGTTCGGATAAATTTTAAAAAATAAAACTTTGTAAAGAACAACTTTAGATTTGCTTTATTTTTACTATGCTTTTATATATTAAATTTAGTTTAATTATTTTTTTTATCATGACTCGATCCGATCCCATTCAACTCAACATGACCTGAACTAAAGAAAAAAAATGTCTTATATAACAATACTCAATCGTTCATAAAAAAATTTTGTCCTCATAAAAAAATATTCTGGACCCATCACTTCTTGCACATAAGACCATCTCACAGGGAAAATCGAAGAAAAATTGATGTCCTGTTGTGACAAAGATTGAACCCAAAACCTCAAATTAAAACGAAAAACAATAGGGAGTCGTTTAGGTTGTAAATCTTATTACTAGTTAGTGTTCTGTGATTTATAATGAGTGGGTAGTATTGATCGATAGTGGCTAGCTTTTGATATTTAAAACATTGATTCAAAGTTGGTCAATAACTGCTACAATTTACCGACCTTTTTTTTAAGTGTTATTTTCTAACATTAGCAAGATGTTTAAGTTTTAATCTTCAAGTTTCATAAATTACTTATATGGTCCCAAACTTTTGACATTTATAACACATATAGTCCTTCGGTCACCAAATTAACCTCACATAATTGACCAAATTACCCTCACATAAGGACTATGTGTGTTACAAATGTCAAAAGTTTGGGACCAAATATGTAATTTATGAAACTTAGAGACCAAAAGTGAAATATTAGCAACACACAGGGACCATCTCTGTAATTTACTCGAAAAATTATATACCAAGATGGGTGAATTGAAAAATATTAACAAATTGAGTGTTTTTCATTTATCTTTATTTTTAACTATTTTATTATAATTTTTTTAATTCAATCAACTTATTATAATTGTTTTCTATTTTTTTTAAATCAACTAACTATGATAATATGTTAATTGAATTAAAAAAAATTATAATAAAATAGTTCAGAGTAAAGAAATTATGAAAAGCACAATATTGTTCAAAATCACCCATTTTATTAATAAGTTTTTCACCATCACTTTTGGAAAAAAAAAAAAAAAAAAAAAAAAAAAAAAAAAAAAAAAAACTCTTTTTTTTAATAGATTCGAAGCGAGTTTTTTTTTTTTAATTGTTAGTTTGGGTTGACTTTTGAAATAATTCGTTAATATAATGTATATACGTAATTTCATATTTTAAAAAAAAGGTAATAAAGGGCCAAAGGCTAAATATTCGATTAGGTTTTCTAGATTGGTCCTTATTTTTTAAATGTTACTTTAAGGTTTCTTACAATTCACATTGTCTAATAATTAATGTCACACCCCCACCCCTCGTCACCTCGTGTCTGGTCTGACGTCACCGAACCGGTTGCGGAAGCATAGTGGTGATGTCTCCGAGGTGAGGTGTGACTTACTTGAACCGATATCATAAGCACACAGATTAACTTAAAGTACATACATTACAAGGATGTCGCAATTACAAATACATTACAGCTATATTTATACAGGTGAAATTATCCCAAAAGTGCATCCTCCCCGCTATTACTGTTTACCTGCAAAAAGGTTTGAGTTTGAAACGTCAGCACAAAGCTGGTGAGTTCGACAGTTCAATTTAAACAATATGATATGATAAGCATGTTCTCAAAAGTTCAGTTCCGGATAACCATGGGACCTGTATCTAGTTCCTTTCGGACGTCTAGTTCAGTTCTCAAGATATTACCCGTCGGTACATATCTTAGTGCCTCATTATCTTAATGTCTATCATACCATTAAGAAGTTCAGGAAACAGATAACAAACATTCACACAAGGGGAGATGCAATCCTCCCAGCGAATGGGGTGTCAACCAATAGTACTATCAATGTTTTCTGTTCGGCCACACATGGGTTCACTAGATACAGTTCAAGAATGAGGACTTTCAGTTCCATGATAGAGTTCAGTCTACAGGCAAAATCCCATGAAATCCCACAAAAGTCAAATGAAATCACACAGATATCATTGATGCATATCATATAGTTCTCAAAAGTTTAGCAGTTCTACCCCGATGTTTATAAAAGAGTAAAAAGAAAAGGGGTTGTACGAAACTCACCTGATAGTTCAGTAGTAGCAGAATATCACACAAACTGATGATAATATGATGATTCTGCATTTAGTTTATGTTGGATATGTTATTTATGTTTTAACTTGCTGATTAAACCTTTTTGAACGTCCAATGTCAAAGACATTGTCTTGAAAGTCATCAAATCGATGCTTAGTATTTAATTACATATTTTAATGTAATATCATACAATGTATGGTAATGTAGGAACCTATACTGACTCAGGTTCCTAATACTAAGTTGATGACTCCCTCGATTAATCAGTATAATCTCAGACTAACCAAATAGCTAACGTTGTTGATTGTAATTGCTAAGATAGTCTCTAAACAGTTTAATGGCTTAGAAATGATTAATCCTTGTTATTGACTACCCAAATATCATGGAATATCACAATGTAGTATTAGAATAGGTTTAATAACCATGTTTAACATACTAATCTGACTGTTATCAGAAACATTAGATAATCGTTCTAATGAGTATGTTAATGATTGTGATTAGTTTAAAACACCCAACTTCCACGTTGCATGTTAAAGATTAATCAAACTAATCACATACATAGTCACAACCAAATGGTTTAAACCATTATAACCATTGTTAAGATTCCATGCAAACCGGGCATTACAACGGCTCAAAACAAGGATTTACCCATTAACAATTCGAGTTTGTCACTCAAAATCATTCCTAGCCATCATCTAGGCAATAATCAACAACCCTAACTATATCATTACGTTCAAAACTAAGATTTAATCATTCATAATCAAACCAGAAGGTTTAAAATGAACCATTACCTGATCTGAAGGATTTCTGCGGATATAAAGATGATCTGGACTTGTCTTAACGTCTCTGGATGCGATCTAAACGTCAAAAGGCCTTCAAAATGAAGATTTAAGAAGTAGGATGATGAATTTTCGTGAGAAGGGGCTGGTTTCGTCGATGAGATGGTTAAAATGAGGATAAGAATGAAAAAGTTGATTTTTATGCAAGTTGCCGGCAAATTAGACCCCAGGCGCATCGCCTGACGCCTGACGCCCAACCTAGGCGTACCGCGCGCGTCCCCATCAACTTTCCAGAAGTTCTTTGATCCGCGCGCATCGCCTAGGGTCTTCACTTGACCTTAGGCGTACCGCCTAGGGGCAATTTCTTCCGTTTTTCGACGGAAACTTCGTTTCGCGATTCCGGACAATCCGTAACTCCGTTTCGCGCACCGTTTTCGCTCACGTTCATCATTTCCCGCATACTATCTTCCCATATTAATTTCGATCATCACATACGCGTGGATTTTAAGAGCGATCGAATGTGCTTTCGTCATTGATGGTGTAGTTTCTCACTGCAATTGTCACAGTCTCCTCCTGTTAGAGAAATTTCGTCCCGAAATTTAAGGAAAGACTTGTTTATTAACAATTGATCATGAGAATAAGTGTGGGTATTTCTGTTTCATCTGATCTTCGCGTTCCCACGTATATTCTGGTCCACGCTGTGATTTCCACCGAATTTTGACAATAGGTATGCGACTACGTTTAAGTACCTTCACCTCTCGATCCATCACCTCCACTGGTTCTTCTCTGAATTGAAGTTTCTCATCAATTTGGATTTCTTTCAAAGGTACAATCAGTGATTCATCAGCTAAGCATTTCTTCAAATTTGATACATGGAAGACATCATGAACGTTACTGAGTTCAGGAGGTAATTCAAGTCTGTAGGCCACTGATCCGATTCGCTCAAGAATTTTGAATGGTCCTACAAATCTTGGTGAAAGTTTTCCTCTCTTCCCAAACCTGAAGATGCCCTTCCATGGGGAAACTTTCAACATTACTAGATCACCAATTTGAAATTCCAACGGTCTACGACGATTATCAGCATAACTCTTCTGTCGATCGCGAGCAGCTTTAATTCGTTCTTGAATAAGTGCGATCTTATCAGTTGTTTCTTGAATAAGTTCTGGGCCTATGATCTGACTTTCGCCTACCTCGGACCAACAGATAGGTGATCTACATTTGCGCCCGTAAAGTGCTTCAAATGGAGCACATTTAATACTGGTATGGTAGCTGTTATTATATGAAAATTCAACAAGGGGAAGATGAACATCCCAGCTACCACCAAAATCCATCACACAGCTTCTGAGCATATCCTCAAGAGTTTGATTTGTTCGTTCCGTTTGCCCGTCAGTTTGTGGATGATATGCTGTGCTCATATTGATTTGCGTGCCCAGAGCATTCTGAAGAGTTTGCCAAAATCGTGATGTGAATCGACTATCTCTGTCAGAAATAATAGAGATGGGTACTCCATGACGAGATACAATCTCGTTAATGTAGAGTTTAGCAAGACGATCCATCGAGTAATCTTCTCGGATGGGAATAAAATGCGCAGATTTAGTAAGACGATCAACGATAACCCATATAGAGTCATGACTATGCGATGTTCTGGGTAGTTTAGTGATAAAATCCATAGAGATCTGATCCCATTTCCACATGGGTATCTCCGGTTGCTGTAATAACCCAGAAGGACGTTGATGTTCAGCCTTAACTTTTAAACATGTTAAGCATCGACCCACGTATTCTGCGATGTGTTTCTTCATTCCAGGCCACCAATAAAAATCTTTTAGATCCTTATACATTTTGTCAGCACCTGGATGAATAGAATACCTGGATTTGTGCGCCTCATCCAAGATGATCGATCATGTGTTACCGAATAAAGGAACCCAAATTCGGTCTTTGAAATACAACAGTCCATCGTCTTTGGTATCGAGTTTCTTATCTAATCCTCTCAGTCCCTCAGCAAAATAGTTTGTTGCTTGTAAAGCTTGTTGCTGAGCTTCTTTAATTTGAGGAATTAGACTAGTTTGAATAGTCATACCTAACGCTTTCACTCGTAAAGGTTTGACTCGTTCCTTGCGACTTAAGGCATCGGCTACAACATTTGCCTTGCCTGGGTGATAACGAATTTCACAATCATAGTCGTTCAACAGTTCCACCCATCGCCTTTGCCGCATGTTCAACATCTTCTGATCTAAAATGTGTTGAAGACTTTTATGATCAGTGTATATAATACACTTAGTTCCATACAAATAATGTCTCCAAATCTTAAGTGCAAACACCACTGCACCAAGTTCTAGATCATGAGTGGTATAATTCTTCTCGTGTACCTTCAACTGTCGAGAAGCATAAGCAATCACCTTATCGTTCTGCATTAAAACACACCCCAGACCTTGGCGAGATGCATCACAATACACTGTGAAGTTTTCAATACCTTCCGGCAATGCCAAGATAGGTGCGTTGCAGAGTTTGTGTTTCAACAATAGGAACGCCTCCTCCTGTTGAGAACCCCATATAAACGGTTGATTTTTCTGTGTCAATGTAGTTAGTGGCAGAGCTATCTTTGAGAAGTTCTTGATAAACCGACGATAATAACCTGCCAGCCCTAAGAATTGACGGATTTCAGTTGGGGTTCGTGGTGTTTCCCATTGTTCTACAGCTTTGATCTTACTGGGATCCACCTGAATGCCATCTTGATTCACCACATGCCCAAGGAATTGCACTTCTCGTAACCAAAACTCACACTTGGAGAACTTGGCGTATAATTTTTCACGTGCCAAAAGTTCTAAGATCAGTTTCAAGTGTTGAGCATGTTCTTGTTGGCTTCGAGAATAGATAAGAATATCATCAATAAATACAATCACAAACTTATCCAAGTAAGGCCTACATACCCGATTCATTAGATCCATGAAAACTGCAGGTGCATTCGTTAATCCAAACGGCATTACTAGAAATTCATAATGCCCATATCGAGTTCGGAATGCAGTTTTAGGAACATCATCTTCATATACTCGTAACTGATGATATCCAGATCTCAAATCAATTTTTGAAAAGTAAGTAGCGCCTTGAAGTTGATCAAACAGATCATCTATACGTGGTAGTGGATAACGATTTTTGATTGTTAATTTATTGAGCTCCCGATAGTCAATACACATCCTGAATGATCCATCCTTCTTTTTCACAAAAAGGACTGGTGCTCCCCAGGGTGAGAAACTAGGTCTAATAAAACCTTTATCTAATAGCTCTTGCAATTGACCTGAAAGTTCTTGCATTTCGGATGGTGCAAGCCGATACGGGGCTTTAGCAACAGGTGCTGCACCTGGAATCAGGTCAATCCGAAATTCAACTTGTCTCACTGGGGGAAATCCTGATATGTCCTCAGGAAAAACTTCAGGAAAATCCTTGACTACTGGAATATCTGTGATTTGTTTGGTTGAAGAATTATGCTCAGTCACATGTGCCAGGAAAGCATAACAGCCTTTTCTTAAAAATTTCTGAGCTCGCATACAAGATATGATACCAAGTTTTCTACCAGCTCGTTCTCCTTGAACTATCAGTGTATTACCGTTAGGTAATGCAATACGGATCACCTTGTTTTGACAGACAACTTCCACTTGGTTATCAGAAAGCCAGTCCATGCCCACAACGACATCAAAGCTCCCAAGCTCAATAGGAAGTAAATCAATATTGAAAAGATGATCATTCAGATTCAAGGAACATCCTTGAATCACACTGTTAGTTTTGATCAACTTGCCGTTAGCAAGTTCAATAACATAAGGAGTTTCTAGATCTACCGCAGGCAATGCAAGTAAAGATGCAAATTCAGGAGAGATAAAACTCTTATCTGCCCCCGTATCAAAGAGAACTGATGCATATAGATTATTGAGTAGGAACGTACCAGTCACAATGTTAGCATCATGTCTCGCCTCGGTAGCACCAATCTGAAAAGCTCTCCCCCTAGCTTCAGTTTCCGGATTGGTGTTATTGTTTGGACAGTTCCGCATGAAATGATCAGGACTTCCACATTTGTAGCATGACCGGTTGGTTTGAGTGGTTTGTCGTGGTGCTTGATTTCGTGGTTGAGCAGGAAAGTTGCAATATTTAGCATAATGTCCAACTCGGTTACAGTTCAGACAAACAGGACATGGTCCCGTGTGATGGAGTGGACACTTGTTGCATTTGGGCGCCTTCCCAGTATAAGCTTTCCTCTCAGGAACATTCGCACCATAGTTCTTCACCGTTGGTTTATTCTGACTGATTTCAGCCGGAGCCCTTGTTTTGTTCTTACTGAACCACTTTCGTTTGGTACCTTTTAACACATTCGAGGTACCGACATCACTACCACTATGGACCGTCTGAGGCTTCAAGGACAAAGTACCACTCCTTACCGCCTCATTGGTAAGCTTAGTGGTCAAAAGAATCGTGTGTTTCAGAGTTGTAGGTTCAGCAGCAGTCACCATTCCTCGTATCTGAGGAATCAGACCCTTAATGTACTTCTCGATTAAAGCTGCTTCCGTTGGAAACATATCGGGAAGTAAACAAGTAAGTTCATGGAAACGATCGGTGTAAGCCAGACAATCAGCACCAATCATAGAATGATTCCAGAATTCCTCCTGGAGTTTTTGAATTTCAGTGATGGGACAGTACTCTGATCTAATCAGAGTTTTGAAATCATTCCAGCCCATCAAATCAACTGTGGCTGAACCCAAAGTCTTGGCCTGGGTATTCCACCAGGTCAAAGCTGAGTCTTTCAAAGAACAGGCAGCATAAGACACCTTATGCTCCTCCAAGCACTGACTAATTTTGAGTTTGGTTTCCATCCCCTCGATCCACCGTAATAGACCAGCCGCTCCTTCTTTGCCAGTAAAAGTAGGAGGGTTACAGGAAGCAAAATACTTATATGTACATCCCTGTCGTGGTGGATCAGGAGCAATTGTAGCCGTACCAGTGGTATGATGCGTTTCTGCGTTGCCACCAGTAACAGTATGTTCGTTAGTATTGGGACCCCCACCCGAACCCGTAGTAACATGAGGCTGGTGTTGTACCAAAACACCACCAGCGGTTAACTGTTCGCGCACGATTCGTGCTATCATTGCCTCATTCGATTCGGATCCACTGGCACCAGCAAGTGGAATAGGGTTTGCTCCCGGGTTCACTGGTGAAGCAGTACCTGTGTCCCGATTTATCTGTGGATCTGGATTCGTTTCTGTATTTACTGGTGGAACTTGATCAGGCTCTGGGTTAGTAATGTTCCTGATAGATCTCTTAGTCGGTCGACCTCTTTTGGGAGCCATTATTCTGCTCACAAGCAGATAAACTCAGGTCAGTCAAGAACATTAAATATATAACCCGTTCGATCCCATAATTTCAATCATATTTAGTTACACTGAAAATTTGTATTAAAATATGATTATAGAAAACATAGTATAACTACATGGATTCTGTCCAGACATGTTCGCATTACACATAGATCACACAAATGTTCGTAGTTATACTTAATCCTGTTATCTCAGAAACATGTTAGAGTCTTACCCAGCTCCTTGCATTGCAACACATGTTTTTAGATATATGATCATACAGGACTAGAATATGTTCACCCACAAGTTCTCTGATATGTTCACAGTTCATGCACTAAGTTCTCATACAAACAATAGACATGTTCTCATACAGTATGGCTCCCGTACTGTACTTTAGTTACAGACACATTCACAAGTAGACGCGTTCTCAGTTCAGCCATGTTCTCGTACAGTATGGCTCTCGTACTGTACTTTAGTTACAAATATATTTGCATACAGTATTGCTCCCGTACTGTATTTCAGCAAAAAAATATATATATATATATATATATATATATATATATTTTTTTCAGTTCGATATATTCGCATACAGTATTGCTCCCGTACTGTATTTCAGCGAAATATATATATATATAAAAATTTTTTTCAGTTCGATATATTCGCATACAGTATTGCTCCCGTACTGTATTTCAGCGAAATATATATTTTAGTTCGACATGTTCTCATATAGATACATTCGTACACAATTATGTTCTCACACAGAAAAATAAAATTAATAATAGTTCAGACACATAGATCATTATACAGACAGATATACAAAAACACTCATATTATTATAGTACCAAAGTTTTATACACACAAAAGTCATGATACTCTAAACTAACAACATCATACACCACGTCTCACAAGCTCGGGATCTGTCCATACCCCAAAATATCCCTCTCTCACAACTACTAATCACACTATCACACATCCTCAACCTATTCGCATAGTACTACTGAGATTTATAATGACGATCCCAAAATAACCATCTGAACATACTCATCGTATGAAATACGATAAACAAGAAAATATAATGGCCACCGCAGCCATAGTCACAGCCAGGACTATCATCCTGGTCTCGAAGCTAACCGTCTCCAACCAAACCAAAAACTCTCGAACTCGCACTAAACCTGCCCTCATTACCACCACCTGCTGCCAAAACGCAGCAACTAACCTCTGCCTCCAAGTCCTACTAAACCGCTCCTCAACGGTAGTCCTCCAAGCCTGGTTGTCAATACCCATGAGATTCACCTGCTCCATCAGAGTCAGATGTGAAGTGAGGATCTCCAATATAATGTTACGAGTATCCTCAAGGAGCGTATGGTGCTGATGTACCTCCTGCCTCAGACCCTGCAAGTCCTGTGCGACTTGCTGCACCTGGCCCCTCAGCTCTGCTTGGCGAGAGGATTCTCCCACCTCATGAACGGTCGAAGGCTCATCCCGCTGAGCCATCTGATGTCTGGGAGGTAATCCAGTGGTCTTGCGGGCCTGTCCCCCCGCATCCTCCTAAGTCCATCCCGTGCTGGGGCTCTCGGTGGAGATGGCATAGGTGCTGGTTCATGTGCTGGTGCTGGTGGTGGCGGCGTAACTGGTCTAGGAGCTGACGGTGTACGTGGTGCTGCAGGTGTCGCCTGTGAGGCTACCGACAAAGCCTCGTCAGGATCTGAGTCTGCTCCCGAACTGTCACTCGGAGTATCATCCAACACCACATAGGGGAATCTCTGATAAATATACCTCTCACCCTGATCATCCATTGCTGTACAATCAAAATCTTTAATCAGTATCATGAAGTAAATATTAAATAACAATATTTAACATGTACATGATAAGATGCTTCTCCCTATCTTAAATCAACAATTCGTTCCTATTATTATTAATGTTCTGCTTGAGTTGAATCAAACTAAAATGCACACGTGTTGCGAATTTCAGTTATGCTGGCCACTCATAACTGAGATCCGTACCACCTGATTATCCTGGCTTAATTCAAAACAAGTTTTGTTCGTTAATAGTGTGTCGGTGCTCTCTGTGTCACTATTCGAGCCTATGGTTATAGTCTAGGTCTCTAAGTCAACCTAATTCTCTATAACCTGTGGCTCTGATACCACCCTGTCACACCCCCACCCCTCGTCACCTCGTGTCTGGTCTGACGTCACCGAACCGGTTGCGGAAGCATAGTGGTGATGTCTCCGAGGTGAGGTGTGACTTACTTGAACCGATATCATAAGCACACAGATTAACTTAAAGTACATACATTACAAGGATGTCGCAATTACAAATACATTACAGCTATATTTATACAGGTGAAATTATCCCAAAAGTGCATCCTCCCCGCTATTACTGTTTACCTGCAAAAAGGTTTGAGTTTGAAACGTCAGCACAAAGCTGGTGAGTTCGACAGTTCAATTTAAACAATATGATATGATAAGCATGTTCTCAAAAGTTCAGTTCCGGATAACCATGGGACCTGTATCTAGTTCCTTTCGGACGTCTAGTTCAGTTCTCAAGATATTACCCGTCGGTACATATCTTAGTGCCTCATTATCTTAATGTCTATCATACCATTAAGAAGTTCAGGAAACAGATAACAAACATTCACACAAGGGGAGATGCAATCCTCCCAGCGAATGGGGTGTCAACCAATAGTACTATCAATGTTTTCTGTTCGGCCACACATGGGTTCACTAGATACAGTTCAAGAATGAGGACTTTCAGTTCCATGATAGAGTTCAGTCTACAGGCAAAATCCCATGAAATCCCACAAAAGTCAAATGAAATCACACAGATATCATTGATGCATATCATATAGTTCTCAAAAGTTTAGCAGTTCTACCCCGATGTTTATAAAAGAGTAAAAAGAAAAGGGGTTGTACGAAACTCACCTGATAGTTCAGTAGTAGCAGAATATCACACAAACTGATGATAATATGATGATTCTGCATTTAGTTTATGTTGGATATGTTATTTATGTTTTAACTTGCTGATTAAACCTTTTTGAACGTCCAATGTCAAAGACATTGTCTTGAAAGTCATCAAATCGATGCTTAGTATTTAATTACATATTTTAATGTAATATCATACAATGTATGGTAATGTAGGAACCTATACTGACTCAGGTTCCTAATACTAAGTTGATGACTCCCTCGATTAATCAGTATAATCTCAGACTAACCAAATAGCTAACGTTGTTGATTGTAATTGCTAAGATAGTCTCTAAACAGTTTAATGGCTTAGAAATGATTAATCCTTGTTATTGACTACCCAAATATCATGGAATATCACAATGTAGTATTAGAATAGGTTTAATAACCATGTTTAACATACTAATCTGACTGTTATCAGAAACATTAGATAATCGTTCTAATGAGTATGTTAATGATTGTGATTAGTTTAAAACACCCAACTTCCACGTTGCATGTTAAAGATTAATCAAACTAATCACATACATAGTCACAACCAAATGGTTTAAACCATTATAACCATTGTTAAGATTCCATGCAAACCGGGCATTACAACGGCTCAAAACAAGGATTTACCCATTAACAATTCGAGTTTGTCACTCAAAATCATTCCTAGCCATCATCTAGGCAATAATCAACAACCCTAACTATATCATTACGTTCAAAACTAAGATTTAATCATTCATAATCAAACCAGAAGGTTTAAAATGAACCATTACCTGATCTGAAGGATTTCTGCGGATATAAAGATGATCTGGACTTGTCTTAACGTCTCTGGATGCGATCTAAACGTCAAAAGGCCTTCAAAATGAAGATTTAAGAAGTAGGATGATGAATTTTCGTGAGAAGGGGCTGGTTTCGTCGATGAGATGGTTAAAATGAGGATAAGAATGAAAAAGTTGATTTTTATGCAAGTTGCCGGCAAATTAGACCCCAGGCGCATCGCCTGACGCCTGACGCCCAACCTAGGCGTACCGCGCGCGTCCCCATCAACCTTCCAGAAGTTCTTTGATCCGCGCGCATCGCCTAGGGTCTTCACTTGACCTTAGGCGTACCGCCTAGGGGCAATTTCTTCCGTTTTTCGACGGAAACTTCGTTTCGCGATTCCGGACAATCCGTAACTCCGTTTCGCGCACCGTTTTCGCTCACGTTCATCATTTCCCGCATACTATCTTCCCATATTAATTTCGATCATCACATACGCGTGGATTTTAAGAGCGATCGAATGTGCTTTCGTCATTGATGGTGTAGTTTCTCACTGCAATTGTCACAATTAATACTCTAACTCGTATCAAAAATATTATTTAAGTTTTGATAAAAGATCATTTAAACCTATTGAAAAAACCATATCTGCCTTCTTTGCCATCCTGTCCTACTGTCCAGACAATTTGAAAACTACGAGTAGTGTAATCATCTTATAATAACATAAAAAAAAATGCTCAATAAAAAATATACTATATAATTTTAGAGAAAAAGAGTAAATATAAAGATATTTTTCCCTAACAACACTAAGAACTAATAAAATTTTTACATGTGTCATGATAATTTAGATATAACATTATATATTTTGTATTATATTTTTATTCTTTTACTAGATTATTTTTTACTAAATTTTTATGTTTTTTGTATAGTATTTTTGTTTTTGTTTTAAATTTTTTATTTTTTTTATACTAGATTTTTTTGTAATGATTTTTTTTTATTTTTTTGTTACTGGGTTTTGTTTTTGGTATTAGATTTTTGTTTTTATTATTTTCAGCATGCCACATGCCAAACTTTTACTGATTCTTACTCCTTTTAGGCATAAATATCTTATTAGTGGATCCAACCACTATAAATTTAAATTAAAGCTAACTAAAAGAGTAAATTATTAATATGATCAATGTCGTTAGCTAATATTTCACGCTTGGTCCTTAAATTTCATAAATTGTTCATATGGTCCCAAACTTTATACATTTGTAACATATATAGTTTTTAGGTCACCAAATTACCTTTACATTAGGATTATATGTATTACAAATCTTTAAATTTCTAACCATTTAGGTCATTTATGAAACCTAGGGACCAAGAATTAAATAATAGCAAACATGGTTGTAGAAGTCGCTATGCGCTAGTCGAGGCGGTGAGGTAGAGCCTAGAGATTAATCGGGGTTAATCGGCGCTAGGTGGATTGGAATTTTTATATGTAATTTTACAAATATATATATTATATACACACACATCAGTATCAAATATTTAATATAATGCTTAAAATAATTTAAAAAATAAACTTAAACATACTAAGGTAAGTACTTCAAAGTTAAAACGTAAACACTAAGTTGAAAGTTTAGAGATGAGTTTCGATGTTTAGTAGTTATATTTGATGTTTCATATGTTAAATTATATGTTTTAGAGACATATTAATGATTTTCGGTAGAGAAATGTATCAAATAATCATTGATCTGTGTCCTTCTTATCCGAAAAAAGTAAAAAAAATTAATAAATAGGCCGCCTATGCCGATTTTTACAACACTGCTAGCAAAACCACATGAACCATTTTGGAAATTTACTTTAACTAAAACTACAAGAATATGCTTTATCGCCTTGAACTACCGAAAGAACTGAATGGTATACATGATACTTTTCAAGTGTCGTATCTGAGAAAGTGTTTGGCAGATGAATCGGCTTATGTTCCATTTGAATATTTGGAAATTGATGATAAATTAAATTATATTGAAAAGCCAATCGCAATTTTAGATCGAAAAGTCAAACAACTCAGAAATAAGTCCTTGAAGCAGGTGAAAGTTCAATGGAAAAACAGGAGGGGATCTGACGCAACGTGGGAGTCAGAAAATGAGATGATGAAATTTTATCCGTTTTCTTTTTGATGTATAATCGGTTTAGAGGACGAAACCTTTGTAAGGAGGGGAGATTTGTAACGACCAGTTTTCAATAAATTAACACTTTTGAAATAATCGTCAATAGAACGATTGTGAGTGTTACAAAATGAAAATATGTGAGAAATAATAGGCGAAAACCGTGCGCGAAACGGAGTTACGGATTGTCCGGAATCGCGAAACGAAAGAAATCCAAAAATTTTGAGAAAAATGGTGCTAGGCGGTACGCGCGGGAGGGGCGAAAATATCTAGACCAGGGTGTTTCTCGCGGTACGCCTGAGACCAAACCTCCACGCAGGGCGGTGCGCCTAAACTGTTTTGAGGCGGCAGATTCTTAATTTTATCATATTTTCACTAGAAAACATACCTTTCTCTCTTTCTCGAATTTTTTCATCACAAACACACACATATATGAATTTTCAGCACCCAACATCAGTTTTCAAGTTAACAGAACGTCTGGATCGAGCTAGGGTTCGATTCTACAACTCCTGATCATCGTATTACAACCAAAAATCCGCTCGAAGGGTAACGATTCGTTTTATCTCACTGATTTTAATAGTATATGGATTAAATTGAGTTTTGAGCATTATATGATGATTAGGGAGGATTAGAAACAAAGGATTAGATGTTTTAACGGTGAAATCTTGATTTTGACCCGTTATAATGTCCGGTTGTCATGAAACTCATATTATTGAGTATGATAATTAGTGGGATGATTAAATCGTGGTTATGATGGTTTTGGATCATTCTTTGGAATGATATATCCAATTTAAGTGTTGATTAACTGTTGAAATTTGAAAGTCAACGATTTTAGTATGATATGCTAATTATAAATAATGACTTGACTTTTATATACCACACACTAATAAATGAGATTCAAATAAATATGAATCAGTATGTATGGGTGTTGGGCGTATTGAACTAGTTGTATACGTGTGATGTACAACTAGGTGTTGGTAAAGAAAGTCAAGCAATGGATTTCAAAATATGAAATTTTGATAATTTGAATATGATTAAGAACATGTGTAGATTAAGTTCTACACATGAGTTGTTTAAAAAAAGCATCAACGAGGTTTTAACTGAAAATGAAGAAGAAAACAGGTCGAATGAATTAGATTATATAAATAACACAAGTTGAGTGTTCATGTTGTTAAATCTTATTATATGTGAATATATAATAAGAAGAGGAGGTGAATCTAGTTCTAGAAGGCCTGGAAAGGAGTTGGAGATTGTTGATAACTCTTCAAATCAAGGTAAGTTACCTATTTGATTGAGCTTGTAGTTGTAGGACGGGGTGAGTCCACACTACAAGTGTTTGTGCATTTAGCACATATACATGATTAGTTGAGTTGATTGAAATGGATAATAATGATTGTGGTTATTGTGCATGCTGATTCACAAGGTGTGTGAACATAAGACATGCAATTCCAATGTAATTGATTCACAAGGTGTGTGAACGAATGGTGGATTGGTAATGTGTATGTTGATTCACAAGGTGTGTGAACATAAGACATGCGTGAACATAAGACATGCAATTCCAATGTAATTGATTCACAAGGTGTGTGAACGAATGGTGGATTGGTAATGTGTATGTTGATTCACAAGGTGTGTGAACATAAGACATGCAATTCCAATGTAATTGATTCACGAGGTGTGTGAACAAATGGTGGATTGGTAATGTGTATGCTGATTCACAAGTTGTGTGAACATAAGACATACAATTCCAATGTAATCGATTCACAAAGTGTGTGAACAAATAGGTGATCTACAACTGTGTAGGCATTAAATTGGTAATGTGCATGCTTTGATTCACAAGGTGTGTGAACATAAGACTTGGAATTCCAATGAAACAGATTCACAAGGTGTGTGAACAAAAGATGACCTACAAGGGTGTAGACCTCCAGAAATTCAAGAGTCAAATTGTTTAATTTTGACTTTTGGGAAATATGATGCATAACTGGAGTTTTGTGTGCGTATATATGTGTTATGTTAAATTATAATGTTTGTGCATGAATGGGAGATATATTGAGGTTTTGGTTGAAAACGAACCGTTAGTAAATCATTTTGTATGTGGTTTGAATATTGTTACCAATTTTTATTTGGAACCTCATTAGTGTATCCATATGTGATTATGGAATACACTTGGTGAAATAGTGGGGTAATCTTACTTAGTTCCAACGAACTAATGGTGAATTTAAATGTGGTGTTTACATGTACAAAGGAGTTGGGTGAACGGTGATGGTGATCGGAAATCAAACGTGGATGCTCGTATGGTGGTTTTAAATATAATAACCAAAATATTGTGAAACTTTTGTGTAATATATGTTTTTGTGAAGTAGGTAAACATACTTAAACTTAGTTTTAACAGTGTGTTAACAAGTAGTATGTTTATATATATGTAAAACACGAAAGTTTTTGCTGGAACCTAAACGTAATTGATTAAATATTGGTGTAAAATGTCCGGATGTGACATGAAATTGACAGTGGGTGTCACATTGCTACATACAATAAGTAATAATATAAAGTTACAAAAAAAGTTCATAAATTGTTTAAATACTTTTTTGTATACAACGTTTGTTTTTTCTATTCATAATATTACCATCTTTATATAAAATTATAATATTTTCAAACATTATCTACTTATTAGAGCATTATTAAAAATAAATTAAAAAAATATTAATGTAAAATATGAAGGCATACCCAATAGCAGTATGTACATATATCACCATTTTAGAACATTTTTACAATAATTTTCAAGCTTTTCTCTTATTCAAATTATTGTATATAAAATAATAACATTAAATATTAAATAAATATGTAACAGGTTTAAATTAGAAAAAAAAAATTATCGCATTAAAAGATATATTAATACTAAAATTTTTAAAAATCAAATTATTATAAATTTGAAATAGACAAAATTACTTTTATAAAACGAAATGTTTAAAAAATAATCTTTTAAAAAATTATTGTTTAAAAATTATATTATTATTTTAGTAATTATAATTATTAATTATACGAATTTTTAATCAAATTTTATATTAATAATCACCTTATACTAAATTTTCATTTGTGGTTATTTATTATATTTTATTTAATCAATGTAATAGACAGTTCATTAACCTAGTAAATGTATATATCCATATGTGTTTATATAATAGATAAATGTTTTCAATGGACAAGTGTCAGTTTTATTAGCGATATAAAAATTTGTTTTCTCGCATCTCTTTCCGATTATTACTATAAACACTTTTTTTAGATTTTTTTTCATTTTTCTTATATCAAATATTAATAATTTTTATTTAATTTAGTAAATAATATAATTACAATATAAATTAATATTTAAATTTTTACAAATTACAAAACTATCTATGAAGATGTTTGTTTATTAGTATAACTAGGTAAAAATCCCGTGTATTACACGGGTTGAAAAAAATAATATTTTATATATATAAATCTATTGACAAAAAGTTATGCAATTAAAAATCATGTACATTGCAAAGTTTTACTAAACTCATGTTTACAAAGGTTGAATAAAATAGCATATTTGTTAATGCATAAAGTCTTAAAAATATCTTTAAAATACTTGATGTAATAATTATAAATTATGTTTTAATATTAATTTTTTTAGCAATGTGTTAATATTTTTAGGTAATGTAATTAATAAATAATTTAATTAAAGTATGTTTATTATCCTTTTAACACATTAAATTAACTTTAACTAAAATTTATATTAATATATATAACTTGGATTTTTAAAAATTACTTACTTTTTATATTTCAACATAATATATTTTTATCATTCAAATAATCCAATCATATTAAATGTTTAAAAATTTTTAAAAGCAATTATAAAAAAAATTAGTAACATTATCATTATATTTAAAAAACTAAAAATGTTAAATAAAAATATAAGTTTACTTAAAAACATCATAATTGATTTCATTTTAAATATAATTAATTCATTGTATTTTAATTATTATAATCCTTAATTCCTAACTAAATAATAAATATAGATAATTAAATAGGAGAGAGAAGCGGGAAAACCAAAATATAGGTGATCTATAATTGTGACAAGTGTCCACAATTATTTTGATTTATTAGTATAGATAAACTAGGTTAGCACCCCGTGTATTACACGGGCTGAATGATAAATATATAATAAACAATCATTAATGAAAATTTAGATAATATAAGATTTTATTAATATAAAATACGGCTAAAATTTTGTATAATTTAATAATTTAAGTAATAAAATAATTATATTATTTCTTTAAACAATAACTTTTTTCAAAGATTGTTTCTTAATTTTTTTTTTAAAATAATATTTTTTAAAAATTGTATATTTTATAATAAGTTGCATATTTAAAATGTATTTTTTTAATATTAATATATTTTTAGTGTATTATAAAATATGTTAGTTTAAAAATGTAAAACAAAATATTTTATATTTAATATTCTTATTTCATATAATGTGTATTTAATATGAGAGAGAGGCAGGAAATCAAAGATGATGTGCTCTAGAATCACGCCATGTGTGCTTAAAAATCTTGATTTATTAGAATAGATAGATATATATGATTATATCATCTCTAATATGCTAAACAAGGACGAAACTTTTTGTGGGCCTTGGGGTGACTTAGCCTCTGCCCTTTTTTCGCTTACAATAGTCAATTTAATATACTTTCGTCGGAAAAATTTATAGGTATTGGCCTTCTCTGTTATCTTTTTAAAAATTCTTTGCCCCTTGGTTTTTAAAAAATATTGAAGTTATACTAGTGTTTTGACAATACGTTTAACGGTTTACAATTTAAATTATTTTGAAAATTCAAAAAAGTATACTAATGGAACGATAAAACTTAATTTATAAAAACATTTAAGCTATAAGGGATAATATATAACACCGTAATTAAAAAGAAAAACAAAACATGAATTGAATTGAAGACTTAAAAGGCTTTGAGCCTTGCCTAATTGTCTTAAACATAATAATCATATTTATTACCCATATCTACAAGTCTCTACTAAGATGCTCTTACTTTATCTTTTTATATTCTTTCCTTTTGGATCTATTTTTCTCTCTTTTTTAAGTAAAAAGTATAATAATCCTTTTAGAAAGTTAAAAAAATGTCATTTATTCCGCACTCGAATACGTTACAATGAATGACAAAATATAAGTTTTTCTAAGTAAGAATCAAAAAATGAAAACAGATTTTACCATTAAAATTATCCATGGAATTATTCGCAACATAAAAATTTTCTCTTTACAAAATAATAAATACATATACATAATAAAATAGTTAGTCTAAGGTTATTATATGCAAAATAAGAATGAAGTACCATATGATATAATCTTGTATTTCCGCATAATTGTTAGAATAGTATGCTCATATGATTTGTTAGTATTTCACTTTCAATAATATGTTTCATAAATTAAATATATAGTCCTAATCTTTGAAGATTATAGCACATACAAATCCTTAAGTGAGGCTAATTAGATGAACTAAGAATTATATATGTTACAAATGTTTAGAGGTTTCAAACCATAAATGTAATCTATAAAGCTTATGAAATAAAAATGAAATAGTAGCAAAACACATGGAAAATCTCGAGAATTACTCTAGCCACAATTGACTACTAGATAATTTATCGTTTATATTTTTGATAACATAAAAAAGAAATAACTTAATTTTTATGTAATTTAGAAATAAAAATATATAGACCTAACTCATATTATACGTTTGAAAAACTGATTCTCAAAATGGAAAAGTTCCCATGCTTGTAAGAAAGGTGGGTCAAAACTCAAATATTAACCATCAAATGAAAACCATCTATTTTTTAAAATAAACATTTTCTTGAATTTTTTATGCATATTTTAAAGTATAAAAATACAAAATAAAGATCATTATAAAATAGCAAATTACTACAAAAAAAAACAAGTTTGTTTAATTTTGTCAATAATTCATAATTAGTGTGATGGCTTTTATATATAATATATGCATAGGTATGTAAAATCATAATATTAAAAAAAAATATTTATGTTTAAGTATATTTTTTTTATTCTTCTTCACTTTGAAATAAAAAAAAATCGATAAATTAGTTTTATTTATGTTTAAGTATTTTTTTATTTATCTATAGAAAAATCAAGGTTGTGTCATATCAATTTCTATTAGCTTTTAAGTTTTTAAATTCATAAAAATAAAAAAATAACGTTGTAATTTTACAATAATTTTTTTTTCAATAAAATATAATACTCATGTTAAGGTGATTTTTTTCAATAAAATACAACGTTGTCATTTTAACCGTTAAACTTAATCCCAAAATTTTATTACTTTCTTATTTTTCTAATTTAATAAAAAAGATAAAAGTATCAAATTATTCTTTTATCATGCCATATAATTTTTTTAATTATTTTAATATATAATATAAACGAGAAGTAATGTTTTTAGGCAAAAATTATCAAAAAAATGGATTACACTAGAGGTGTACCCGCGCGTTGCTGCGGTAATCTTGTATTAAAAATAAAAAATATTATATCTACTCAATTAAAATTCTACAAAATAACGGTAATAATATCATGAATATCAAACGTAGAAAAAAAAGGTCATAACGGTTGTGAGCCCGTTCTAATGCAATATTCGAACAGTCCCAAAAGCAAGTGTCAATCGTAAGAAAATATGGACCAAAATATAAACAAAGTATGTTAAAAATCATGACTAAAAAAACAAAAAAAGGCGTTCGCAGTCGTTAAATTTAGTATCAGAAATGTGAGCATAAAACAAACAAATATTTAATAATATTGTTTTTTTGGTTACCATTCGATTGGTTATATTTAATTTTTTTTAACGGCAGAGGATATTCGCGTACTAACCACCGTTAACCGATCGATGTAGCTAAGTTCAGTTCCTCGATTGTTGTGAGACCGTACCCCCCAGATTAACGGAAAAATGGATAAATTCATAAACATTCTCCACTGTTTAGGTTTGAACCCAATAATATTAAACCGTACCCCTGTGTCAACGTGAACCGGATAAATTCATAAATATTCTCCCATGTTTCGGTTTGAAGCATTATATAAAAATAAGAATTTTTACTATTATTATATATCTCTTAAAAACCAATGTCGGTGGTTCCTTACTACTTTTTTCATTTGTATTATATATTTAATGTTTGATTTGATACATATTAAAGGATCTGTCCGGATGGTAAGGTATATAACTCCCTGTATAATAAACGCGGGTTCGACCCTTGGCGTGTTTTTTCCTTTTGCTTTCTTTTATGCACACACAAAACAATACTTCCTCCATCTCTTACTCGCACACTGTATCTCATCCCAACTTTTCTTCTACCTTTGTTTTTATTTTCTGGTTAGATTTTCTCTCATGTTTCTTTTCCCATATCAACATGAGGGTTAACGAATTTCTGTTTTCCGTTCAATATATATACTCAATCTTGCCCCTCAGCTCATATGTGTTATTTGTGGACCGGTAAAATGCTTTCGCATTTTTTGAGCTTTCGTGTGTTCGAAAATCGAAACCTTTGGTTGTTTTTCTTTTTTGGCCCAAATGTTGTTATAAAAGGATCCCATCAAAATCGTCTAGGGTTACAATATGAAAGTTTGAAAGTATATAAACTATTAGGCCCTCTTTTCTGGTATCATTATGAAGAAATCGGTGTACTGTGATTACTGATTTGCTGATACTGTTAATCGGCATAAAGGAATTAGAACATATTAAATTACATATACCCTCAATTATAGGTGGCAATTTTTACCCATGTCAAAGAAAATGGGTTGGTTTGGGTAAACAATTGTAGTATAATGGGTTGAAATGGGTAACATCATAATATTGAATGGGTTGAGATGAGTAGCACTTAAACACAATGCGGGTCAAGACGGGTAACCAAAAAAGCATGCAAATGCAATGATTCAAACATTTAAGAATGATTAATAAAACTTTTTTGATGAGAAAATCACTAAAAATTATCCAAATGAACTATTTGCTTACTTTAAGTTAAACTAAATTGATGTTTTTTAAGAACAATCCATTTAGACCCGAACCGATTTTGATTAAAACCCGTTCCGACCGGCACCCATCCTGACCCGAACCCGTTCTGACCCGTTACCCAACCCGCCTATTTTGCCGGGCATACTCTCAATATGCATTGTCAAAGACTCAAAGGGTTGTTTGAAAAATCATTATTCATTCATCACAGGTGCTAAAAAAGATTGTATAGATTATAAATGCTTGCTTCTTAATCTTACACCACGTGGCCTATTTGCAAGGCCATCATCATCTTTTACATTACAAGTGAAATTGCACACAACAATGGTTTATTTTATCTTTCTTTGCTTTGCTATTAATGCCCCTTTATTTACTCGAATCCCACCATCTCATCTGTAGTTTCATGTTCCCTCAATGAAAACCCACACATCATGCAACAACTATTTGAGTCAGACGCATACAGAAATGCTTTACATCGCTAGCTTTCAAATCGGATAACCAATATATACTTCATATATTGAAGTGTAATTTGTTATCTCATAATTGTTTCATGTTTCTCAATTTGATTTCTTATTAATTTCTGTTTGCATGTCAAGCATTGGCTCTAAGGTTTTTTAATGCAGATTCTATAAAAAATATCCCCTAGGTGAATATCATAGGCTCAATGAAAATATTCCATTCAAATCAATAACACCATATTCACAAAATTTTTACTTAACATGGCTTTTTAAATAATTTTTAATATTATAAAGTGCGAAAAAACGATGTTATTGGTACACCGGTATACCAATATCAATAGCCTACTTAAATATACATGACTCTATGCAGGACATGCTGACCATATTCAGTTATCACCCAATTCATCGTTTCTTGTAAAGTTTTCTTATTTTAGTGGATTTATGGAAGAATTAAATCCAATAAGCTAATGTTTATGGATCGACCCGTCCCGCCGCGAAGCGCGGGTTGAATACCTCGTTTTATCTTAAATTGAAAATTCATGAAAAAAAAACCAGCGCAATGGATCGAACACGAACTTATTGGGCAGCACATTAAGTCAAGCCAAAAGAATTGCCAGTTGATCTAAGCAAACAAATTCACTGAGGGATATAAACCTATGTAAACAAATTCACTAGGTGGCATGGGAAAAAGAGGTACAACTAAAAAACCTATGTGGTCTAGGCATCGGTTCATTGAGGGATATAAACCTATGTCTTCTTGCAAAATGGTGGTGGAGATTAAAGGTGGAACCAAATAGCTTATGGGTAAGGGTCATAAATGGAATCCATAATAAAACTGCAGTGGGAGATATTATTCCTAGCAAACCGATTACTACTGGAGTTTGGAATAATATGGTCAAGTTGGAAGGTGTTTTTCATGATAGAGGTATAAATTTAAAAGTCTTGTTCAAAGGGGAAGTGGGAGATGACAGTAGGTTGAAATTTTGGTCTGAACTTTGGATGGGGGAAATCCCATTTTGTTTCAAATTCAATCGGCTATACAAGTTAGAAAGGAGCAAAAATTGTTGTATTAAGGAAAGGTTGCAAACTACAAATATGGGCCAAGTCTTCAATTGGGAATGGAGCAGAGAACCAATGGAGGAGCAAGAATTGGAGGAATTGGAAGTTTTAAAATTTTGCTTGGTTTGGTACAATTATCAAATAGATCGGACCAATGGGGCTGGTTGGGTTCAAAGGATAAGATATTTTTAGTAAAATCTTTAAAAAAGAGGATGTCTATTGGGAATAGTGATAAATTTATCTTGAGGTGGAGTAAATGGGTTCCGGTTAAAGCAAATATTGTTGCTTGGAGGGCGGAAAGGGAACGGCTTCCTACTCGAATGGCGCTCAGGAAGAGAAATGTAGAAGTACACCTACTAATAGAATGCCCTTTTGCAACGAAAGAGAGGAAACAGCAGCACACCTACTAATAGAATGCCCTTTTGCAACCACCGTATGGCAATGCATCTCGCAATGGTGTAAAATTCCTCCGATCTATGCTTTTGAGGTAAAGGATTTATTGGAGCTCTCTAAAAGTTACAAAGGAAATATGCAAAAAAAGGAAATGATCCATGCAGTGATAATCACGGCGGTTTGGTGTTTATGGAAGCTAAAATTTGAGATTATACTAGGAAAAGGAGAATTCCTTCGGTCAGAAGCATTGTAGAAGAAGTCAAGAATCTTTGATTCCTATGGATCACAAACAGAGCAAATTTGTGTGGCCTAGATTGGAGTAGTTGGAATGGGTTTAATGTAAACGGTTAAAGTCTAGGTAAAATGTATTATGGGTTCTTTTCCTTCTAGCAACTTGCTAGTTGGTGATTTTTTTATGAAAATTTTCTTTGCCCTTCAAAAAAAAAATCTAAGCAAACAAATGGTAATTTTTTTCCTACCAACTACCAACTATATTTATTTAAAACAAAAAAAAATAAAAAACTAATATTACTATTTACTAATCATTACAGTTGTAAATGTATATATGTATATATAATTAAGAACTATAAATCAGTGTTAGTGCGTAGAACGCTCTTTAAACAAGTAACGTCTTTTAAACGAAACTCTCGATGCTTTCTACACCTTCAAACAAACACAAAGTCTAGAGTCTTCGTCTCCGACGACCGTCACCAAAAACCCTAAAAATGGCCGACGATCCTGCCGTCGCCGATCTGGTTGCAATTGCACCGCTCAGCTCCGGAATGTTCTCCGACGACCTCACATTACCAGACGATTTCCATCTATTCGACGACGAAGGCTTCGATATCACTTTCGATGATTTTCATCTCCCGTCGGACACCGAAGAGTTTCTGAATTCGACAGTACATACATCTAATGCGTTTGATCTGTCGTATTCTGAGTTTAATGATATTGTGTCTGATCACGAAACTCTTGGCGCGGAGTCTGGTAATTCGTTTGGGAATCACGGATCGGATGTTTCTGGATTTCTGAACATTCCGTCACCGGATAATTCCGGTACAGATTGCGTTGATGAAACTGTGAAGGTTTTAGATGATTCATCACCGGAATTGAGAAACGAGAATCCGGTTTCGTCTCAGGGATCCGGAAATTGCGGTTCGGATGGATCGGAAGCTGCGATGAACTGTGCGTCGCCGGAATCTGGAAATTCGGTAGTGGATCAGAAAGTGAAGTCGGAAGCCGGAGTTAATTTTGTGTTGAAGAGGAAAAACGAGAGTTCTGATGTGAATTCAGAGTCGAGAACGATCAAGTATCGAAGATCCAACGAAAGTTGTACCATAACGGAGAATTCGAATGAAGTTAACGAAAAAGATGAGAAGAAGAAAGCGAGGTTGATTAGAAACCGTGAGAGCGCACAGCTTTCTCGACAGAGGAAGAAACATTATGTGGAGGAATTAGAGGATAAAGTTAGGGCAATGCATGCAACCATTCAGGATTTGAATGCTAAAATCACTTATTTTGCAGCGGAAAACGCAACATTGAAGCAACAAATGGTTGCCGGTGGTGGTGGTGGTGGTGGTGTGTGTTCACCACCGGTGATGTACCCACCGCACCCTGCTATGGCGCCGATGGGATATCCATGGATGCCATGTCCACCTTACGTCGTCAAATCACAGGGTTCTCAGGTGCCATTAGTCCCGATCCCAAGGTTAAAACCACAACAGGCATGTTCACAGAAATCGAAGAAGATTGAGGTAAAGAAAGCTGTTGAAGGTACATCAAAAAGCAAAACCAAAACTAAAAAGGTTGCTAGCATTAGTTTTCTTGGATTATTGCTATTTATCTTGCTTTTTGGTGGGTTAGTTCCAATTATGAATGTCAAGTTTGGTGGAGTAACAGTAACACTAACAGATGGTGTTTATTCTGGTAAGTCTAATGATTATAAGTTTAACAATCAGCAACACCATGGGAGGGTGTTGATGGGTGATGATCATCTTAATGGAACTAATCATAACACTAGTGAGCCACTTGTTGCATCTCTTTATGTTCCACGGAATGATAAGCTTGTCAAAATCGATGGTAATCTGATAATCCATTCTGTTCTAGCAAGTGAAAAAGCTATGGCATCTAGGGAAGAACAAGGAATGAGTAAAAAAGATGATACTGGTTTGACAGTTGCTCTAGATTTGGTCCCTGCTATCTCTATTCCAGCAGTAAAAAGGAATGGTGGAAGGCAACCACAAATGTATAGGACCTCAAGTGATCATCAAAGAGCTCTCCCATCAGATAAGGAGAATTTGAAGTTAAAACATGCTGATGGTAAACTGCAACAATGGTTTCGTGAAGGCCTTGCTGGTAAATGCTGCTCAATCTTGTATCTCTATTACATTTCCATATTACACACTACAGTTTTAACTGTTTTCATCGCGCATCAGTGTGCTATAGACTCCTATTTGGTTAACTGCTTAGGTAGCACCCATTAAATCCTACCTCCAAGTGCTTTGACAATTAGGCCCACCCCCACCCCTTCATTAGCTCATGAATACCTTTTGTTTAGTTATGCCATCTAATCAAGATTGTTTTATAGCTAAGAGTAAAGTAGTTCATATATGCTGAAAATTAAGTGACCTTATGGAATGCAATCAATGGAATTGTTAATTTTTGGAATTTAGTTTGAGACAAGAACAAGAAATGTGACAAATTTATTGCAAAACTGTTATAAATTTCTTATTACAACATTTTTCATGAACATGATTGAGCTTGTAGGGGCCTTTACGGGTGTTTGGATGTTATGTTTTGGATCCAACTAGCTGATTTTCATGATTTGTTATATCAAAAATAAGGTTTTTAATGTTAGGATTAACAAATTCTGCTTTTTATATGGATTATTCAGGGGTCAAGTAACTAGTTTCATCTTAGCTTGAACAAATTCCATCCTTTTGTCATTTTATCAATTACTTTTAATTAATAAATTAGAATTTTAAGATTCTACTATTAAAACTAGTTATTTGATTCTAAACATTTAGTTTCACACAATCACTTCAGAACACCTAATAATCTAAATATGTTTGTCACACAGGACCTATGTTAAGTTCAGGCATGTGCACCGAAGTATTTCAGTTTGACGTATCAGTGGCCTCATCTTCAGGAGCCATAATTCCCGCCACATCAGTAGTCAACATGTCCACCACCGAAAACCACCACAACTCCACCCACATCACCACCGTAAAAAACCGAAGAGTCCTACATGGCCTTCCAGTTCCCCTTTCTGCCACCAACATCACACAAGAACAAGTGTCAGCCACAAAAACTGATAGTCATGAGCCAAACCACAATGAACCCCACCACAAAAACAATTCCGTCTCATCGATGGTGGTTTCCGTGTTGTTTGATCCTCGTGAGGCCGGAGATGGAGGTGACGTGGACGGCATGATGGGCAGTGGTAAGTCATTTTCTAGAATATTTGTGGTGGTTTTATTAGATAGTGTGAAGTATGTGACCTACTCTTGCATGCTTCCTTTCAAAGGAGCTAGTCATTTAGTAACAGCTTAAAGCACTGCAAGTTTTGTAGATAGAGTCAAGAGTAGCCATAATTTGGGAATGAATGCATGTGTTGTAATCTTGAATCTAATGTGATCTTTGTGGTCCAGATCATATACTAATGACTTTATGAAAACTTGGGTCCAAAGGCTATCTTATCTAATTTATAGAAATAATAATAATAATGTTATAGTTTATTATTGATTCATCTTGTTTTTTGTTTGTTTGATTGGTGTTTTAACATTTTTACAAATTTGCTTGTGATACCCGGTTTGGTTACTAATGTTAAGAACCAAATAATATGGGTGTTTAGAAGCGACGATTACTATGTAATCAAGTCATATTATCTAGCAAGCTGCTCGAAATTACTTAAAAATGGTTTTTAACCGGTTTTTATCGGGTTATGGCTGCTCCAGTTTTGGCCGGGTAAAGGTGGAACTGTTATGGTAATTCTGGTTCTAGTGTTGGTTACGATTTCTCAGAGAAACCGCAACTGGCTGTACCCGTCGGTTCAAGTAGGGCTAGTTCGGGTTGTCGGTTCTGGGTTTTTCGCCCACCTCTAATCAAACGTCATGTTAAATTGGACTAAACGGCATAGTCAAGCCCAAGCAAGTTAAGCCCTAAAGAAGAATCACCGTTAGAGGTGCATAAGTTGGGTTTTTTTTGAACATTTTGTACCCCAAAACAAACGCGCTACCAAGCTGCGCTACATCCCTTCCATTGGTCTACAGGGTTCCGGTTCCAATCGGTTCCAGTTCCAGTCAACAAAGTCAATATCCGGTTCCGGTTCTAGTTTCGGGTTTTAACCGGTTCCAACTGGTTTTTGACCGATTCCGGTTCGGGTTTTGGCCTGGTTCAGGTGGAACCAGTTCCGGTTTTCCGGTTTCAGTTCTGGTGTCTAATTTGTCTGAAAAACCGTACCCGTCCTTACCCACCGGTTCAGGTTGTTGGTTCCGGTTCCGAATCCAGATCCGGGTCCGTTTTTTTGCCCACCTCTAATCACCGTCACCCTTTTCACAATACACATATTATATATTAGGGGATGGTTCGAATGTTAACTCTTTCTTATTTTGATAACCGAATAACTACATCTTATTACTTTGGGACCAACGTTAAAATAAAATTTAAAGGTGTAGGTTTTTCTTATTTTGTTATTAATGTAAGTAGGCCCTACATTAATTAAAAAAAACATATACCTTTAGATTTACTTAGTGTGAGTCCCAAAGTAATAAGATGTAGTTATTTGGTTAACGCAATAAACAAGGGTTAACATTTGATCATCTCCCTTATATATAATATAGTTATATATAGGTTAAATACTTGACTACCAAATGATTTAATTTTGTATTCTAAGGCTTTCCTCAATGCATGAGTCTTTTCCGCCTAGGGCCTCCAATATGGTTAATCCGTTTCTAGCAATCGACTCATGTTGATCAGAAACCAACTTCAAGATCTAAAGGTGACAAAATAAGCTGCATGTGTCATGAGCCAAAAGGCCCAAAACAGATTATAATGTGGTGGTTTCTGCATTAAATTCTCCTAAGCTTCAAAGATTAAATTATTAAGATTCAGAAATGTCATCTTTTTGACAAGAACCATCCAAATGTATCACAAAGAAGATTAGAAAATACACGCAGAATTAAAATAGAAAAAATAAAAATAAAAACTAATGATCCAATTTGGCTACTGCTGATGCATAGCTCACACTGCTGTCTCTTGAGCTTTTGCACTGACTTGATTGCTCGTATCGAATAAATTTTATTTTTATTTTTGTTGAGCAGTTCTTTGACATCTGCTCATTGTCATACCAGACTAATTTAGAAAAAAACTAAAATGAAAAAAAAAATAAAAAACTTGACAAGAGGGTGTTTAGATATGCGTTTTAAAAGTGATTATAAAGAAACAAACAAACAATACCCAGTATATTCCCACTTTTCAGTAGGGTCTGGGGGGAAGGATAGACATAAACCTTACCCCTATCCCAGTTGGGATAGAGAGGCTGCTACAAAGGAGTCCCCAACTCAAAGTTATCGTTTGAAGTCGATCATCCCAACATTTTTAACGTTATTTTCACAATATAAGTAAAATAATGTTAAAATAAGTGCACTTTTACTTTGGCCCCTTAAGGGCCCACACATATATACATTATATGTGTGCACCACAAATGGGGCGTTGAAATGATCAAAAACATATAATTGGCTTTGAAACCTCTTACATCTGTCTATAAGTTAAAAGTCTAAAATACCCTTTTTACGGCTACTTTGAAATGAACTTTCATTTGACAAATTCAGAATGAATGAACTTCTGCAAGGGGCAATTGAGTAAATAGCAATACTTACGTGGAGAAAAACACTGATGGGATGACGCCCACAAATAGTATTATCAGTTTCCAGCAAATACTGTTTGAATTCATCTGGATCTCCAGTTTCTATAGTTTCCATCCCCATTTTGTCCAACGCCTCGATAGATTTATAAATAGGTCCATGTGTTTTATCGTAATGCACGTAGTTAAATCTATATAAATAAAAAATAATAATAAGGGTGAGATTAATGTACAAAGTGCTATTTTTGTATAAAGTGTAAAAAACAAAGTGCTATTATAATATTAACAAAGTGCTATTATAATATTTAACAGTTCCTTGTTAATAATAGCACTTTGTTATTTATAATAGAACTTTGTTTTTTACACTTTTTACAAAACTATCAATTTGTATTTGATCCTAACACATAATAATAATATAAATTAATCTTCCAACATGATTTAAGATATGGATAATCATAATGTATGTAAAGCACACCCAAGAATTCAACTTTCTTTGTATGTAAAGGCCACCCATATATCAAAACTATTTTATAGACCATCTAAGTATGTCTCTAGTTTCATTTATATGAATTCTGGCCAAAATCATGTTAAATGACAAACATGCCCATAAACTTTTTAAAAGAGAAATTGCATATATCTATTCTAAACTTGCAAAATTGAATATTCCCCAAAACACAAGTTTTCAATGCATACTGTACAATGTTGATCAAGCATGATTTGGAAAAATATGCAATTTTACAAGTTTAGAGCATATTATATGAAATTGTCAATTTTAAAAAGCTATTAATTTTAACTACAAATGCTAGACACAACTCATGGAAGATATCTGCGTCCTTCGAGACTTTTAAGGGTATTTTTGTCATTGCATTTCACCAAATTCATGCCAAAATTAGTACAAGTAAAACCAGATACATACTTAGATAACCTATAAAATAGTTTCAGTATATATGGACGCATCAATGAAGAAATTGAATACTTGGTGGCCTCCATATGTTTTATCAATTAATATTAACTAAAAAAGCATGATATAAAAAAATTAAAACATACCGAGAACCCCAATGACAAAAATCCGATGACACTGAAAAAAAATTTGTCGGGTCATCTATATATTTTGCCAGCAACCTTCCATACATTGCTTCACTTTCAGTACTTACAGCACCAACCATAATAGGAACAACTTTTACTGCTTGCCTGTAAACAGGTAAGAAAATACTAAATGCAGAGGCGCGAAAAAGGGTGAGTGGATCAAAACATTTAGGAGTTGAAAAGGATCAGGACCCAAAACAATTTTTATCCATTTCTATTGATAGTAATTAGCATGCTAAATATGATTCCGCAAAAACTATATTATTAGTCTATAGTAAGCAAAAAAAAACAAACATATCCTATAAAATCTCACTAATCAGTAGGGTCTAGCGATCCTTGGCTCAGGTATGCCACATTACTTTTATTTATTTATTTTTAATATTATATATATATATATGTATGTATATGTATATGTATTATATGCCCTTTATCTTTTCTTTTTTTTTTTCACATGCGCACATGTATTAACTAAAATAGAAGAACATAAAGTAGATAGAGAGTAAGAACAAGGTATAACATGCCTATTTACACCACATAATCTAGGCAAATAGAACAAATAACTATTAAGTGTTGCATTTGAGCTAAGGTAATACTAAAGTCATATTTAAAAATACAACTCTCTAACCTTTGACCTAAAAAACTCTAAAAATCTCTAACTAATCATAGAAGTATAGAATCAATCAATTACTTTTCCATTATGGTCTACTTTATAAATTAAGATAACATTATACAATGAAATAATTGAGTTCATAATTTATTCGGTAAATAAGTAACTAATTTATTTTTTTTTTACCATAGAATGGGTAAAATACAAGATATAAGTGTTTTTAAAAGGCAAATATAATTAATTTAGAAGAAGGATATACATATGTGAAAGTAATCTTGAAATACGTTATGGATGAATTTCAACCCATTTGATCCATTTCTATTTTCCTATTTCATATGTTTGGTCCACAACCAATTAGAGATAAAACATAACCCAAGTCCACATATTCATAATCAATATTGACACCAACACTAGTAATGATAAAAAAAAAAAAATCGAGACTTACCCACTAAATACTTTGGCAAGATATGGTAAATGCATTTCCATGCTGTGTTCAGCCTCATCGACATTAAGATTCATCATGTCAAACTTTCCGGTAGCTTTTAGCTCTTCGATGACTATTTTTAATAAAAAAATTTGTTAGAATATATTAACCTAAGTCTCACAAGACTTCCGGGCTATTAAACTCTAACATAAAAGTGCAAAATTGTAAATAATGTAGAAGTACCTTCAACGTCAATAGGGAGATCACCTATTGGTGTCTTGTAAATTGTTGCTTTTGAAAGAGCACATTTAGGGGTGTAATGATGATGAGATGGACCAAGAAGAAATATTCGAGCACTGAAAAGACATTATCCTTATCAGAAAAATATGAAAAAAAAAAAACTAGAAGACTAGTTATTTAAATATAAACGGTTGATGATTGTCTATTTTGGTAATTATACTCGATAATGTCCCAACCTTGTACTTATACTTTTTGGAATGGGCCAAGTTGATAATTTGATCACCTGGTGACCAAGTTCATACTGTTGTGGCATTTTTTTATGAAGATATATCTTATCAATAATTGACCAAACTGACCCATTTTCTGATGAAGTTGACAACCAACATGTTGCTATTTTATGTAGAGCTGTAAACGAACTTAACGAACACGAACGTGCCCTTGTTTGTGTTCGTTCGTTTAACTTTCAACTTATTCACAAACACTAACCGAATGAAAATTATTGTTCGTGTTCGTTCATTAAGGAATTTAGTTTGTTCACGAACGCCAACGAACACACATTATTTAAACATTAAAAATTAACATTCTTAATCTCAAACATCAGAGATAATCATTTATAAATATATAAGTTAAAATATTATAGTATTAAACTAAAAATAACTTAAATATTATGGTATTAAACCAAAAATAAAAAATTAAAAATATTCAACACATTTAATGAATAAATATAATAAATGAACTTAACCGAACGTAAACGAACATGTTACCGAACGTTCACGAACACAAATGAACGAACACGACCTCTGTTCATGTTCGTTCATTTAACTAAACGAACGGAATTTCTTGTTCGTGTTCGTTTATTAATTAAACGAGCGAACATAAAAGAACTTCCCGCCGAACTGTTCGCTGAACGTTCGGTTCGTTTACAGCCCTAATTTTATGACATTAGCACATAAATAAAACATATATTATATATATTTGTGCGTGTTTATTTTATATAAATGTATAATTTCTAAAGGAATAGGCTTACATGTTAGTTGGATCAATGCTTCCAAATGCAAAGGCGGCTGCACGGCCAGAATAAGAATAACCTGCATGTCTAGTGGCATTATACCACCAAAACAATAATAAATTGGTTATAAATTATAATCTTTGATTGAAAAAAAAAGGCTATGTGGAAAAATAGGCATGATATTCTTAACAAGGGCCATATCAGCAATTTACAAGTAAACAAACAAACAAATTTGGTAAAGTCTCACTAAACTAATCGATATGGGGCGAGAAAAGGCAAAACCTTACTCCAAATCCCAATAGAATAGGGAGACTGCTTCTATAGAGATCCTCGGCACATATGTGCTCCTTTTCTTTAATTTATTATTACTATTGTTATTTTATTATTTTATTTTTTGCCATATCTCAGAAAAATACAAGTAAAAGCAAAAATGAGTTGGTTGCTAAAAAGGCAATAAATTGTGAGCTGGTTGCTACATTTTGTGCAGTTGGTCCTTATAACTAAGAATCTCAATAACTTAACAGAAAGTGTTTCACGTCAACCCAACCCAGACAAACCCGTTTAAATTATAACAAAATATAACACCCGCTACCCGACTAGTTCAACCTGGCCCATGCAAACAAAAATAAGAACCAAGTCAAATTTGGAAGTGCTAGTTTGCTTACGGAGCAATTACAGCCCGTACATCTGGAGACTTGGTCAAACCACATTCCCTAAGCCATCCATCAAGCTCTTCCTCCAACTTTTGAGCTAATAAACCAAAAAAAAATATAAAAATGAAAAAAATAAAATAATAATAATAACACTTTTGTTACACTTTATAAATAAAAATATGTACGTACAAGTACACTATTATGATGAATAAACTTTGGAAGTGATTGGTATTCATGAATGGAAGGAGGAATTTGACAAAAAAACATGTTTAGTAATCATATAGGAATGAAATGTGCTATTACATAAGCAAGGTGATTCTTCTCTTCTAATAATTTTTATTCCTAGAGAGATAGGTGTTTTCTTTTCATTCTTTCAAAAAATGGAATGTTTTGATTCATGACCCACCTATGACGGACCCATGTTGCAATCCATGCCCTAAACTATGATCTGAACCTGTCACCCAACACATGAGTCAAACCACGAATCGACCCATGACTCAACCCTTGGATCACTCAACCCTTGGATCGAAACCACAAACTGACCCATGCCCAGACCTATTATCCAAGTAACCAACACATGAACCAAACCATGACCTGAAGCATGACTTAAATCGTGAATTGTATTTCATTCTTTCGTCACTTCCAGCTAACCAAACACATAAAGTAATGAACCATTTCATTCCCATAAGATAACCAAACAAGACAATGGAATGGTTATAATCCATCTTTTTCCCTTGTCCATTCCCTCATCCAGTCTATTCCCTCTCTCAAGTAGTGATAAAATAATAGACATCAAGTGCCCCCCCCCCCCCCCCCCCCCCCAACTCCTTTTCATTTGCATGCAAAATTTGGCCCTTTTTCTTAGCCAAAAACACATATAAAAGAAAGGTTGGTAGCATGTGTATGCAAGTATATATGTTTGCACAAATATGTATGTGACTAATGAACAAATTAACACTAACATTACCATCAACATTACTCTCAAACACATAAAAAAAACTATCAAAGAGAATAGGTAGAGAAAGCAAGATTCTTCAGTAGTATTATACCATTACTACCCCAAAATTATCTAAAATTTTCGAGATTCTTAGCCCGAAATTGCCTGAAAATTTCAAATTTAACAACTAATCTTCCAAATCCATCAATGTTTTAGAAATCTGTTGGACAAATAAAGGCTAATATGCATCATCTATGATCTAACTGTTCCTTAACAACAATTAATACAAGCTTATAACTTTGTAATAATTCCAAAAATCAGAAATTAAATTCAAGTGTCACTATTTAGAGAACTGGTAAGTTGCACCAATTTTAAAGTCACAATCGCACCGATCATGATTCTAAGAAAACTTCAATAACACACAAACAATAAAAGAAATCATCTTCAAATAGTTGCAGATGAACATATAACTCAAAGATTAGCTTGATAATTAATCAAATAGCGCAATTAAAAAAGGGGGTTATCAGAAATCAGTAATGACTGATCGAAAGTGCGTATGAAACTGCGAGAATTGCATGGAACTTACGATTGTTGGAGTACCATGAACCTGCGTGCGATGCTCTTCTGATCATCTCAATCGATTAGGGAAAAAAAACCCTAGAAATTGAGATTCTCTAGACGCAGTATGTGTAAACTAGTTAATTGATTGAAGAATAAATAGCAGAAAAGTGCAACTGATCGAACACGTCGATTGATTCTTGGTGTGGAGGTGACTCCACAACCAAATATTATTTTTTGTTACCATTTTATTATAAAGATATAATTTTTTATAGTAAATTAGCGAGATTTGCTAATATTTCAATCCTTTTTCTCAAAGTTTAATAAATTACTTATATGGTCTTAAACTTTAAAAATTTGTAACATATATAGTTTCTATGTGAGTAATTTGGTGAATTATGTGATGTTAATTTGGTGACATGAGAACTATATGTGTTACAAATGTATAAAGTTTGAAACTATATGAGTAATTTATTAAACCTAGAAACAAAGAGTGAAATATTAGCATACCTTAATGATCATATCAGTAATTTACTCAACTTTTTATTCAGTAAAATCAAAAATGATATTTATAACAGTGAATTCATTTGATGTAAATTATAAATGAAGATTGATTAACCGAAATAAAAAAAAGTGTATGAACATAATCAAAGTTTGATTAGGAATTTGAATTTGAATTTGATATTTGAGTTTCGAATCAGGTTAGCAATCGAACCAAATTTCAAATCGAATTTAGGTTTGTGATTTTCATGTCTCTTTGAGTTGAATATTAATTAGAATTTGAATTATACGTAACTTAAGTTTTATAAAAACACAAATGTATTTTATACACATTTCATCCACCGTTTATTTTTCTCATAATTCCATTTGTTCAAAACGGTTTTTAAAATTTTGTTTACATTTCAAGCCTTTTCTTTAACAGTAAACGTCTGGTCACCAGTGATCACTCTGGCAAATAGATCATCCTTCTGACCGAATAACAGAGCATTGTGACTTCACATACTCGTTCAGGAGGAAACCTACAATTTGAAAAACTCTCTTGCTCAACTCAAAGCAACATTTGCTATATGTGAGACTTCAACTCAATATCTCTCATAAGAGAAATCAATGGGTAACATTTCAAGCCTTTAAGATGAGAGTTACATGTTCAATCTCGATCAAAGAAATAATTTACAAGTAAATGTACAATAGATTTGTCATTTAAAAAAAAAAAAAAAAACTCGTTTCATGTGCTTGTCATGACATACATCAATCAACAACATACCATTTAGATATATGATTATCCGGAGAATTGCCTCAACTATTAAAGGCTTACCCTCCCAAAATGGAGGTCTTAGGTTCGAACATTGTTGAAATTTAATAGATATCCAGTCATCCAGGTGAAAAAACGAATCAGGGCTTTAATGTCGGGTTCGAACCTAATGGGGGGCGAGGGTTTAAGGATTCCATCCGGTTCCCACGCATCTGGGGTACACGTGTCTCAAGATCAGAGAAGCTATCAATCGCCATGATAACAGAATGTAGCATGACGAGACAGTTTAACTGTCGTTCTAAAAAAATTAGATATATGATCTTCGTTATTTAAATAAGCTTAATATTCAGATATATTTGCCTATTGGGTCATGACCAACCTTTTATTGTTTCAAGAATCACACTAGTACCTATTATAGTTTTCTTAGAGAGAAGCTAGAGGATATAAATTATTTATTTTCATATGCATAATCTTGGTTTGTATCGAGTATTAAAATGACATCTACATGCAAATGATAACTTTTTTTAACGGCTAATTTTTGTATCACTAACGGATTACTAGAGTATCATTATGCCGTCATCAGTACCACTCGATCATATATATCACAAAGTCAACAGTTTTGAAGGAAGCTCAATAATTTGAAAAAAACCGTACTGTGATATTTGAATCCAGAACCATTTGATTCTTAAGTTTTATCCTAACATCAAGATACCATTAAGCTATAAAGTCTTTAGTAACTCGTTTGTCATATTTATCCAATAAAAGGTTCAAGTTGAAACCATTCGAGCAAATGACATCATCAAACATTATATGTTATTTCATATCACCATTTGGTGAATCGAAAGATTGTGAATTTAAAATCAATGAAATTAACAATTTATTAGCACTAATACAATTGTTTTTGCTTAAGCAGTAGATTATGGCTTTCAATTTAAACTTGTCAATGTCTCATTCTCATCTACATTTATTATCTACTAAGCTATTAACTCGTGTATTACATGGATTGCATATAAAATATTAAATAGTTTGTAATTAAAATTTAAAAATGATAAAACTATATTATGATTCAAAACTATAGAATTAATACATAACCTTTTAGATTTGTAACAATTGAGATATGTAAACTAACTAACGTTAAAAACTTCAGTGAGTATTACTTTGAAACTAACGGGTTATATATCAAGAGGATAACTATCATTTCTCTATTTTAAAGTTAAAAAAATCAATTTAAACATCATTAAACATAAAGGAAATAATGTAGTTTTCCTTATAATTTTAATAAGTTTTTTCTTCTAAATTTTTTTTAGAATGTCATTTTCTTATAAAAATTAGGTTGCTTAAAACCTCTAATTGATAGTTTATTTTATTAAAGTTTTGTTTTTAAGAAAACTTAGTTTTTATAAAACTTTTATTTTCAAAAAACCGATGTATTTGTTACTTTTAAAGGTTTTGTTTTTTAGAAATTATTATAAGAGTTAATTGCAATTTGCAACCCTGTGGTTTAATCCTTACCACAAGTTGCAACCCTCCTTTTTTATTTTCGCAACTTGTAACCCTATGGTTCTAAAACACCTGCAACATGCACCCTTACAATTAAATTTAACATAACTCTGTTTGTTTTTTAAGGGTAAAATTGTAATTTTAAAATATTTAACAACAAAAATGATTTATCCATATGACAACAACCATTTTAAGTGCAACCATTTTATTGACTTTAAAAGTCAAAGCCGTGGCAACATGGGATAGTTCCTTGACATCATATATGTATATATACAAACAGGGATGGTATGGTTGACTTTAAAAGTCAAAGAAGGGGCATTATGGTCCCCCATCTGTAATGTACCGAAAACAAAAAATACAATTGAGATTATCTGTTGACAACATAACATTAAATTTATAAAAGATTCATATCATCAAATTTATAAAAGATTCACTATAAATAACATCAAATTCATAAAACATTCACTATACATAACATCAAAAACTCATAAAAGATTGTTATGACATCATAGTAAACATCAAAGATTGTTAACTTGTTGTGAATCTTGACTGGGCTGTGGTGCACTTTGTGTATCTTGTTGGCTTTCTTTTCCACCTTGACCTTTGCAGGTTCTCGAATTATGTCCCTTATTGTTACACTTTCTACATGTTGTCGTGTTTCCTTTTCTTGTCATTTTACCTTTCGATGAAAACACTTCTTGAATTTTTGATAGATGGTCGTGAGATATGAATTGCAAAAGGACAAGTGGGTTTAGTCTTTCTTTTGGTAACTTTCTTGGATTGATCAATTTTTTCACTAGTTAAAGACTCCCTTAAACCCTTTCGATGTTCACCAACATCCAAATTTGGTGATGAACCCAAACAAATTATCCTATACCGTAGTGCTTCATTTTTCCCGATATAAATCTGTCTTCTTGAATGAAGGGCAAACTTCTTCACCATGTCGTTCAACTTTTGTTTATCTTCAATTAATTGTCCTATGTAAAATGGATTCACTGATGCATCAATTCCAATGGAGCTCATTTTCTTTTTTCTAATAACTTTCTTATGAACCTTTTTTAAAGTTGTGGACTCCAAATCATCATCACTATTATTGTCAAACTTTTCAAGGTCAACTTTGATGTTATTCTCCTCAGCAGAATCATTGTCACTAACATCATCATCTAGATTTTCTTCATCAAAATCTACGCAAGACCTAAAATGTAGCATGTCAACTTCTACATCTTCCACCTGATTATCTTCATCTTCAATATAATCAGGATCATCTTCATCATCTGATCCACTTTGACTAACTTCTATCTCATTTCCAATTGCAAGTATAGGACTAGATGGATCGTCTACATCTAATGACATTGTCAACATAGTTGAATGTCGATGTTCAACATATATTTCAATTAGCTTAGTACCCCCTCTTACATGATCACACAAACTTTTAAAATCACTATCACTATTTAACACATTAAGACCCAAATCCAAACAGACATAAGGAATCTTGAAAAAGTAGTAAAAAATCATATCAGTATGATATTCAATCTTATATAACATTTCATTCAACACATCGCTTCCAAAATCTTCGTAATCAACAGTATCAATGAAAGTGGTCTTGCCATTTTTATATTCCATATCAGGAGACTTAGTAAACTGTCCTCCATGAAAAATTTTTAATGTAAAAAACGTGGGTGTGTCCACTGTAATCAAAAGAGTAAATTTTGTTTACTAATTGTTAAATAAACACTATAACTGATGCTTCATGGTAAAAAAAAAGTAGAAGACTTACAATATATGGTATATGGGTCGTAATCCTCATGTTGCCCACGTATCCTCCAAAATCTACCAGCCATGTGAGGATGCTATCAAACAAATTATGATTGCTCCTATCAAAAAAAGTATACCAATTATATTTCTTGTCATGCTTATGCGACATCTTTGTTGTTTATGTGCACCAAAAGAATTATCATAAAACCAATGTGTCATACAAACACAAATGAATAACTAAAAAGTCTAAAATAGATATTGATGGCCCCAAATCGAATACTGAACAAATGAATAATTCAAATGGATATATGAATTATTCAAATTGATATTTAATAGCTCCTATTAAAATGAGAGCAAATAAGATTGAGAGCATATAGGGTACCTGTGCAGCAGTGCGTCACAATGAAAGCAAATAGTATTCGAATGTAGTGGTCAGCAAACTTCAAAACTCAAACAACAACCATTAGGGTTTTCAACTTTTAAAGGATTTAAAAATATAAAAAAATAAATATCTTTAAGATTACAATTTTACCCTTAAAAATCAAACAGAGTTATGTTAAATTTAACTGTAAGGGTGCAGGTTGCAGGTGTTTTAGAACCACAGGGTTGCAAGTTGTGAAAATAAAAAAGAAGGGTTGCAAAATGTGATATGAATTAAACCACAGGGTTGCAAATTGCAATTAACTCTTATTATAATTTTGTATCAAATATAACCCTTGTTGACAAAATCGAATTTTGGTAGCAACAAACTAGGGGCGAGCATGATTTGGTTAGATGTTATGTTCATTCCATAACTAAAACCGCTACTTCAGTTTATTCTAACTCCAAAACCATAACCAATTGATCGGAAAATCATTAATCGGTTAACCACTAGTTATGGTTTGATTTCGGCTAATAATGAAATTATTGAATTACAATATTTTCATCTAATAAAAAGTTACGACTCACCTATGTTTAACTTGCATCATAATTTATTGAAACACACACATAGAAATATAAATAAAGTAAAAACAAATATACAATAATCGGTTCAGTTCGTTTAAAGTTAGTGAATGACTTGACGGAATCATAATCATAACTGAATGGGTTGGTTAATGGCTTAGTTTAACCAAACATATCAATTAAAGTTGATTTCGGCTAAATAGGTTATATTTCGGGACGGTTTTTGAATATGGTTATATTATGTTCGCCCGTACAATAGACCTTCCGGCGGTTTTTACTTTTCACTTAGCTTAATACATTAGTTGCTTAAAAAAATCAAAAAAATAAAAAATAAAAACAGGAGGAGAAAACGCTTGTGGGTCAACTCATTTCTAACCCAGTATTTAAAAACTTTCAATGCTGTGAATCCATTACACAACCAGCTAATACACCCATGATGTTTGTGGGTTAACCAAACCTGCAAGTAGAGGTGCGCAAATCGGGTTTTTTTGGAACCGGAACCGGTTCCCGTTCCCGTTCCGGTCAACAAAGTCAATACCCGGTTCCGGTTCCGGTTCCGGGTTTCAACTGGTTTTTGACCGGTTCCGGTTCTGGCCGAATACAGGTGGAGTCAGTTCCGGTTATCCCGGTTCCGGTTTCGGTTTTACTTTGTCTAAAAAACCTGTACCTATCGGTTCGGGTATGACCGGTTCAAGTTGCCGGTTCCGTTTTTTTGCCCACCTCTACCTGCAAGACCCGCCCATTTTCTAAACTCTACTAACAATTACAATCAGTATATACTGAAAGATATAGATTTACCTTGTGCGAGTAACAACCTCTTTTACAAGAGATGACAAAAAAAAACTATAAAACTAAAACAAAATTCCAATTATAAAAATTTATAAAAAAATCCAGGGTAAGCCTCATTTGTGGTACACACGTATAATCTACATATGTATGGGCTCTCAAGGGACAAAAGTAAAACTACACTAATTTTAACGTTATTTTACTTCTTTTTATGAAAATAACGTTAAAAACGTTGAGATGAATAACTTCAAACGATAACTTTAAGTCGATGACTCCTTCGGATCCTTCGAAGTAGCCTCTCTATCCCAACTTGGATAGGAGTAAAATTTGTCTTCATCCTTCCCCTAAGACGCTACTGAAAATTGGGATACTGGGTAAGTTTGGTTTATATAAAATCCAAGGTATAGTTTGGTTTATGGGTATCAGAAATTAAGAATTAAGAAATGACTTCCATAGTTGCATTCCTAAAATTGAATTTGGCTATCGAGTCTGGGTTCCAGTAATGAATAGCAAACCTACAAATTTAGGCATATTCAAAACTCATCAAAGGTACCAAGGGTGGTGAGTTTGAAAATCTATTACCTAAACCGAAGAGCTAGTAGCTCAACTGATACTCCATGATTTTCATAAGGCTTAGGTTTTATAAAATCATGGGTTTAAATCCTCGCCAAAGCGGCCAGTAGGGGATTTTACCACATAGTGGTTTATTTGCTCAGTTCAGCACTCGCCAACACCTAGGCTTTGGATATCGGAGAGTTGGTGGCGGACTATGACTGCAGCGCATGGGTTGTTTGGTCTGAGGATTCATTTGGGCTATGAAGAGGATGCTGCTGAGCCATTGTTAGCCGTTCAGAAAAAATACAACCCCATATATTTAACCAATCTTGTAGTGATTCTTGGCTGCATACCAAACGCCCCCTAACAGTTTTATAAACCACTCTTACCATTTTGCAAGAATCTACCTTCTCAAATGCAATGATCAAATTGTTTCTTGCGGTAGCAAAAGGGGTATCAACTGCTAAACTTCGAAAATTAACGTAAACAGCCAACATTTCATCTCTAGAGTAAGAAGCCAAAATAGCAAGCTGAAAAATACAAACATTAAGTCATTATAGAACTAAAAAGCATATATATATCAATATGAAAAATATACCAATAGCTAAAAAAAAAAAGAAAAAAGAAAAAAATAAACCTGATGGATTACCACTAGGAGCAGCTTGCTTATAATAACTCAATGCTGCAGCAATATCTCTGAGTTTTTGAGTCACCTTCACCATACAACCTTTTGCACCAAGCAAATTCCCCAAGTATATTAAAGTAGTAACATCTGTGGCATGATATTAAACCCTTTTTCACATCAATCAATTTACTTTCTTCTTTATCATTTTGTAAATCATCTGGCATATAACCCAGAGATGGGCCATATTTTGCCCTAATTTTTACCATTAAATCATGATAAAATCTAGTAGCTTCCCATAGGAAGGTTTTACATTGGGAATGGATTTTTATGATCGTTCAAATCCAGGTCCGGCCAGGCCTCTAACAGTCTGTGATGGGGAAGTTTGAGCAGTATTATAGTGTGCAAGTAACTCTTCAATATGTTTGTAACGTATCTTCAAGCCCAGGTCAGACCCGTACTCTGCAAGTCCGCCACCATCATTGTATCTTTTCACCCCTATCACATTATCCTACAGCTCTCTAACATCTAAAAATTCCCCCCCATTTTTTGCCCCGTTAAACACTGAATACTACAACCTGACCCATTAAAATATGTTACTCTTTTCCACTTCTATACTGTCTCTTGAAGGCATGCTACTTGTACTCTACTTATACTATATTCCACGACGCTACGCGCAAACTACACCTGCCAACTCCTAATCCCCTACATACACCTCTAGTCACAATTTACAAACTCAATGAACATACTGATCCATGTCATCTATACTAACAATTAGACACACCACAATTCACAAGAACTAAGAAGGACCAAAAAGCACTCTAGCCGACCAAACATGTTGCCTACAATCAAAAAAACAAGGTGAACAATCCAAATACCAACCCAAACGCACAATGAATAACACATACACTTATCAACAATGAACATACAATATTAAAAGATGAACAAGAAGCATACACAAGGACACAATACAACCAATCACATAGAATAGCAGTGATAAACAAGAATCACACAATATGTAACAAGCACAATGACTAACAAGGAGCATATAATAACAATACGCAATCAAAAAAACATAAAGAGAACAGCAAATAACACACAGTATACATTATATGAATCAGCAAACCTAAGTAGTCAGGCACATGAATCAATATGACAATGTACACCTGAACACACAATAAGTCAAAGACTACACGCCTACACGTGACCAAGCAAGTTAGGTCAACAATCATGCCAGGATAAAAAACACTTGGCAGCACCCCAACGGCACGTGGGAGGCTGATATCTCCCTTTTAAAAGTAACTTATGTTTTCAGAGCATGAAAAGGAATTTAAAAAGAAAATTTGACTAACAAAACAACAACCGACATCTCTAACAGATGGTGTGTGATAGTCCTAGTCTTTGACTAATATGGCTGACTCTAACTGGAGGTGGGTTCTACTCACCTGCAAAAACAAAACAAAACAAGCAAGGACAGGTAGAAAAGTATTTGAAGGATCTAATCTAGTAAGAGATGAAAAAACAATTTTCTGACAAAGGAGAGGGGTGTTGTTGTAACCAATGTCAAATTTTAGGTTTAAGTGTTTGGCCAACCGATCTGACATGCATAGAGCAAGCAACTAGAGAATGGCAGTGATACCTGCCTGCCAATGATGGGTGGGACTGCAGAGAAAGGGTGAGGGTTAAGTGAGAGAGGAGAAGAAGGGTGAGGGCCGAGGGCGGACAAAATTGTTACGTACGATGGTGGTGTCAGTGTTGCCAACTAGCGGTGAGTTGTGGTGTTGTGGACCGTCCAACGATGGATGACGGGGATAATGGGAAGTTTCATAGAGAGAGAAAGCACACAACTTTGTTTTTTTCAAATAGATATAAAATCCTTGCATTAAAAACCAAGGAACTAGATAATTAGGCAAATGTATAAACAATTTGAAATTGACCAAAAATAATAATAAACAAATAAATAGAAACTGAAAGTGCAAGTGCAAGAAAAATCGACTTATTCTACTCCCATCCCAGCAAAACTTTTAAAACGGTTAATTTTTCTTTTTTCTCAGTTAAACTCCTTCAATCTTCTCTTCAAAACATCCATTGACTTTTTGCGGTTACTCTGTTTACCACCTCTGTTAGAAAGGCTCCCAAACAAGCCGTCAGGTGAATCTTTATATTTCTCACAAATAATCCCAATTTTTTTATAATCCAAAGTGTTATAATTCTTCATACGAATAACGGGATTCATAAAATTTTCAGGCTGACTGCTCAACAAAAGATTTACCAACTGCCTTATTTCAAGCAAACACGCTCTAAAACTACCTTCTTTATAAATATCACTTAATCCAGTACCATGAAATTTCTCATCTGCAAATTGTTCCAAATTCTTTAGATCGTTGTTGATGCCCATTACAGCATTTGCAGTAAAACGTTTCAAACTATCACTAAGAAGAGTATCCATGAAAGAATTATTAACATGCTCGAGAGCCCCGTTACCAATTTTATACATAACATCAATTGGTAAGATCTGTTGAGCAGTTGATAAAATAGTATCAAGATAAATAACAACCTCATTCATGTACTCACTTTTGTGTTGTGCCACATCATCAATAATCCAGTTCACGTTCTCTGTAAGTGAAAGATACTTGGTCAACTTATTGTTGACCGAATCCAAAAGAGCAAGATATGCTTCATCACGTGAGGTTTTTAAAACAGTTTTTGCCATTAAAGTAGTTTGAGGCCTCGCGATTATTCGAGCGGGGATGCCACATTGTTTGGCTGCAGTTTGAAGAAAATAATCACATGCGTGTTCAAGGAATGATATGTTTGCAGCAATTTGTATTGCTTGAGGTACATCCGTGCTGCCACTTTGAATTGTAGAAAGTAAAACTTCATTTAATACGTCGATTAACAATTTGTCAAGATACTTTCTTGCAAAGTCAAAGAAGTTTGTTTGACCACCATAAGACAAGTAATTAACTGAATCCTTAATAAATGACCTAATTATCCGACAACAATCAGGAACCATTGATGAGAAAGGAGCAACATATGGGAAAGCAGGCATAATATCCGAGGTTTGTAGATGAAAACATAAGACATTTGACTGATATTCTGACTCCTTCATAACCATTTGCTTACAATCATCATTGATTATAGCATCTTTGATTTGAAGCCTACACTCTGCCAACAGAAGCTCATGATATTTATCCCGACTATTAGTCAAAGCTTCAAGAATCAGGCTCACATCATACCCGTATTGTCTTAATGTAGCCCCAAGAAGCGTTGCATAGTCTTTCACAAGAAGAAGATGACTAGCAGTGTCCATTTGAGAAAATTGGTTTTCCAAAGTCAAAGTCAACTTAGTTAAGGCTGTTTCCCACATTGCTTCAACTTGATTAGCTAATAACAAATCACCAGCCGTCCTAAGAACCCGATCCTCAACAATAAAGTAACCAGCAATTTGTGCCAAATAAGTCTGATGTGATCCAAGAAAATGTTGAAGCGATGACACCTGTAAATCTGAACTCAGCTGCAACATCCTATTCTTGTAATAATATTCGCGAAACTGATCGCCAATCCCGAGACATATATGGATATAATATGCCCGGTAAAGAGGCATTAAATCAATTTTTAAAACCGAATTTTCATCGATTTCTTCAACATCTAATGAATAAGTGAAATCACCAAGCCCTAATGAACTTTCTTCTTCAGCTTTCTTCTGGCGGGAAAGCATGTCTTCGTTTCTCTGACGTGCAAAAGACGCAAATCCAATTGCTTTCTGTCCAATATCTTTTGAAGTGCTTCTTATATGAACCAACCATTCATTAATTTCACCACAAACTTTTTTTTCGATATGGCTTTTAATAACTGGGACCTGCTTCTCTATCGCATTTCTAAGAGTCTTGACAGGAATATTCTTCACATAACTCTTCTCTATCTGATCAATAGCCTTCAAAGCAGGGTAAAACTGACCATCTGACACATGTTTGTTACACTTAATACAAAGATCCAGCACTTCAACACAAAGTTTTGACATCTTAACTGCTTCTGTAACATTTTTCTTGATGGAATAAGATTCAAGTAGATCTTCAAGCTTTATAAGTAATGCGCTACCGATTTCTTGTAACCTAACATTGTCACTTGCAAGTTCACTTTTTAACTCTTCTGCATCAACCAACACACCACGGAGCTCATCAACTGCGACAATGAATTCTTCATAGTGGAGTTTGCAAAGGTCTTCAATCTCAACTTCTTTCTTTTTAACAACATTTTTGAGCTGGTGAAGAAGATTTTCAGGTTTTCCCATTTCAAAAGAATGCCTTACCATTGGACCTAAATCCTCACCATTTCCTATTAAAGTCATGAGTATTGAGTCTTCAAATTTGTCCCCATTTTCTGCAACATTTCTCGACTTCATTTTCGCATTCATCATTGCACTCATTCCTGTATAAATATTACCCAAAAAAATGGTAAAAAAGAGTTAAAAAAAATGGTCATAGAATAGCGAAACAAACAAGTTCTTGCAAATGAAATATTCTTTATTGTATATTTGTATCAATCCAAAAAATAAGTCATTGTACTTTCAAGTTTATATCAATTATAAGATCAAACAAAAGGATTCAATAATCACATAACTCAACTCTAAGAGTCATATCAACAACATTACTTTTGCCCAATTTTGATTAAAATAACTAAACATACATAGGATGGCTTTGGACAGGATGACAAGGCAAACGGCCAGTTTGCCAAAGAAAACGCTGATTGTCTCAATTGTTATTGAGGAAGTCAAACAAACTCATAGTCTCAAGTTTATATCAATTATAAGATCAAACAAAAGGATTCAAAATCACATAACTCAACTCTAAGAGTCATATCAACAACATTACTTTTTCCCAATTTTGATTAAAATAACTAAACATGCATAGGATGGTTTTGGACAGGATGACAAGGCAAACGGCCAGTTTGCCAAAGAAAACGCTGATTGTCTCAATTGTTATTGAGGAAGTCAAACAAACTCATAGTTGTCAAAGGCACAAAAGGTCAGCCACAAGGTGCTTAAAAAGAGAGGGTTTTTTTTATGTGAGGCACATAGTACAAAAATACCATTTGTCAGGATTTTAAACATGTTTTAGGCTAGTTCAGACCATTTTAGGTTGATTACAGGCTTGTTTAGGGCTAGTGTAAACGATTTTTGAATTGAATTTGGCCTGAACATGCGCCTGAGTGCCTAAATATGAGGCTTTCCAGAGTATTAACTTTATGTGCTTAAAAGATTACGAGGGTATAAGTATAAACTTGAAAAGGTTAGAACATAGACAGTGTGAAGACACCGTCATTTGTTGTCGACAAGATCCAAACACCCAATCTCTACATGCTAGTGCTCAAAAGTCTACTTGCTATAAATACAGGTTTTCGTACAACAATGAAGCCTCAAAAATCATATTGCACCACTGTATACATAAAACTTTGCATTCAACAATTATCGTACTAATACCTTCACAATTCCTATGCTTTAAATAGTTCTCAAGGCAATCAACTCAAACTAATGAACAATTTGCCACATATTATAGAAATTTAGTCAAATATGGAAAAAACATAACCTTCGATACACATTAACATGGCTTAAAATGCTATTCAGCAAAAAACTAAAACGGATTTCTGATGCAGTGATGCTGGTGACAACCTAAGAGATGATCTCGATCCGGGATGGGATCAAAGGTTGAAGATAATCTAGAATTTGAATTCGAATATTTGAATTGGTGCTAAACTATTGTAAAGCTTTGAGTTTTCGAACACCGAATCGTTTGACATTTGCTTGAGTGTCATTTGTTTGCTTCCGATTCTGTATCAATTTCGGAATACCTGAGTTATCAAAACTCAAAACGAAATCAAGCACACATTTTAACCTAACAAAATACGTTCGTTTGATTGTATATATTTCTCTGTAGAGTATTGTCTGAGGTTTCATAATGTACGAAGATTAACAACAACAATATCAGCAACGCTACAAATCATGAGCTGAAAGCGAGTATGCGAGTGAATTTAAAATCAACAAAACAAGTGTGAGAAATTTACAGATTTAGTAACATCTAAATGCAATTACATAACCTAAACGTTGAATCATCGATGGAAAACCTAATAAACCATGAAAAAATTGATCAAAAATGGGAGAACTTACAGCAAATCGTGGCCTTGATGAAGAAATGGAAATTCGTACGATTGAGGAAGAATTTGGAGGAACTTAAATTATAAGACGATGATCACAATATTCGCACTTGGAAATGCCCGCTGTGTTTGAACATTCAGCATTTTTCGATGTTCATTGTTTTTTTAGGGCAAACTATAAATATACCCCCTTTCTTGTTTGCTATTTTTAAGTTGAAATAAACTAAAAAACAATATAAATATATATATATATATATATAGGGGAAGGTTCCCCTAAAAAGTGTATTTTGCCTAAGAAGTCTAAGAATGATTTTTAAAAAATTGAAAACCGACTCAAACAAACTCCGAACTAACTCATTTTTGCGTCATTGGAACCGTCTTGTCGAACCTTAAACCCGGAACGTTAAAACCCAAACCATAAACCATAATACTAAAACCTAAACTTTAAACTCAAACAATAAAGCCTAAAGATAAAACCTAAAAGTTAAAAATCAAGCCCTAAAACCTAAACTTTATAGATAAACTTTAAATCTAAAACCTAAAAGCTAATATTATAGAGTTCGACGATACGGTTCCAATGCCATCAAAATGAGCTCAATCGGAGTTCGTTTGGGTCGGTTTTAAATGTTTTAAAAATCCTTTTTAGCCTTCTTAGGCAAAATACACTTTTTATTTGATCCTACCCCTATATATATATATATAGGGGAAGGTTCCATTGTTAACCCTCCCTTATAGCGTTAACCGCTTAACCCTAGCGTTTTTTGCCCGAATCTTAAATTTTTTTTTTCATGGTTTTTATTTTGCAAAAATAGGGGGGTTTCTTTTTTGTGTTTTTGCTAATTCATCACCGTTTAGAAGTTATTGTAAGTGTAAGTTACTTACACTTACTTACAAATCCGTATCTGATGCAGTAAATGTAAGTAAGTGTAAGTAACTTACACTTACTATAACTTACAAACGGTGATGAATTAGCAAAAACAAAAAAAAGAAACCCCCCCTATTTTTGCATAATAAAAACCATGAAAAAAAAAATTTTAAGATTCGGGCAAAAAACGCTAGGGTTAAGCGGTTAACGCTATAAGGGAGGGTTAACATTTGATCCTTCCCCTATATATATATATATATATATATATATATATATATATATATATATATATATATATAAGGGAAGGGTCAAATGTTAACCCTTCCTTATTGCGATAACCGCATAACCCTAGCACTTTTTTGCGTTTTTTGCCCGAATCTTTGTTTTTTTTTTTGCATAGTCTTTATTATACATAAATACAGGGGATTTCTTTTTTGTGTTTTTGCTAATTCATCACCGTTTAGAAATTATTTACAACCGTAAGTAAGTGTAACGACTTACAGTTACTTACATCACATATCTGATGGAAGTGTGATGTAAGTAACTGTAAGTCGTTACACTTACTCACGGTTGTAAATAATTTCTAAACGGTGATGAATTAGCAAAAACACAAAAAAGAAATCCTCTTATTTATGTATAATAAAGACCATGCAAAAAAAAACAAAGATTCGGGCAAAAAATGTAAAAAAGTGCTAGGGTTATGCGGTTATCGCAATAAGGAAGGGTTAACAAAAGAACCATCCCCTATATATATATAAGTGTTCAAATAATAACTCACTCTTAGAGCGATAATCCATTAACTTTGCCAAAACGAAGCCGAATCTTGAATTTTTTTTTGAACATCATTGTAACACAATTAGAACACTATGTTCTTTTATGAGTTTGTGAAAATTCATAACCGTTTAAGAGATATCATCGTTGTAAGTTTTTGACTTACAGCACTGTAACTGTTTTTGTCAAAAACTTACAACGATGATATCTTTTAAACGGTTATGAATTTTCACAAACTCATAAAAGAACATAGTATTCTAATTGTGTTACAATAATGTTCAAAAAAAAAATTCAAGATTCGGCTTCGTTTTGGCAAAGTTAATGGGTTATCGCTCTAAGAGTGGGTTATTATTTGATCCCAATCCTATATATATATATATATATATATATATATATATATAGGGCAGTTATAATACAAAGGATTTTAACGTGAGAAGCGTAGGAAGCCACAAGGTTTTGACATGTGTCATCAGGGTAAAGAGCAATATCGTCCATATATAATTACAGACCGTGACTCAACAAATTACAGACCGTAATTTAACACATGTAATCAATGACAAACTGCATAATCACGTACCACTAAATCACGTACCACATTATATAAAAATCACAGACCGTCATTTAATGTCACACCCCCAATTTCCCACGTGCGGTGTCAGACAGCGCGGGTGTGACCTGGTCATATAGAACGACTCTATATGATTTACACAATCACACAGTTTTGTAAAATAACATAGTTTGATAAATAAGCAGCGGAAAAGTAAATTTTAGCAGTGGAAAATAAAGCGTATCAAACGCTACATTGTTTAAATTGTTTCAAAACTAATCAATGCACACAAAAGCCTAGGACAAGAGTCTATATGCAGGCCCGACTCCTTAGAGCATCCTTGTGCGCATCCTATCTTTTCATCCATTAGTTATCTGAGAATATATGCTAAAACGTGTCAACATAAAGTTGGTGAGTTCACAGGTTTAAGCATTTGAAAGCAGTAAAACAGTTATATACTGGGTATGCTAAAATGTTTTGTTGGATCTACGATCCGTGGAGTGTGTCATGTCATCTTACCGAAACTCGACTGTTTCATGTTGCCTCCATGGGTCATCGCGGAATCCAAATCAACATCGATATTACACTCGTTATGACATCCAGTCAACGTTGTTGCCGAGTGGGGCTGGTCAAGCCCAGTAGTACTACGTAATAACGACTCGTTTGTTACACAACTAACGGTAAGGATAATGAGGACTTGTGGCGATAATAGTACACTCAAAATTGCTTTAAAACATACCAGTCATATATCTAAAACAGTTGCATAATATTCTCACCCCAAGAGTTTAACAAATCAGTTAAAGAGTAAAAATGGGGCTGTAAACTCACCTGAGTTTGATTGAGTGCGTTCTTATGAGAACGGAGTAGCTCACCGGCTAGTAATTACCTATATCACATAGGTGTTATCAGTTTGTGATCATATTTGTGTTGGTCTCACAGGACCGTTGTAACAACCGAAGATTTACCACGTTCGATCGTGCTTGAAATACACATTAAATTAGCAAACGAAATTATTACAGGGTGATAGTATGCGAGAAATGGTGAACGTGGGCGAAAACCGTGCGCGAAACGGAGTTACGGATTGTCTGGAAACGCGAAACGAAGATAGAAATCGAAAAATGGACGAAAATCACCTGCGACGGTATGCCCCAGGTCACACCTTGATATGGGGCGGTACGCCCAGAACAGATGGGAAATATCTGGCTTCTTGGACGCGCGCGGTACGCCCCGGGTTGAGCCTCCAGCCAGGGCGATGCGCCTGAAAGGGCTGGCGGCTGCAGTTAGGGTTGTTGATTATTGCCTAGATGATGGCTAGGATTGATTATAAATGACAAACTTGAACTGTTAATGGGTAAATCCTTGTTTAGAGCCGTTGTAATGCCCGGTTTGCATGGAATCATAACAATGGTTATAATGGTTTAAACCATGTGATTATAACACTGTAGGTGATTAGTTTGAGTAATCCTTGACATGCAACGTGAAATCCAGGTGTTTCAAACTAATCACAACCATTAACATACTCATTGGAATGATTATCTGATGTTTATGATAACAGGCAGATTAGTATGTTAAATATGGTTGTTAAACCTATTCTAATGCTATGTTGTGATATTTCATGATATATGGGTAATCAATAACAAGGACTGATCATTTCTAAGCCACTAATCTATCTAGGAACCTGTTTTAGCAATGTCTTTGACCTTGAACGTTCAGAAAGATTTAATCAGTAAGTTAAAACATAAATAACTTATTAAACGAAAACCAATGCTGAAGTATACTGTTAGTACCAGTTTACGAGGGATCTTGCTACAGTAAGACATCAGGTGAGTTCTTATAGCCCTGTTTTAAATGTTTTATCATTTTGGACTGATATGCATGTCATAAAGTTATTTTATGAAAATGATTGTTTTACCTGACTACGGTCGGATAAAAGAATATGTATGTGATAAAGTTATGGTATGAGAGTGATTTTAACCTGATTATGATCAGGTAAAGAAGGTTTTCAGATAAAGAATGTTTATGTAAAGAATGTTCGGAAATGAATAATGTTTTAAGTCTCGACTGCGGTTGAGAAGTAAATGACCCAAAGAATATCAGCTGAGATGTAAAGAATGTTTTAAGACTCAACTACGGTTGAGAAGTTAATGATTTTAAGAGTCTCAGCTGAGATGTAAAGAATGTTTGAAGTCTCAACTGTGGTTGAGAAGAAAATGATTATTTTTGGAAGACATCGACTGAGGTCGAGAAGGAATTGGGGTTTTGAAATCCCAGCTGCGGTTTGGCAAAACCTGAGCACTGCGGTGCGAATCTGTTATGATTATGATGGTTTAAATGTTTTAAATCATGTTACGTATGAATGAGGTATGTTAAGAAGTCTTGTACCGGTATGAGTCATCAATTTCGGTTGATGGTTTAAGAAGTCATGTGAAAGAACAGGCATGTCGACTATGTGTCGCCAGTTGAGGAAGTCTTATACATGTATGAGCCTGTCAACTTCGGGTTGGCAGTTGAGGTGTCTTGTATTTATACAAGCCTGTCGACTTCTGGTCGTCAGTTGAGGTGTCTTGTGCTGCACAAGCCTGTTGACTTCGGGTCAAAAGTTGCGGCTAAGTTTCCTGTACCGGGAGATTGATGATATGAATATGTGTATGAAATGCATTTATGTTTGATGCCATGTATGTTATGTAGTTGAGTTATGATATATGGTGATATAAATGGATGAAAATTTGTTTAAAAATGTAACTTAGAACTCACCAGCATAAAGCTGACTTGTTTTACATGCATATCAGGTTAAATGATATAGAGTGAATAGCAGGAAAGCTCGATGCATACCCTGAGAACTACCCTGGCATGAACTGGCTATGTTATAGGATATTAAAGACGTGGGTTATGTATGAATGTTTGTTTAGATATGTATAATATTTTATGTAATCACCTTAAATTCCGCTGCTGTAATAAAATAAATATGTTTTAAGGACTATAGGTTTGATGTGTGCCAACCGAGAGGACTCCTGGGATTCGGGGCCTCTCAAGTTGGTATCAGAGCCATAGTTTGAGAGATCCGGTCATTCCTAATGCCTGGACTTAAACTGAAAATGAGACAGAATGATAAGAATGCCAGTCAAGGGTAGTTTGATGCCATGAGCTGAATGTTATGTATGAGTTAAGACGTAGGTGCAAGGTTAGAAAGATAGTGTCATGCACGTTGGGGTGACGGGATGGGAAACGTTTAGAGCCTATGAGTTGGGTAAATGGTTAATAACACCTGATCAACGTCATTAACGATTTACAAAGCTTATTTCGTGCTAAACTGATCCTGTACTGACTCATCAATTGTTGCATCCTGTAGGTAGTTAGATGGCTGGACAAAGGGATAGACCACGTAAGCAACCACAGGAACCTGAAGAACCACGTATCGAGAATGAAGAACCCGTCAATGAAGACGACTATGAGCACAACGAGCAACCGGAAGATGAAGACGAGTTTACCCTAGAGCCTATCGTAGTGAAGGCTATTTCTGATGAGGTCTGTAAAATCATGGACGAGAAGCTGCCAGCTTTGATTACAAAAATACTGAAGGATACTTTGAAAGACAAGTCTGAAGGAACTAAGGAGAGCACCAAAGAAGACAAAGTTGTGATCACCGGGACTAAGAACGGTGATTCTGTGTCAGAGAAACTGAAGGGTTGTGATTACAAGGCCTTCAAAGGATGCAGTTCACCCTCCTTTGATGGTAAGAAGGATGCTGTGGCCACCTGCCACTGGGTTTCGGCTATGGATGCGGTTATAGCTATCAGTGTATGCCGGGAAGACCAAGCTGTGAAATTTGCAGCTCATTCATTTACTGAAGAAGCTCTACATTGGTGGAACACTGTCAAGCAGTCAAAGACCACTACTGATGTGGAGGGCTTGAAATGGGAGGAATTGAAGGAATTAGTTATAAAACACTTTTGTCCGAAGAATGAAATTGATAAAATCGAGCGGAAATTTCTGACTTTGAAAGCTGGACGTATGAATCATTGGCAATATACGTCAAAATTTAATGAAATGTCAAGATTGGTTCCTCATTTGGTAAGCACGGAGGAACGCAGACTGAAGTTATATGTGGAGGGGTTACCACCTAAAGTCCGAACACATGTTAAGGCGCATGCTCCCAGAACTTTTGAATCGGCCGTAGAAACTAGCGGCATTGTCTGGGATGATGTTGTTGAAGCTGAACCAACAAAGGAGGAACCGAAGCAAAAGTGGTCACCTAAATTTAAAAGAAACAGAAATGACAAATCAGGACCTCCTATGAAAAGGTTTAGAACGGAAGAATTAGAATAATGCCCTAAGTGTGGAAAGAGACATAGGGGAGAATGTCTTACGGGGACTACTTTGTGCTACCGTTGTGGAAAGACTGGACATCTCTCTTATGATTGCCCGAATATGCCAAAGTGTTACAATTGTGGTGGATTCGGTCACGTGAGCAAGAATTGCTTTAAGCCGAAGGAAAAAACTACTGAATCTACCAAACCTGAAAGTAGCAAGGGAGGGGAGAAGCAAAAGGCAAAAGCTCGTGCCTTTACTATGACTAAAGATCAGGCCGCCAAAGATCCTGGTGTGGTGATAGGTACATTCTTGATCAATGATATCCCTGCTTACGTGCTATTTGATTCTGGTGCAAGTATGAGCTTTGTGGCTATTGCTTTTTATGATAAACTATGTGCTAATGTTAAAAAGATAGAACATGCCTTTAACATAGAAACTGCGCTTGGTAAATCGACTAGGGTAACGGAGGCCATTGAGGATGACTGTTACATTGATATAGAAGGTCATAGATTCCCTGTTAAATTGTTTCTAATTACGTTAGGATGTTTTGATGTAGTTTTGGGTATGGATTGGTTGGCCAAATATGAGGCTAACCTTGTTTGTCGACGAGTGTGAATTCGTGCATGCAACATCAAGTGTGGTGCATGTGCAATCTAGTGCTTGCATGTGTGTTTGTGCGTGTTTGTAGGCTACAAGGAGTGATGAACTACCTTCCAAAGCTTCAAGGTTCCTGAGATGGTGATGATAACAGCTCCGAAGCTCCTGGTTCGCTGGTTTCGTCGAGAAAGAGAAGGTGATGACGATAGATGGTGCTCTAAAGGTCTCCCTAAGCTTCCTCCAAGCTTCCTCTTCTTCAAAATTGGCTTCTTAATGGTGTTCTTGGGTGTATCAGAGGTGAATGGAGAAGATAGAGTCGGATTATGGCGTGCAAGATCGAACAAAATGATGGTGGGGGTAGACTAGCCATAATTTTCTTGGTTTTATAAAGATTTGCCGTCTGACACCCGTCGCGTACCGCGACGCCTGTCGCGTACCGCCAAGACTCAACCAAGAGCCCATCGCGTACCGCGATGGATCTCAGAGAAGCCTAATAAGCCTAATTTTGTTGTTTCGAACCGATTTTCGCGTATTTCTAGATTACGATCATCGTTTCTCGACATAAAAACATTGTTCTCAATATTTTAGGTTCCCTAGAACCTAAGTGCAGTGAAAGTGTACTGTGGTTTCACCAACGCTCGTTATTCAAGACACGTGCGTGCGTTTTACGATAATTTCTCGAATTATCGGTGTGTTTGGACTGTTGTGCCACGTGTCACTAAATATCAATTATTCTAGTGCCACGTGTGAAATAATAATACACGTTATTATTAAAATAAAATTAATGCTGACCTAGAAATTACGGGGTGTCACATCATCCCCCATTTAATAGGAATTTCGTCCCGAAATTCAGTTCGTGTTGTCGGTGTTTGGCTAGTTTGTGAACAGGTGAAGGTATTTCTTCTTCATTTGGTCCTATCGTTTCCATGCAAATTTCGGTTCACATCTCGAGCTCCATCGTACCTTGTCTATCGGTATATGACTAAGTTTGAGCTTCTTGACTTTTTGCTCCATAACCCCTATTGATTCCTCAACGAAGTGCGGTTGCTCATTGACTCGGATTTCCTCTAGGGGAATAGCAAGTTTTTCGTCGAATAAGCTCTTCTAGAGGTTAGATATATGAAGGACTTTGTGTACGTTACTTAGCTCATGTGGTAAGTTTCGATTAGTATGCCACGGGGCCTAACCGTTTGGTGATCTCAAAAGGTATGATGTAACGAGGATTCAGCTTCTCTTGTTTGCCAAATTGTATAACTCCTTTCCAGGGCAGGACATCGAGTAACCCTCTGTCTCCCACCTGAAATTCTAAGGGTTTACGCCTCTGGTCGACGTAGTTTCTCTATCTGTCTTGAGCTGTTGCCATTTGTTTACGTAATTGCACTATTTTCTTGGTCGTTTCGTGCCCAAGCTCGGGACCTGTCAGTTGGCTTTCACCAACTTCCGCCCAACAAATGAATGATTGGCACTTACGTCCGTAGATTGCTTCGAATGTTGCAGCTTGTATACTTGTGTGATAGGTATTGTTGTATAAGAACTTAACTAACGGTAGGCGAGTCTCCCAGCTATTGTCAAAGTCAATGACACTTGCTTGAAGCATGTCTTCCAATGTCTGTATAGTTCTTTTGCTCTGCCCATAAGTCTGCGGTAATAAGCGCTTCCCATATCCAATCTCATGCTCCATGCCTGATGCAAGGATTTCCAGAAACGTGATGTATATCGGCTGTCGCGGTCCGAGATGATCGAGATTGGTACTCCACCTTGAACTTAGAGCACGTTAAACAATTACCTACTTAAGTTGCTATTTCTGCTTTTATATTCGGTCCACAGTAAGTCGTCTTCAGATCATGGTGCACCTTGCCAGGGTCTGGATGTAAAGAATGTTGGCTCTTGTGAGCTTCATCCATCACTACGCCTCTCAGCCTCCCGTAGTGTGGAATCCAGATCCGATCCATGAAGTAATACGCCTTATCAGTCTTTGCCTCTAATTTGTTCATCTATGTTGCGTAAGAGTTCTTGAATGAGGTTTTCGACTCTCAGAGATTCCTGTTGAGCGTTCCGGATCTGTTGTGGCAGCTTAGAATGGATTGTGAGTTGTAATGTGCGCACGCGTTTTGTTGTTTCCTTCCAGCGTAATGCGTCGGCTACTATGTTAGCTTTTCTAAAGTGGTACTTGATAGCTCGATCGTAATCGCTCATAAGTTCGACCCATCATCAGTGTCTCATGTTCAGTTTCTTCTGGTTGAAGATGTGTTGTAGGCTCTTATGATTGGTGAATATGATGCATTTTGTGTCGTGTAGGTAGTGTCACCAGATTTTCCGTGCGAACACCATGGCTCCATTTCCAAGTCAGGGTTGTGTAATTCTTCTCGTGCACCTTTAGTTGTCGTGGCGCGTAAGCTAAAATCTTTTCGCGTTGCATCAGCACGCAATCGAGTCCTTGTTTGGGATTGTCACAGTACCCCATGAAGTCATCGCATCCTTCCGGTAGGGATAAGATTGATGCACTGCGCAACCTCTTCTTTAAAAGGGTCAAAAGCATATTCTGGTTTCTCCGTCCATTCGAATCTCTTGTCTTTATGCGTCAAGAAGTTAATGATTATGCGATCTCCGAAAATACTTCGATAAACCGCCTGTCGTAGGAATGGTTGCGCTCTGGTTGGAGTCTGGGGTGCTTCCCAGTTCTTAATGGCCTCAATCCTGGTTGGGTCTACATGTATCCCCTTCTTGCTAACCACGTGCCCAAGAATTTGGACTTCGCGAATCCAATAGTCGCCTTTAGAGAATTTTGCGTATAGCTGCTCGGTCTTCAGTAGCTCCAAGACAAACCTTAAATGTTCGGCATGCTCCTTCTGACTTTTAGGGTAGATTAGGATATCGTCCATGAACGTGGTTTCAAATTTGTCGAAGTATGCCTTGCACATGCTGTTTATAAAATCCATGAATGCGTCGGGTACATTGGTGAGTCCGAAGGGCATGACCATGATCTCGCAATGACCATATCGCGTCCTAAAGGTTGTCTTAAGTATGTATTCTTCTTGTATCCTTTGTTGATGGTAATCGGATCTTAAATCGAACCTCAAATAATAGTTTAACCCTCGTAACTGGTCGAACAAATCGTCTACCCGTGGTAAAGGGTATGGACTCTTGTTTGTCACATTGGTTAGTTCCCGGTAGTCGATACACATTTGTGGAGACTCGTCTTTCTTCTTTACAAACAGATTTGGTGCTCCCCATGGTGAGAAGCTCCTGATTGCTTCCCTGTCTATCAACTCTTGCAGTTAATTAGACAGTTCTTACATCTCAGTTGAAGTCGATCGGTATGGTGCTTTGGCGATTGGTGCAGGTAGATCTTCGGGAAAATTACAAACAACTTCAATATCCTTCATCTTCCTTTCCTTCTTCGATTGTTCCGTGATAGGAGCTAGTATCGCTGGGTATCCTTTCTGTAGGTACTTGCTAGCCTTCATACATAACATGATGTTTAGCGTTATTCTCCGTCGTTCCCCCTGAATAAGGATCTGGTTTCCATTTGACAACGTAACATTGATCTATCTTCTCATTGCACACAATCTCTGCTTGGTTTGTAGATACTAGTCTGTCCCCACCACTGCATCAAAGTTCCCGAGAGTTACTGAAATTAGGTCGATCTCAAATTCGTGACCCGTCGACACCAAGACGCATCCTTTGAAAATGTGTTGTGTCTCAATCAGCTTACAGTCGGCTAACTCTACGGTATACTTATAGTCTAGTGGTGTCGGGGAAATGTTAAGCATTTTACTAAATTCGCTAAGTATCAAGTTACTATTAGCACTGATATCACATTACATACTAGCATAGGCATTATGTAAAAGGAACGTACCGGTCACGATGATAGAATCGTCTTTAGCTTCTTCGGAGTCAATTGCAAATGCATTGCCCATTGTCGCGCTTCCTTCCACTTTCTTCAGATGTGGGCAATCCCTACGCTAATGCCTAGACTTGCCACACTTATAACACCCTTTAATGATGTTCTGGTTGTCTTTGCTACCAACTGGCTTGCTTCTACACTCCTTGGCCATGTGACCGTTTCTTCCGCATTTCCGACATCGATAGCGCTTACACTGGCCGTAGTGATGATATGGGCATCTGTTGCACTTAGGGTATTTCCCTTGGTAGGCATTCTTGCCCTTGGTGCTGGATTGTGTAGCAGTAGATTCGCTAGTCGTTGTTGATGGGTTATGGAATTGCAATTGTTGGGAAGAGGAAGTTTGGTTGTGACTAGACTCCCACTTGCGCTTGCGATCTTGAGGTTTCAGGTGTTCACCCCTCTTGGGTAACTTATCCTGTGCTACCGCTTGGTTAGTCAAATGGTGAGCCAAGCAAATAGTGGGTTGAAGGAGAGTGGGATCTGTCATGGTAATCAGGCTTCGGATCTGTTCGTAATCCACCGATGTATGGCTCGATCTTAGTGTATTCTGGGGTTACCATTTCTGGGCACCGTTTACACCATTCGTGAAATCGAGTGGTGTACTGTTCAATTTCAGATCCTTCCATTTTGTGTATCCAATACTCCTCTAGTTTCTTGATTTCGTTCTGGGGGTGGTATTCTTCTTTCAACATCTTAACAAAATTCTCCCATGGAATTGAGTTAGCAGTTTCCAGGCTCAGTTTCTGGACATGTGAATTCTACCAAGTGAGGGCTTGCCCCTCCAGAGTCCCGGTAGCGAATTTCACTTTGTTTTCTGCTGAACACTCGCTCATGCAGAAGACCGACTCGGCCTTCTTAATCCATCGGAGCAGTCCCTCTGCTCCCTCTGATCCCTTGAATGTTTGAGGATGGTAACTAAGGAAGGTTTCGAATGAGCATCCCTTTGAGTTGTTGTTGTGAGTCTCATTGCATGTTTCATTGTTTAAGTGTGCAGCCTCGTAATCCGCAATGGCTTTGTTAACAAGTCGTTCCACCATGGCCTTGATAGCCGCAGAATCGATTGATTGGTTGTCAGTGCGCACATACATTCCTCGACCAGCCATTTGTTAGTATCTATATACAATAGATATTGTATCACGCATCGTTAGAATTATTTGCGTGCTAGTGTGTGTAGGGAGAAAATATATCATAAGTCTAAAATATCATTTCAAATGTAGAATCATAAATTTGATGAGATTACTACTACCAAGATGATTTGTGTGAGCACATCTCGCTCATATAGGTTCTAACAATAGTTCAATGCTATCTACAATAAGGAAATAAACTACTCGGTGGAAATAGTGGAGCTCGAATCTCCACTTGAAGTGGTGTACTATACAGTTTTCCTGGTGGAGGTAACTTATCATTTGAATTTGCCAGAATTCGTATGTACTTATAAATTCATGATTACGTTGGCCACCATAATCGTCAATTTATCTTACACAGTCATTCTAGTTCACTCAAGCTCAAGCTACCAAATACTTTAGGGTTCAGAGTTTGCTTCCCTAATGTCGATACTAAGGTCACAGCCCACAAACATGCATCATTTGATTAGATTCGCTCTCAAGGAAGATGTTGGGAAAAGCGTTCGATTCGAGTTAGATTGTGCTAGAGAAGTCTTCTTCAAAGCATAGAAGAGTTCCCTTCGTTCTTGAGTTCGCCTTTTCGCTAATCCCCTTGCACAGGTCGCAAGTGTAGTTGAGTGTTAATGCCCTCAAAGGCATGTTTGTAAGTGTTGGATTGAGTCACAAAGCATTTTGCTAAACTATGCACATAATGTGCTGTGTGAAACTAGTGTAGTGTCTAAATGTAGAGCTATGGCTATAGTCTAAGTTTACTACATGCAAACCTAGTTCTCTATAACCAAGGCTCTGATACCAGTCTGTCACACCCCCAATTTTCCACGTGCGGTGTCAGACAGTGCGGGTGTGACGTGGCCAGGATCACAGCTCATGGTCATATAGAACAACTCTATATGAGTTACACAATCACACAGTTTTGTAAAATAACATAGTTTGATAAATAAGCAGCGGAAAAGTAAATTGTAGCAGCGGAAAATAAAGCGTATCAAACGCTACATTGTTTAAATTGTTTCAAAACTAATCAATGCACACAAAAGCCTAGGACAAGAGTCTATATGCAGGCCCGACTCCTTAGAGCATCCTGGTGCGCATCCTAGCTTTTCATCCATTAGTTACCTGAGAATATATGATAAAACGTGTCAACATAAAGTTGGTGAGTTCACAGGTTTAAGCATTTGAAAGCAGTAAAACAGTTATATACTGGGTATGCTAAAATGTTTTGTTGGATCTACGATCCGTGGAGTGTGTCATGTCATCTTACCGAAACTCGACTGTTTCCTGTTGCCTCCATGGGTCATCGCGGAACTCAAATCAACATTGATATTACACTCGTTATGACATCCAGTCAACGTTGTTGCCGAGTGGGGCTGGTCAAGCCCAGTAGTACTACGTAATAACGACTCGTTTGTTACACAACTAACGGTAAGGATAATGAGGACTTGTGGCGATAATAGTACACTCAAAATGGCTTTAAAACATACCAGTCATATATCTAAAATAGTTGCATAATATTCTCACCCCAAGAGTTTAACAAATCAGTTAAAGAGTAAAAGTGAGGCTGTAAACTCACCTGAGTTTGATTGAGTGCGTTCTTATGAGAACGGAGTAGCTCACCGGCTAGTAATTACCTATATCGCATAGGCGTTATCAGTTTGTGATCATATTTGTGTTGGTCTCACAGGACCGTATTTGTGTCTAAACAATTCCTGGTTGTTATGTGGGTCGCGTTGACCGTGGTTGACCGTGTTTGACCTAACGACCCGTTGGTGATCCGTGTGTTGGTTGTGATTCGTGTAACATTCGTGTTAGTGCTTGTCGTGTGCGAAACGTGCATGTCGCGTCTATGGACAACTTTACTATCTATAGTAAGTTTCCATTTGTGGCAAGTTTTACAAATCATATCGTTTTAAAGTTCTAGCATGCTCGTTACGTCCTACGTGATCATGTTAAAACATAGCACATTGTCAGACGAAATCAAATAAGCATATATGTCACGTTTGCATACAAAAGTTTCCTGAAAAGGAAAGTTTCTATATCTAGCATGCGTATCATTGAAAACCACCTAACCTAGCATGCAGTCATCGTATCAAAGCATAGTAATTCATTTAGCATGCTCAATTCATTCATCACATTTCTAAATTGATATTTTGCAACACAAAGTTACTAAAAATAGTAACTATGACATAACCCAATTCGGTGATCATCCTAAGCATTTCTAATTCATTTTCATATCACATAGCATCATATTGTACCATTTAGCATCACTTACACATGTTAATCTAACCCAATTCATCATCTAGCAACATTTTAATTATAAAAGTTACTAGATATAGCAACTATGACTATTATCATACAAATGACCATTCTAATCAACCCTAGTCCATTTTTATAACCCATAATATCATGTTATGCCTTTTAACATTATCTAATCATGCTCATATAGTCAAAATCACCATTATCAATATTTAGGCCCCAAAAGTTACTAAATATAGTAACTTGGCTAAATATGACCAAAATCAATTTCAAAATCACATTCTAAGCATCAATATCATTCTAAAATTGTTCTAATAGCAAATCCATATGCATGCATGTTCACAATATCATCCATTTCACCATTTTGTAACTAAAGAGTTACTATTAATAGAAAGTTCATCAAAAATCATAGTTTTAACCGTATTAACAAGATTTAATCATGCCATACACTTTCAATACCATCAAGTAACACATTTGAACATTTAAAATCATCCCACATGCCATGGATCATACATGCATGTGAGGTTTTCACTTGTTTATGACCAAATCATGAAATCTCTACATACACAACATCATGGATCATCATAAATCTTCATCTAAACATCATAGATCATCATCAATCACAAAAACATCAATAAACCCAGATTCAAAAGAGTGTGAATTCGTGCATGCAACATCAAGTGTGGTGCATGTGCAATCTAGTGCTTGCATGTGTGTTTGTGCGTGTTTGTAGGCTACAAGGAGTGATGAACTACCTTCCAAAGCTTCAAGGTTCCTGAGATGATGATGATAACAGCTCCTTAGCTCCTGGTTCGTTGGTTTCGTCGAGAACGAGAAGGTGACAACGATAGATGGTGCTTCCCTAAGCTTCCTCCAAGTTCCCTCTTCTTCAAAAATGGCTTCCTAATTGTGTTCTTGGGTGTATCAGAGGTGAATGGAGAAGATAGAGTCGGATTATGGCGTGCAAGATCGAACAAAATGATGGTGGGGGTAGACTAGCCATAATTTTCTTTGTTATATAAAGATTTGCCGTCTGACACCCGTCGCGTACCGCGACGAGAGGCCAAAAAGATTCTTCACGATACGCGAAGGAATTCGGGATTCAAACCCCGCGACGCCTGTCGCGTACCGCCAAGACTCAACCAAGAGCCCATCGCGTACCGCGATGGATCTCAGAGAAGCCTAATAAGCCTAATTTTGTTGTTTCGAACCGATTTTCGCGTATTTCTCGATTACGATCATCGTTTCTCGACATAAAAACATTGTTCTCAATATTTTAGGTTCCCTAGAACCTAAGTGCAGTGAAAGTGTACTGTGGTTTCACCAACGCTCGTTATTCAAGACACGTGCGTGCGTTTTACGATAATTTCTCGAATTATCGGTGTGTTTGGACTGTTGTGCCACGTGTCACTAAATATCAATTATTCTAGTGCCACGTGTGAAATAATAATACACGTTATTATTAAAATAAAATTAATGCTGACCTAGAAATTACGGGGTGTCACATTTAACATGCATAATCAAAGGACCAACTGAATAATTACGTACCAATAATCACGTACCAAACACTAAAATCACGTGCCGCGTAAAAAAATCGAAAAAACTACAACAATACTATACTCAACTTAAAGATAATAAAATTCTCTATTTTATGGTGTAATTTTTTTAAAAAAACGATTAACCGTTTATAAGTTGTTCGATTTTTAAAAAAATGGTGGAACTTGATTTAACCATAAAAAAAGTCAACAAATGTAGGTTATAACTTTTTTGCCCTTTCATCTTTAAAATCACGGAAGTTTTTAATGAAAAGTAGGGACCACTAGATCCTAACCATTAATTAACTTGATCAAGGACCAGAAATCCTTCATATCTTTCTCACGTTAAAAACTCTTTGTATCCGATACGTCTTCCTATATGTATATATTTTCCAAAATATAACAAATTATTATATGGGGTAAGTTGTGACCAAAGGGTTTATAGCCTAATGATAACCCTTGACATCTTTATGAGAGGTCTTGGTTTTGAATCCGGGCCGAAGCATATTTGTCGAAGCAGGGTCAGGATGTTTACCCAGTTGTGATGTTCCTACTGGGATGGGCTCGAGTGGACGCCCCAGAACGTCAAATCCGAGGGGACGGTTGAAATCCCGTCTTAGGTGTCGTCGTACCAAGCCGTTAAAAAAATATAGTAAACTGTGGAAACATGTGTGGTTGTCGTATTTTACTTTTAGTCTCTGGGTTTCATATACTACTCATTCCTAAACTTTAAAAATGTTTAACACATATCTTCCTTAGTTGAATATAATTTGGTCAAACATGTAAGGTTTATTTGATGATCTAAGGATTGTATATGTTACAATGTTTGAAGTTTAGGACCATATGAGTAATTTATTAAAATAAATGATCAAAAATAAAATACGAGCAAAACACATGAACCATCTCGTTAATTTACACCATATATAAATAATATAACTACTTAAATTATATTTTTTTGTTTTGTTCCGTTTTGTGAATGTTTTTTGGTTTGTGTTTTGGTATTAGTGATGTTGTCACCGTGGCATGACGGTATGACTCAAACATTAAATTTTAGTCAAAAAAACGGTTGATGATAAATATATATTAATAATGATAACTAAATGATAATGATAGTTATATAATACTAAAATTAATTAAAAAATACGGCAAACAGATTGGCAGTCGTTACAGTCGGTATTTGGTATGTGTTTTGATGTTTGTAATGTTATCACTGATATCATGATCGAATATTCATGTCGGTATTTTTCTTATACTAATATTGAATTATTAGATATAAACAGTAATATTATTTAAATAATAATAATAATAATAATTATTATTATTATTCCGTTTTATTTGTTAGTCTTAGTTCATATTTATTTATACTAAATTTTACGACTGAGCGCAAAAAAAAATTATGGTAAATGTTTATGACTGCTACATTATATGGTTTTACGTTATAGTGACAAACGTGATATATCTGCATTTTCATATATATATATAAAAGATTGTGTCTGCATTCTAATATTCAATATTTTCATTTAAAAAAATTAAAAACACATTTTTTTTATCACAAAAGTCCCTAACAAATTTTTACACATAAAGTTTATAATAATTTTTTTTTTTAAAGAAAACCTGTGACAAATTTCATAAAATTAACTAAACATGTTACATTGCAGTAAGTTCAAAAAACTTAAGAGAGGGAGAGGGGTGTATCCAATATTTCAATTAGAAAAGGTGAATACATATCGATGGGGTGGGTGATTTGCAAAACTGGTTGCCTTTTGTAATGGCGATGGGGTGAATTAGTGTCATGAATGTGGTAAGTATGCATGTGAATACTGACTTGGATTTGACAATTGCATGGCTTTTGAAAAGCTACTGTAAAACTCCATTGAGAATGACATAATCTTGAAAACGCATTGGGAGTGGAAGTTGTCAGATTCTAATTAATTCATGTGAGGGGAACCGTACAACCATCTCAAAAACTCCATTATGAGTGGCAATATAGTCCAAAACTCCACTAGAAGTGGCAAAATTCATGAAAACAAATGTTTTGAAAACCGGACTGGACCGGCCGGTCGGACCGGTCCGGTTAAGGGTTCTGGGCCATTTTTGGGTGAACCGGCCGGTCAGACCGGAAAACCGGTTGTTGAACCGTTTTTTTCATATATTTTATTTTTTTAATTTTTTTTTTTGATTTTTTATATATATATTTATAAAATGTATATAAAATCATCCGGTTCTTAAATCTGGTTCGACCGGTCGGACCTCTGACCAGTAAGGAGACCGGTTCGACGTCCAGTCCGGTTATGAAAATATTGATGAAAATGCCACTAGGAGTGGCTATTAAAAGGGTAGTTGAATTTTTTAATTGATCTGACACTAACACCATACATTCTTTTATTCTCTCTCCTCTAAAAACACCACTAGTAATGGAGACAGACCCATTTGAGAAAAAAAATTTTCAACACCCACTGTAACCCTATTTTTGCAAAAAATTCAAAATACAATAATTATTTACCTAAAATATATTTCTATTGTTTTACGATAAGATTGTCAGGCCTACTATCGTCAATTGCTTAAGTCTCATGTTTCCCATGTTTGATCAATCACTGATTTGTTATTCACGAACCTGCTTTCACAACACTTGCTACTTCACAAAATCATGTATCCTCATCTCCACCTTGAACCGCTCGGCACAGTTCGCTTCAAACTTGGGCTATCATGCACCTAAATCAACCACAAGCCTTTATCTCATGCAGCTGGTTCATGCAACCCAGTCGAACTCTATCTTATGCAGCTGCTTCACGTAACCCTTTTCGCTTTATCTCGATATTCAAAACAATGCTGTTTCGATCTCCTGCTAGCTTGAACATTGTTCAAAATGAACAAATCATAGATCAGTCCCGCAAACCAATGATGTCTTCTCTTAGTGATAAGATGAAGGTATGGGAAAGTGATAGAAGACCCAGGTCATGGGTTTGATTCTTGATCCCACCCGGTTTTACCGGCCTTTTATCGTCGTGCTTTTGGGCGGGCACTTGGGTCGAGTTTTCTCCGGAAATTGGTGGCTAATGGGCTAGGGGCTACGTCCGTCTGGACTAGTGGCTAGCTTGGGCATCCTTTAGCCATTGAGGGCCGCATACGGAGTACCCGGCAGTTGATTAGTTGGCCGTTCAAAAAAAAATAGATCAGTCCCGCAGTCTTAAAAATCAATCATCAACCGTTCAATTTGGTTAGCAGCCCATAACGGTTGTCTGACTTAGTCTTCGATAGCCTATAATAGCCCATGATGGTTGCTCCGCCGTCCGTGCATGTTAATAAAAAAAAAAAACAAATATTTGGTTGTACCCTTGAAGTTTAAATATAAATCCTCATAAGACTGTCTGAGTGTAATTTGCCATACATAAAAATATACAACAAAACATGACCCATAAAACAACAATCTTACAAGATGCATGCAAGATAAAAAAAAAAAAAAAAAATGGCAACTTAGAACATCAGTTTATGCAAACAAAAAAGCAACTAAAAAAGCAACACAATGGGCTCACATCAGATATGCTTATCCTAGGGCTTTTGTCCTTCCTCTGCAGCAGCTTCAAAGGTCTCACCTGCCACGAGTTCCGGGACTTCATCGTCATCCTCTAGTGCTGACTTGGCAGCAGCACCTTCACCCGGTGCCTGCTTTTGGAATTGTTCGGCCAACTTTCTCAAGTTATCCAAGTTATCGGGTCCTGCAAAAGTTCCACATGTTACAGCCAACATTATTTGTCCTGTACTAATTTAGAAACAAAATATAAATGTGATGAAACAAGCAGTTTTTGTAACAGATCAAAACTTGTTGAACTAGCCTGCCCATCAACACCTTTTTTGTTGGACTAATCTTGTATATATCAAATAGTTAAGGGTTATAGTTAGAAAGTTTTTAATTGTTTTGGATTTATTTGAGTGTTTTAAGGTTTGGATTAAGATTGTTTTTTAGCAGATTATTTAGGGGATAAAGTTTGACTTTGTGTTTTGTTTTTAGTTTAAATAGGGGTTTAGGTTATTGGTTTTTTCTTGTACCAGTTTTTGATTTAATAAAAGGTTCTATCTTCAGATTCAAAATCGCAACATTGTGTGTGTTTTCTAGTGAAATCATCGAAAAACAGAAGCTGGTACCTTCAATTGGTATCAAAGAAGGAGAAGATCGATTGTGTGAAGCAATCAAGTTCAAGGTCGAATATGTTGGTCGTGTGAGGCGACGGTGAAGCAGAAACTCCGATTGTGTGAGACGATCAAGGAGCCAAAGAAAAAAATCAAGGTTTTGGGTAGCAATCCTGTGCGACGCAGGTTAGATTAATCAATTTTGGGATTGATTGGAAGCTGTGAGGGCTTCAATCGGTAGATTGGGAGGTGTGAAGGCTTTGATCGACCTGTGATAGGTTCGATTTTGGGTTGAAGGCTGTGAGAGCTTCAATCAGATACCTGTTGAAGGCTGTGAGAGTCTGAAACTAGCAGTTGTGAGGGCTGTGACGGGTGGGGGGGGGGGGGGGGGGGGGGGGCTGTGAAAGCTTCAGTTGGCTTCAATCTTGAGCGAGTAGGGAGTTGAGGGGAAAAATCAATCTGCGACAGGTTGATCCGGTGGTTGTTGAGGCTTTATTGTGATTTTTTTGATCGGTTAAATTGGTGAACAGATGGCCATGCCTGCTGGTGGAGTTGTTGTACCAGTTCGTGAGCCCGGCAATGTGAGTTTGCTTTGCCCAAAGCTGACCACAACTAACTACACAGCCTGGTCCATCATGATGGAGACTGTTTTGGCAGCACATGGGTTGCAGGAAGCCATAGATCCTGTGACAGGAGGAGGAGTAGATGCAAGAAGGAAACATATGGCAAAAGCTTTGATCTTTCAATCAATACCCGAAGATGTTCTTCTTCAAGTGTCTAAGTACCAAGAGCCAAAGGATGTGTGGGATGCTATACGGGTCAGATTCTTAGGAGCCGAGAGGGTTCAAAAGGCTCACCTACAAACACTTAGGAGTGAGTTGGAAGGAATGAGGATGTTGGAGACCGAGACCGTGGATGAGTTCGCGGGAAAATTGAGTGGGATACAATCTAAACATAGAAGTCTTGGGTCCTCGCTTGAAGAAGAAATGATGGTAAGGAAGTTTCTAAACTCTATGCCTCCAAAATACTTACCTATTGTGGCTTCAATAGAACAATATTCGGAGATTGAGAATATGGCGTTTGAAGAAGTGGTGGGTCGTTTGAAGGCTTATGCAGAGCGTGTGAAACCTCAAGAAGACTTGACAAGAGACATTCATGACAAACTTTTGCTTGCACATGATGATCAACTAGTAAAAGAGAAGAGGGGAAGGTGTGGTGGCTGTGATTGTTGCCAACAAAACCGTGGGAAAGGCAAAAGTGTTAGGGCTGAAGTGGGCCGTGAGGGTCAACAAGGAAGAGATCAAAGGGGGCAACGTGACAAGTCTCGGGTCAAGTGCTATAGATGTGAAGAACTTGGTCATTATGCCTATGAATGTCCAAAATCAAAACCGAAGGAGGAAGAGGCAAATTTGACTCAAGATGATGGTTTTGGGCCTGCACTTTTGTGATAAAGGAATGATTATTACAAGATTAAGGGGGTGATTGTTGGACTAATCTTGTATATATTAAATAGTTAAGGGTTATAGTTACAAAATTTTTAATTGTTTTGGATTTATTTGAGTGTTTTAAGGTTTGGATTAAAATTTTTTTAGCAGATTTTTTAGGGGATAAAGTTTGACTTTGTGTTTTGTTTTTAGTTTAAATAGGGGTTTAGGTTATTGGTTTTTCCTTGTACCAGTTTTTGATTTAATAAAAGGTTCTATCTTCTGGTTCAAAATCGCAACATTGTGTGTGTGTTTTCTGGTGAAATCATCGAATAACAGGAGCTGGTACCTTCATTTTTGTCCTTCCTACTAAAAATGATCAAAAAAATTATTGAAATAAAAACCTGTATCTTTTTTTTTAAAAAAAAAAAACAAAATGATCTAATATGTGAGCATCTGGATACAAGTTTGATTATCCAATAATTACAGCCTGACCTGATGATATGTCTTTGTATAAATGGGTTAGATTGCCATTCGCTAACTAAACCAAATTATAAATAAATAAAACTTTTAAACATACCCAGCTGGTTAAGAATGCCTGGGAGAATATCTTGCAATTCTGAAACAAACCATGATATAAAATAAAATCAGGAAAGTGAAAAATATAATTAATCCCATGAACTGAAAGACAATAAAACAAGAAGGAAAATAAAATCAAAAAATAATTATGTTCAACATACTCTTTGTTTGTGGAGAGCCACTAACAACCCATGTGTTGGCACCAATAGAGGCTTGAACTGGAAGAAAAAAAAAACGGTTCATGTAGATTGCAACAATATATATATATATATAGGAAAGCTCACGAGAAAACTCCTCATTATGGAGAAAACCAAGAAAATTCATATTAACCAATAAAATTTAAAAAAAAAAAAATTCATAATTTTTTATTACAAGTTTAGAAATGTTATAATAAAAAAGCATTTTTTGGAAAAAAATATGTATATCACGAAGTTGCGTATATGTAATTAGTATGAGTTACATAAAAGTTACATATATGTAATAACCTAAAATACATGTTTTTTTAAGAAAAAAAAATTCTTTTTTTACATTTTTTATCTTATAATAAAAGGAAATAAAAATGAAAAAAAAATTACTTGGTAATGATTGTGATTAGTTTTCTCCAAAATGATGGTTTTCTTAGGAACCCTCCCTATATTATATATATATATATATATGTATATATGTATAGATTTTCAAACTTTGGCACCTTTGGGATTCAAAAACTGGATGACAGTTTCATCCTTAAATATGTTAACTTCCTCAATTGATGGAATTGTGTTTACTCCTATTCTCTTCAAAGTGCTCTGCAGTCTTTTATCATCGGTGGTGGTTGTTTTATGAACAGCCTTCTTCTTTCTGCAAAATCAATCAAAAGTCACGAAACTCACAATTATAATCAGATAAAACTTAATAAAAATTCATTAAAAAACTCTCATTTGTTTCATAAGGATAATTTTTTAATGTATCAAACAAGTAAAAGCATGTATACTTCGAGGCAGACTTTTATTTATGGGTGCAAGAAACCAAGAACAGTTGATAATATGATCTTTGAAAGCATAAGAAACTATTTATGTCAAATTATATTCTAATAATATTAACAGAATGTCATGATTGGAGATACAAAATTACAGATGAGCATGGTATTTCAATACTATCCTTCTCAATCATACAAAACACTCATTCATCGAAAAATCCAAATTTTATCTTTGAATTATTTCAAAACTTTAAAAAAAGAGATTCAAAAGAAAAAAAAAATTCACTGAACAAATTCCGATCCTTCCTAACTAGTTTCAGGTGAATATATAATTGAGAATTGATTAACAAATTGTAAAATCCATACCAGCATATATTTTGTACATAGGCAATTCATAAATAGGAACAAAACACTGTATGCACATGTCTATATAGTGCTGATAGATGAGAATGGTAGTAAATCCATTATCCATGTATATTAAAACACATTTTGTCTTATTGTAGTTACCATTTGTTAACATAAAATCCCATCAATACTTTATTTAATAGGTAATAAAATCACTAATCATACAGCACATTGCAACAAGCATTCTTAATAAACCATTAGAGTCCAAGCATGTTAATATTGAAATGTTTTTGCAATAGTATACTAAAGCAAGATATTCCCATTAAAACATCAAAAAGAAAATAGAAACTCTTGTAAAACTTCACAAACCCAAAAGGCCAAAATACACACAGATCTAAAAGAACATGATCATACGATAAATATACCTTCTCATGCTACCCTTACCACCGGTGCGAACAGCACCTGCCATTTTCATCAGCTTTTCCACATTCATCTGCCATAAACACATATCATAAGTTCATAACACAATTGTGTAAATTATCATCATCAAAGTGCAAAGTTACAGCTAACATACATAGAAATTGTAAGTTATCATTACCAAATGTAAATGTATAAATATACAACATCAAAGAAATTGCTCATAACAATACAACTTTGTATAACTTCACAAGCTTCAAAACCTCGGCTAATTCCAGTCGATTAGTTTATCAAACTACAGAATCCACATCTTTAATTTGCTAAAATTGTTAAACATAAGGAGATTCACGAGGAAGCATTAAATCATGTTACTCAAGTTAAAATATTTAAATGACAGCACATATCTCAGATTTATTCGCCATATTGTTACATCTATTGAAAAAGAATGTAAATGCAAGCAAATGCAACCCCAAATAAATCAACAACAACAAGCACGAACATCCATAACAAAATGATGCTGTATAGCTTCAAAAGTTTCAAAATCGCAGCTAATTCATAAAAATTAGTTTATCAAACTACAAAATCCGCATGCATATTTAGCTAAGCTGTTATTTTGCACAAACTGGATAACATCAGAACATGTTAGTTTCGTAAAAAAAAAACCTCCAAAACACTCTAATAATCGTAGATTCATTCACCAAATTGAACAGTAATCGAAGAAGAAATCTATTCGCGTTTGTCTAAAACATACACAGCAAATGAATCGACAACTAATATTCGTAACAAAATAACGATTTATAGCTTCAAAAACTTCAAAATCGCAGCTAATTACAGTCGATTAGTTTATCAAACTACAGAATCGACATCTTTAATTTAGTACAACTGTTATGCATAAGGAGATTCAGTACGAAACGTAAAATTAAAATACTCATATTAATAAGATCGAAATGACTGTAAATATCTTAGATCTCGGTATTGAATATTAATCGAAGAAGAAATCTATTTACCTTCGCGTCGATTGGATGAACGGAAGCCGGGAGAGAAATGAGGGGCTGAGTGTTGTCTGCTGAGAACGGATAAAACCCTAATGTTAATTTTGGAGCATTTATACTCGTTAGAAATGGTGAAAGAATAAAATACAATAAATATTTATTATTAAATTTTTTTAAACAACAACCAAACGTAACGTCGTGGCATATACACCACGTCAGCAGGTCTCGGAAGACCCCTTTCTCAAGGGAGTGATAGCCCGTTTTACTAGGCGTCACCCTCGAAAAAGTTGCACCTGATGCGCTGAAACCAACATATTTGCTGTAAAAGTTGCGCCTCCATCGGTTCAAAACCCGAAATTAAACTCAAGGTTACTCCACTCACCTGGTATCCATCAAAGTGTCTCGAGTAAGAGTCGAACCCTTAACCTCCACACTGAAAGGTGGATCTTCTACCACTAAAACAACTTATCTGGATAAATATTTATTATAAATGAAAAAAATAAAAGAATAATCAAAAACTTTAAATATTAATAAAATACATATTAAAAGTAGGGTCGTGTTTGCTTTGATTTGGGTTTTGGCTAAACCGATAGTTATTACGAACCATTCGGTTTTCTGTTTTTTTTGTCGGTTTCATTTCGGGGTTTTTTTTTTTTTGCTTTTTTTTGTTTTTGTTTTTGTTTTTTTTGTGTTCTTTCTCACACCCAATATTGAATATACAAACATGTTTAACAATGGATAAATCATAAATTAATTTATCGAAAACCAACTAATTAAAATAAAACTAAATAATTATCATCATGTTCTTACATTTAAAAAATGTAAGACTCTTTATCATCTCCAACGGTAGACTCTTTGTCTCCAATGTTTGGGCATCTGAACCCGAAACTAAATAATCAAAATCTTTATCATCTCCAACGGTAGACTCTTTTTGTGTTTTATCACGTGAAATAAGTATAAAAAAAGCTACATACATACACACACACACATATATTGTATATTCATAACAATATTAAAAAAACAGTTCGGTTAATTCGGTTCTGGTTTGGTTTTTGCTCACCCCTATAAAAGAGAAAATAATAAATTATCATTTAACATGGAAGAGATATGAAAAAATAAAAATGAGAAACCACCAAAGAGTAAGACATATTCAGTCTTATTTTTATTAGTTATGGTTATTTACACACCTAACTTTTTTATTTTAGCATCTCACCGATCTTATATGTCTCTTATAAGTATATATGAGGTGTATAACCCCCTATGACACCCAATGATTCAAAGATGATTGGTCTCGTATATGCCTCATATATGACCTATACAAAGCATTTAGACATAAACGAGATGTATATGAGTCAAATCATTGACATCGAGAAATTATGATAAATAATGATTTGCACATTATACGCTTCATATAAACATATGCGAGGCGTATACAAGGTGTATAGGATATGTGATGAGTGTAAGAATAAGATGAATCTTTTATTTATTAGTTAAAAAAATGAAAGTTTTAAAATTCTTTTCTTGTGAAAGTAACAAGTCATCATAAAGTTCTTCCTTCTTACCTGGGATTGGCATGATCTACCATGAATTTACATAGGTTAAAAATAGCTCGAGTTTTAATTTATTATCAAGATAAAATAGTGTACAGATCTAAACAAATTATAATTTATAGAAATATTAATCAATAAATTAAAAGGTAAACTGTAATTTTAATCTATGTGTTTGACAAAATTACTACTTTCGTGACATTTTTTCGCTTGAGACACTCTAGTCTTTATTTCTTGCTATTTTAGTTTAAGACACTAATATCGTTAGAAAATTACCATTAACTTGTTATGGATTAATAAAATTTCCCTTAACTGTCTTAAGTATAAAAAATATAATAAAATTTCCCTTAACTTTGATAACCATTAACATCCTTTGTCATTTTAAAATTCATATAACCAATTTTTTATCCAAATTAGGTCATTCACTTGAACTTTATAATACATTTATTCTAAAAGATGGCTAAATCAAGATGCTAAACAAGGTTTTATTTTTAAAAAAACACTTATCACTATGGGTATGTAAACATGGTAGAAAAATTACGTCAATCGATCGGGATATGTTATGCCACAAGTGAATATTTGCAGCAAGAAATGACTCCTAATTCTCGGATAACCGATCCTTTTAATCCAATCCCTATAACGTCAGAAGCCAGAGAAAATGCATATGAGTTGATCAATTACTAGGTGTGAGAGGATTAGTGTTAGATCGCTAAGGACAAATGATTGATTTACAATTACTAAATGGCAGACGTTGTGGTGGCAGCAGTGGTGGGAGCAGGTTGTTTGTAGCCATGATTCCACCATCATTGCTATTCAACCCTTGTGGTGGTATACCTCCTTGATAGGAACCAGCTTGGTTCATAATCATAGATGGGTCAAACGGTTGACCATTTGGTCTAGCATTCCAAGATTGAGGATAACCCAATAAAGATCCTTGTTCTACACCCACTTCTTGAACCTGTTGACCCATGTAAAGCGGTTGACCAAATGAACCAGGGCCCATTACTTTAGGTTTACCGGTACTACAAAACTAGGAGGTTGTAGGGCAGTTGATTTTGTTAAATCTTGAAAATTTACAGCTCCTAGAAAATATGAACTTAACTTGCATTGCTTGAATTTGAAATCAAATATCAATTTACTTATAAAGCCAAAAGTATTTCAAAAGTATTTTATGTAGGCAACTACATTGACAGAGCATGGGAAGATTTGTTATGTATTTTCATGGAGGAAACTACATCTTCCATTGGCTCATTCAATTTAAAAGTTAATTCTAGTTCCAATTTCGCCCAAAATTTGTGACCCATTGTGGAGACTATGCAGTTTTTGTGGTCATGAAGGTGGGTGTCTTTTATTGACCCTTAAGTTAGCTTCGGGGTTAACTATTGGTTTTTGTTTGACGAGTTCAGTTATTTAACATTTTAATTTTCATTTTGATTTCATTTTCACATAAAAATCAACCAAAATTGCTGAGAAGGAGATGGATCACAAGGTTGAATTTTAACAATTAAAGTTCTCAATCGTTGTTTAATTTTTTGGATAGTTTGTGACTTTGTGTTGTTTTTTGAAATCAATTGGTTCAAAGATAGGTATCTGATTGTGATGGCAAGCTATCTATTTTTATATCACAGTAGTGATTTAAAGTAGAATATGAGTACAAAAAGGGATAATGGCTTGGGTTGGTTTAGAGAGCAAGTATGGTTATGAAAAGTGGTTATGATTTGTGTTGGCTAATAGTCAAAACCAGAGGTTTTGGGCTTTTATTTACATTTCATATCGATTTTTGTTGCATCTTTGATATGTATACTTTTTGGGCTTTTATTTACATTTTCATATTGATTGTTGTTGCATCTTTAATCTGTATGAAGGTTTCTTTATGTGTCTCCTGTTTGTTTGTTTGTTTTTTTTTTTTTGTTTCACCTTTTTTGTATCAATTTTTAGGTAGCACATCAATGATTCAATTGATGTTTTGTGTTAACTTCTTTTGTTGTTCTTGGTGTCCTAACCCACTTAACTTAATATGGCTCTCGTTTCAACAACGCAGTAGAAAACAAGCAGGCATGATACTCGGATTGGTAAGATTGCAAAAAAAAGGCTATTGTTTTGGATCCACATCTAATCGACACATATATATCACATGGTTGAATATGATCTCTTAAGTTTTATCATTAAAAATCAACATACGGCCCGCTGCGAAGCGCGGATCGCTCCTACTAGTTTAAAATCAAAAGGGTAAGCATGAGATTTCTTTTCTTTTTCAATCAAATTAAGTGTTTTCCATACGTATATAACATTTAATATTTCTTTTATTTAACCTATTATTTCTTATATCTGACTTCACTATTTAATATTTCTGTTCAGGTAATGATTCCTTGACACCTTCCGATCTAGCTATCTTGGGTCTTCCTTTTTATCCTGCAACCACTAAAGAACCGTCAGTCTTACCGCAGGAGGAGGCCTCCTGCGATTGGACTCCGGCGTGAGAGTAAGTTCTTTGATCGGAAAGTATTCAAGGAACGAAAGAGTGAGTATGAGAGTGAAAAGTGATGTACCTCGAAGAGCTTCCGAAGCTCGTTATTTATACTGCTCGGATCTAAGATGCTTCAGAATGAGTTTTCTATTTTGGGAGGTCAGGCCTCTTGCTTTCTGGGCGTTTTCCTCAAGTACACTAGTTCTGGTCATCTCTGCACAAAAGTTGACTTACATCACCTTTTGTCTTGAGGTTTGCCTCTTACCCTTTGGTCAAAAGACTTGGCTTTCATTAAATGTCTCTTCACCTCTACCTTTATTGATATCTGGTGAGTTGACTTCGACCTCGCTCGTTTTACCGCCGTGCCATTTGGCCTTACGACTCAGCTTATCTTGCGGTCTAGCCGTTTGGTTATGTTGCGATATTACCCTACGTCATCAATTTCGTTTATTAAGTTCGTGTAATACATTATATATATTTGTGTGTGAACGTGCGCGCACTTTAATAACCTTAGTTAATTAGTTAGTCGGTAAACCCAATTTAAACCACGCATTAAAATAATTGGAAACACATATGCGGTGCAGATTAAATCTCGTCTAAATTGTAAATTGAAAGAGTATAATTTGAATTTTTTATTTCTTTTATATTAAATTTTGTTGTGGTTTTCTTTTTTATATTAAATATAAATAATTAAATCCTTATTTTTTTAATTTTATTTGACCTTTTTTCAAACGAACAACATAATGTTTGCACAAATATAATATATAATTTTACACAGGCGAACATAATTTTACATATGTTACTTGATATTAAATTTTAAAACTTAAAAATAAAAAAATAATCAATAATTTTACATATGCGCATATATAAACATTTCAAAAAATAAAAAAAAACTTTAACAATACTGCATTCAAATTAAATAAAATTAAAAAACTTATTTTATGGCACAATTTATCTATAAATAATAAAAGCTAATTAAATTTATTTGTTTTTTAAGCGGTATATGTCTATATGAAGAGAGAAAAAGAGGATGTAAAATTGTCATTTACCCTTAAAGATTTATATTATTGACCTCAAAAGGAAACAAAGTGGGCTAAGATTGACCAGTACAATTGCATGTCAGCATATGGCTTAAGTGGCTCGTTTCCCGTTAATCGTTCGGGATTGGGCCTCCCTTTTAACATTCTCAAATTCTCAACCTATATTTTTTTTGAACGACCTCATGCTCAGGCTGAATGACTGATTTAAGTCCAAACTGGCACACATCTAAGAGCAGGCCGAGTTGTCACACCTTCACCCACCAGATAAGCGGGAACCGGATAAATCCGTAAACCCTCTCCCCTGCTCAGGTTTGAACCCCTGAGCTCAATGAGGTGCAACTTCTCCCCTTCATTGCAATACCGCTAGGCTAGAAGCCCTTTGGTCATTCTCAACCTATATAACATGGGCAAAAAAACATGTTACTTGCCAGTTCTGAAACCGAAACCAACTATCTAAACGAGTCCTACTCAAAGTAGTGAGTGTAGAAGGTTTCGGTTTAGTAGAGAAAAAACCAGTTTTCCTAACTCTGTAACCTAAAACAAACTATTAACAGTTTGGTTTGGTTTTTTTTGGATTCAACAGTGTGGGAATGATTTATGATACTTAAAACCGGTTACAACTTACAAGTAAATTTTGATTACTATTAGCTAAAAGTTGTATAAACTATACCATGAATACCTCTACTTATAATTATGTGACGGTAAACCCTAACTATACGAGCTTTTTCCTTAAGTCATGTACTCAACTAAACAAATCCATCATTTTCATATAATCTAACTAGATTGATCTTGATCTTGATCTTGATCATGTCAATGAGCTAAGTTTGCTAAATTTATGTGTTTTTTTATAACCGTGGAAATCCATTTTTATGATAAAATCTCATTTGTGTGTGTCATTTAGTTTCATTGTTTTACTCTTTGCATTATAGTTTATAAATTACTGAAATAAATAGATTTCATTAAATTATATGAATGAGGTTTACACTATTCAGTCAAAGGAGTAGAACACAGACAATACAAAATTTTCTTTTTGTTACATTGACATAAAGTTTTAATTTTTATTTTTTTGATACAAAACAATAAAATATTAGAAAAAATTAAGTCACCGCAAACGCCCTATTTGCGGTGCACACATATAATGTAAATATATGTGGGCCCTTAAGGGGCAAAAGTAAAAGTGCACTAATTTTAACGTTATTATAATTATTTCGTGAAAATAACGTTAAAATCATTGGGATGATCAACTTATAACGATAACTTTGAGCCGATGACTCTTTCGGAGTAGCCTCTCTATCCCAATTGGGCTATGGGTAAGGTTTGTATCTATCCTTCCCCTAAAACCCTACTAAAAAGTGAGAATATACTTGGTAAGATGGTTGTTGTCGATCACTTTGCAAATCCAAACCATTTCGCTAAGAAAAACGATTTCTTTACTTTTTCACGAGCTGGTCCGCTTGATTTTTGCTGGTGATGGAGTTTGCTTCGTTGGAGCTTTTGGTTTAGCTGACACCAGGTAATGATATCAGAATTAATGAATAATTGTAACTTGCTAAAAATTAATTTTAAGTCGGAACAGTTAAGATGTTACACTTTAATATTACTAATTTTTAATCAGACTTAAGGTTACTTCTTAGTAATTAAAAGATTATAAATCATTTGTAAACTTTTAAAGACCATTAAGAGTCTAACAAACAACCTCTCAAGGATTTAAACTTATGATATATCGTTGATTAATTTTAAAATGGGTATTTTTTGGTCTAGAATTAAAGAAAAAGTATAAAAACTATTACCCGGTGGTGCAAAAGTATGGGGTTTTGCTTGATTTAGTTTCTTTTTGGAGACCTTTTCAAATATTTTCGGGGACTGATGGTTCTCCTCATGAGCTCTCTCTTCTCGTGGTGACGCACTCTGGAGGTTGCATGTAATATAAAGGTATAATTACATATATCACACTCTTTTAAGGTCTAATTACATATACACCCAACTAAAAAATTTAATTACATATATACCTTTCTTTTAAGGTCTAATTACATATATACCCCAACTAACAAATTTAAATACATATATACCCAACTTTACTCTCTTTATACATTGTAACATTTTGAATGTAAACATACGTAAATAGGGGTGTTTAAATATCCGAAACTCGAAAAAATTCGAAATCTAAATTGTATCCGAAACCCTAAAAAACCTCATCCAAAATCTAGTTCGAGTTTTTCGGGTTGAATAAAAAGATTTTAGATTCGGGTCGGGTCGGGTTTCAGATATACAAAAACTACTTTTTTCGGGTCGGATAATATATTAAAATGGGTATACTTGAAATTTTTAGAATTAGAGGAGGAAATATATGTAACTAAAATTTTGGATTGGGTATATATGTAATAGATGAAGTTTATAGGGGGTATATGTAATTAAAATTTTGAATTGGGTATATATGTAATAAATGAAATTTATAGGGGAATATATGTAATTGCCCCTATATAAATACCAACATATAATCATATGAATATATAAATAAATACAGGCAACGATTTTGACGCATTTACTTGATTAATTTATTTTATTATTTATTATTTAGGTTAGTGTAAAAACAAGAAGCTGATGCTAAAAGTTATCGTGATTCAGATCGAATTGAGGTGGTCTTCAAGAAGAGTTTTAACAACTAAGGGGCTGTTTGTTTTTTGAAAAAAGGTATGCGAAACCTCTTTTGTCTGCACCTCGCAGACCAAGGAAAGATGTAGGGTGTTTGTTTTCTCGCAGACATTTCATTAAAAAACGTCTGCGAGACATCTTCTTGGAGAAGACATGGACCATCATCTTCAAACCTCTTCTAGGTTTCCTCCACAACCTTCCATTCCCGCACCCCATCTCCAAGCCGTCGCCCTCCACAGCCGACGCCCCCTCAAGCCACCGCCGCCATCGCCGCCGTGAGGGTTCCTCCTCAACCCACAGCCGCCACAGGGGTCTTCGATTTCGATCGGAGATGTGATGCGACGAACCCTAGGTGGAGGGGGACGATCGGAGATGAGCGGCGAACAGGGGTAGGTGGGTTTGGTTTGATCGCGGTCTCCTCCTCCTCGTTCGATCTCCACCGTCGCGGTCTCCTCCTCCACCGCCCTAGGTCGTTCGATCTCCACCGCCCTGCTCCACCCCCGTCGCAGAAACCACTGAGGGTTCCTCGTGCGAGATTGTTTAGGATTTTTCGTTCGATCGCCTTCGATCGCCTCTGGTTCAAGATTGATGGTGACAGTGGTGGATGGTGGTGGCTCAAAAGTAGGTGGAGGGGGGCGATCGGAGGTGCGGCGGTAGGTGGGATCTTCGGTGGTCGACGGGGGTTGAAGACAGTGGGGTTGGGGACGGTGGGTTGGGAAGACATTTTTTTAAGAGGTTTTTAAAAACAAACACCCTCATAAACTCTTCTTGCAGATGTTTGGTCCACCTCTTCTGCAAAAGAGGTTTGTAGATGTGGTTCGCAGACCGCAGACATTTTACCTCTTAAAAAACAAACACCACCTAAGTCACTAAATTTGATTCTATATCTATTATTCGTATTTGTGGGTATCAAATAGGGTTCATAATACGGTAAGCTTTGAAATAACTGATAATATTGTTGGTTTTAGTAACCTTAAAGTCATGAGTTCAAGTTGTAAGAAAAAACCTGTTAAACGAATGTGTATGGGGTAAGGCTTTTTATATCAGATCGTGATGTGATTCGGCCCTCCACGAACCTTACACAAAATGAAAGTTGCATCAAGCATTTCTTCGAATGGGGTTCGCATAAGTATAAGATTTATACCCAAGGGATAAACATTATGTTTGCAGTTGTTTCGTTTTTTCGTTTTTTCGTCGAAATTTTTTAATATATTTATCGTTTCCAAAATAAAAAAAAATAAAGTGTAGCACGTGCACGCGTGCACAAATATGCACATATATAGGTATTATTTCATATGAAAAAAAATTAAAAATAAAACCTTTAAACCCTATATGCACTTTCCATTTAAAGCTAAAATTTTCATTTAAGTTTAATATGAATGATATATTTATTTTTAAGATTTCAAATCTAAGACACATATATGGTTTAAAGGTTTCATTTTTAAGATTAAATTTTTAATTATACAATCTTTATATATATGTACACACACACACATGTATAAGAGAATGTTTCATTGCTAACCCACTCTTCTTGTTTTAACCCGTATAAATTCGCTAAGATCAATCCAAATCTTTGTTTTCTTTTGATAAATATCATTATTACACATAAACAATACTTTCTTCTTTTACGTGTATATGTAAATTTATCACCGTTTAAGATTTGAAAATAGTGTAAGTTTAAGTTACATTATACTGACAATTATAAATCTTGTTAATGTAACCAAAACTTACACTTCTTTTAAATCTTATATGTTGATGAATTTACATACACACTCAAAAGAAGAAATTGTTGTACATGTAAAATAATGATATTTAAAAAAATTAAACAATGTTTTGGATTGATCTTGGTGGATTTATACTGGTTAACACAATAAGAGTGGGTTAACAAATGAACTCTTCCTTACATGCATGCACACACACAAATATATATAGGATTGTGATCAAATAATAACCCACTCTTAAAGCAATAACCCAGATAACTTTGCCAAGATGAAACCAAATCTTGTATTTTTTGAACGTCATTGTAACACATTTAGAACACTATGTTCTTTTATGATTTGCGAAAATTCATCACCGTTTGAGAGTTTACATCGTTGTAAATGTTGGGTCTAAAACAGTTACAATACAGTAAATCAAAAACTTACAACGATGATATCTCTTAAACGGTGATGAATTTTCACAAACTCATAAAAGAACATAGTGTTCTAAATGTGTTACAATGATGTTAAAAAAATCCAAGATTTGGCTTCTCCTTGTCAAAATTATCTGGGTTATTGCTTTAAGAGTGTGTTATTATTTGAACACTTCCCTATATATATATATAGGGGCAGATCAAGTAAAAGATATGTTTTGCCTAAAAAAGCTAAAAGATATTTTTTAAAACCCCTGAAACCGGCTCAAATGAACTATGATTAAAATTATTCAGACGATGTTTGAATCGTATCATGAAACTCTACAATATTAGATTTTAGATTTTAGCTTTAACATTTAGCTATAAAGTTTAGGTTTAAGACTTGATTTTTAGCTTTAAAACTTTATCTTTATGCTTTAAGGTTTAATTTTAAAATTAGGTTTTTATATTATGGTTTATGGTTAAAGTTTTAACATTTAGGGTTTAGGATAATTCAACAAGATGATTCCAATAACGTGAAAATGAGCTCGTTTTGAGTTTGTTTAGGTCAGTTTTCAAGTTTGTAAAAATCATTTTAGTCATATTATGCAAAATGAACTTTTCGAGGTTTAGTTATGCAACATATATTGTTATAAGAAAATATAAAATTTATATATAAAAACAGTTATACGTGTTTGTTACACATATGTTATATATTTGATTTTACCGTTACACGCTGTAATAATGTCATTTTCTAACATATGTGTAACAACTAATTATAATTTTATTTATTTTATTATAATAACATATATTACATACCTAAATACAAAAAAGAAAAAAAAATTGAATTTTACACTGAGTTTTCTCAATTTTAGTGAATTTTCAAATTATCTTTTGTCTACACACTATATATCACTAAATACTATATTTTTTAAAATTGTTATTTAGAAATAAATTTTAGAAAACAACTAAAAGTATCTTGGACTAGTATTAAAACTAAAATTCCTTGTTTTGACCGGTTATCAATTATCCTGTCGACTTGCACAAACTTACTTTCATTAGGAGGCTTCCCATAGTTCTTCCTAAGAGATTCAAAGAAGGCACCACCTCTTTGTTCTTGAGTCACTAAAGTCAAAAAGAAAAGATATATGGTTGTTAAATTTTCTAAGGTACGGGAGAATGTAACATTTAGGGAGTTTCGTTATAAACTCAACTTGTATATGGATAATGATATTTTGAAAACCACCTTGTGTTGTGAAAATCATAAAAAAAACCTTGTAACACATACGTAACACGGGCTCAGATGTTGTGCGCGGATGTTACGTATATCTTACATGGTATTACAAAATATTTTTTTAAATATTGGCTAGGTTTCTTTAATAAAGTTTTACTAAATGATGTTACAAATCAATAAAAAAAAATTGGCATGTTACATGGGTGTTTTCATGGTTTTTATAACTCAAGATAGTTTTCAGTTTATGAATTTCCTAAGTATTTATATAATGTTTTTCACAACTCAAGATAGTTTTCGATTTGTGAATTCCCTAGGTATCTATATATACTATATAATATATAATGGTTTTCAAATAACACATTTTAGTTTTATACATGGTTGTACAAGTCGTTAAGCGTTAGTCGGGCGGCGAGGGAACGACTAGGGATTAATCGGGATTAATCGGCGCTAGGCGGATTGGAATTTTTATATGTAATTTTACAAATATATATTATATACGCACATTAATATCAATAATTTAATATAATACTTCAAATAATTTTAAAAATAAACTTAAATATACTAAATAAAGTACTTCAAAGTGCAAACTTAAACACTGATTTCAAAGCTTAGAGATGGATTTCGATGTTAACTGACTGGTCCCTTTTTACCACAAAAAGGTCAAAAAAGTAAATAAATAAATAAAAATATGACTAGGCCACCTAGGCCGCCTAGCACCGCCTAGACCAAAATCGATACAGTTGACGAGCGCCTAGCACCTAGGCGTCGTCTAGGCCGAATTTTACAACAATGGTTTTATATATAATCTCAAAATTCATTTTCCTACATCTCTCATTTATTAAATATCATGGTTGTAAAAGTCGCTAAGAGCTAGTCGGGCGGCGAGGTATCGCCTAATCATCGGCGCTAGGCTGATTGGAATTTTTATATGTAATTTTACAAATATTTATTATATACACACATTAATATCAATAATTTAATATAATACTTCAAATATATTAAAAAATAAACTTAAACATAGTAAGTTAAGTACTTCAAATTACAAAACTTAAACACAAAATTCAAAATTTATACATGGATTTCGATGTTTAGTGGCATGGTTCAATGTTTTAGATGTTGAATTTGATGTTTTGAAGACATATTAAGTATTTTGGGTTTAAAAAATTCTCGAATAAGCACTTATCTGGATCCTTTTTACTCGAAAAAAGCCAAAAAAAAAACAAAAACAGGCAGCCTAGGGCAAAATCGACAATGTTTATGTGCGTGTAGCGCCTAGGCGGCCGCCTAGGCTGATTTTTACAACACTGTTAAATATTATAAGATATTTTTTTTTATATTTTAATTTTTCACATCTTCCTTATATTAGATAGTAATAATTTTATTTAATTTGGTAAATAAATGATTACAATATAAGTCATTCTTAAAATTTTTGTAAATTATAAAACTATCTTTGAAAAATAGATGATATGTTATTTAAAATAAATAATTTTAAAATTTATTTATTTAACATGTATAACACACAAGGATTTCATCTAGTTAACTGCATATATAAAGTTTAAAAAATAATCAACTATATAATGAATGAAACGAATGTCAACACACATAAATTAACACATTCACGAATGATCACAAACACATACGAACAAACGTGATATATGTTCATTTTCTTTCTTGTAACTAAACAAGTTCAATTTCTTGTTCATGTTCTTTTATTTATTCAACGAACGAACATATCCAATCGAATGAGTGACGAACTATCTGTTATTCGTTTGTTTGTTTAGAACCCTAATCTTGATGTTCTTCAAGATAATATTATTCTTATTCTTCATCTTTATTGGATGTAATGATTGAAGTCGTGATTAAAATACAAGCTATCACTACAAGAAAGAGGACTTTTAGCAGCGACAAATGTCGCCACTATTGGTGTGAAAAAACACCATTAATAGTATTAGCAGTGACGGGTCGCCGATAAAGATGGTTCGTCGTCATTAACAAGTCGCCACTATTATGGGAAAAGCATTTTGGCTGATGGATCATTAGTGTCGATAATGTGTCGCCAACAATAAGCATATGTCACTTCTAAAGGTTTACAACCTATTTAAAAAATTTTGAGTTAAAATTCGCTTTTCTTGTTTCATACCACCTAATATTGCAGAAATTATAAATTGTAATGCAATACTTAATATGAAACATATAAAACTATAAAGATGCCAAATTAAAACAATTCAAATCTTGTTTACAACATACATAAACCAAATAATCCATAGAAATATTGTTTAAAACATACAAGTGTACATACATATCAAATTAACCATGTAATCATTCGTCTCTCTCATCCGTATCATATTCGCCATTTGTATTTGATGAGTCCTTTTCTAAATCAAGGAATTGTGAGATTTGTTCTTAAGAATATGATTTTAGATTTTGAAGCAAAAAAAAAAAAGAAGAAAAAATTAAAGGTGGTGTTTGTATTTTAACCTTTTTAATTTGAATAATTCAAATTAGGTTACAACTATAAATTTTGGTTAAATTATGTGTTCATCATCATATGTGTGCGAACAAGAAGGAGAAGAAATATATTTAGGTTTAAGATATTTTAATTTCTTTGTAAAACCCTTTTTTCTATGGGTTTGAATATATGTATTGTTGTTTATTTGATTTCATTTTTTTAAATCAATTCAAAATAGTGTTTGTGGCCAGCGGTGCAAATTGATGGACCTCTTTAAACTTCAAGATCATTTATGAAGTGTTCTAAGAACATGAATTTTATATTAAAAAACACAAAAGTATCTAAAGGGCAATTTATATGTTAACAAAAGATGCAATGAAAAAAAAACCCTCAAAGCTAACGACATATATTTAATTGATGACCAGTGATATCAACAATATTTTTAATGCAAGATAAATCAACCTTCAATTTTAACCTAAATGAAACTATTTTGAGTCTGTTAAAAATTTTCTTGTTACAAATTCAAATAACAAGATAAATCCACAAACAACAAAATAAATCCTACCCTTTCCATATAACATTCTAACCATCATAAACATACCAATACAAACCCATATGGTCCTTGATCTACTTAAAACACATAAAAACAATTATTTTAATAATTATAGATATAAAAAAATATATAAAAATTTATTATGCAAAATCAAGTTGACCAAATTACATGCCAATCTCATGGTTATTGTACTCACAAAGCAAAAATAAAACTAGGGCTACATGACGACCAACAATACGGTCGACATGAACGTATCAAATTTACTTATAAATAACTATAAGTGGATTTGTGCTTAACAAATCAAACGAAAAATTATGTTACTTCAAATTTTAAGTAAAAGTTTAGCTTAAATTACATGTTTAACGTACACCTTAATAATTAACGCATAAAACTTCTTAAAATTGTTTTTATATATTAAGATTATTTTCAAAAACACATTTTTTTGAATATTTATTTGACACCTTATTCGTTTGGAGAAAAAAAATAGAATAATAATAATTTTTTTTTCGTCAATCCACACAACCCAACCAACCAAACACTCATCGTTCCTCATCAAGATACGGGTCATCATTTTCCCCTGCCATCATCAAAGAAACCGTCCCAGCAGCACCAACAACCGCACCAGCCAACCACGTGGTGCTACGGCTCAACCAACTCGCATGAGCCAATGCATCATGTTTGCGCCTGCTTTTCTCCTCTTCCTCAACCAACATATCGAACCACCTCTGAGCCATGTAAACCTTCACGGCTACACTCCCTTGTTCCACCACTTCTTTTGGCGGGATCACCAACGGATTCTGGTCAATATTGAGCTTGGTCAACTTGTCAAGACGACCAAAAGTCAACGGAAGTTGTTGGATTTGGTTGTTGCTGACATCAAGTTCTCTGAGGTTGGTCAAATCACCAATTGTGTCAGGTAGTTCTCTAAGATCACTGAAATTACTGCCCAAATTAAGGACCTCAAGATTTGACAATTTTCCAATGGATTTTGGGAGGCCACGTAGCTCATTAAAGTGCGCATCTAGAAATTGAAGTGACTCCATTTCGCCAATAGATGTAGGCAAATTGCGCACCTTGTTTAAGGGGATTGATAGTTTCTTTAAGTTCACTAATTCATGACCGATTTTGGTGGGGAGATATGTAAGTTTATTAAAACTCGCATCAAGCTCTACCAATGACCTAAAATCAAAAGTTAATTCGTTAAAAAGTAAATATATCACCAATGAGTCAGGCTCCTTTTTTATTTGAACGGCGAAGGTCTCAATCGTGTGAACCCACTGTTTCCAGGCCATGTCATCAAGGTCTAGTTACCTGGACCTTCCATGAGCCACCACAACCACCCCAGGAGGAAACCCCCTGACCCCCCCTCTAGACCCCTATTTCGCTACGGGAATGATTTGAACCCAAGACTGCAGCGAAATAGGGGTCTAAGGGGTCAGGGGGTTAGGGGGTTTCCCGGTGGGGTTTCCACTTGGGGTGGTTGTGATGGCTCATAGGAGGTTTAGGTAACTGACCTTGGTGACATGGCCTGGAAACAGTGGGTTCATACGATTGAGACCTTCGCCATTCAAAATTTTTTTTTTTAAGTGTTATGAAAAGAACAAAAAGATGTACCTGCATTGAGCAATGGTGTCAGGCAAGGAATCAAGCTTGTTACTAGAAACATTTAGAATCTTCAATTTGAGCAAGCAGCCAATTGAATCTGGTAGAGACCCCAAAATGTTGGAAGAAACATTAAATTCCTCAAGATTCTCAAGCCCAGCGACAGAATCAGGAATCACCTGTTTCAACAGTAAATACACCAACTTAATTGACTACCCATCGTTCCAAAGGTAAAGACATGATTAGTTTGCTACATAAAAAGCCATTTTAGTCGCTATAGTTTGACAATTTTGTCATTTTAGTTCAATAGAAATAAAAACCTAAAATTAACTCAATATTAAACTAAAACCAAAAGTGGAGCATGATGTAATATTTGGCTAAATAAAATAAAATTTTAGGATTGGAGGGGACTAAAATCCTGTAAACTAAGGAATGTTTGGTAGTCTTTTAATAGTTTTAGTCTTTTAATGGTTAAAAAGTAATACTAAATTTAGATGGTTAAAATATAACATTAAGGAATACAATTGGGTGTGCGTATGGATCTTTCCTATCGATTGGTTTAGCAAGTCATTAAAAATAAATCAAAACATGAGAGTATATAATAGTATTAAATTTTAAAGGAATGAATGATTCATTAAGACCAATGATGTCTTGTCCTAGTGGTAAGATGGATGCATGAGAGATAGTGACGGAGCTTGGGAAAATAGTCGGAGGGGGCCGGAGGATTTTTAGGAAGAAAACGGAGGGGCCCGGAGGATTTTTCGACGAAATACTATCATATCGACCATTCTGAGCGAAAAAACAGGGGGGGCCGGGGCACCCCCGGGCCCCTTCAAAGCTTCGTCCTTGATGAGAGAAGTGATAGAAGACCCAGGTCATGGGTTCGATTCTTGATCCCACCCAGTTTTACCGGCCTTTCATCATCGTGCATTTAATTGGGTGATTGGGTCGGGTTTTCTCAGGTAATTGGTGGCTGGTGCGCTAGGGGGCTTTGTCTGTCTGTACTAGTGGCCAACTTGGACATCCTTTATCTATTGGGGGCCTCGTACAAAGTACCAGACAGTTGATTAGACCAACGTTTTAAAAACCGGTATTTTAGGTGTACCGGATTTTCCTAAAAAATAGTTCAACCGGTTGAACCGGATTGTACCGGATGGTTCAACCGGACACACTAATTAACCATAGAATTATATAAAATACAACTTATACTCAAATAAGTTTCCAAAAAGTATACAAATTTATCCAAAATTTATTCAAAAAGTACTCAAATTTAGTACTCAAATTCTAATAATGTTTTTTTTTTAAATAAAAGTACATAATAGGATTATGATATTGGCGTGTTAAATGCATCAAGTTCACGATCGCTTAAAAGCCGAAATTTTGTGATTTTTTTGAACCGGAAATACCGGTAAAACCGGATTAAACCGGCGGCACAATCAATCGAAGGAACCTGCATAATACCGGAGTGTTTCGTACCGTTTTAGTAACCGGCAACCGGTTGAACCGGCCGGTTCGAACCGGTTTTTAAAACATTGGATTAGACGATTAATTAAGAAAGTAAGAAATCATGCATACATAGACAGACTAACCTCTAGCTGATTAGATGATAGGTTAAGATAAACCAACGTACGGATCTTCCCAAAAGCTTCAGGCAGAAACGGCAATCGTCTCTCCGACAAATCAATCATTTGTGCACCGTTGGCCACCGCGTCGCTTAGAATTGCAACCACTTCTTCCTTAACATTAACATCATCGGGACCATGGTCCGAGCCACCTTCATCAACAACCGAACCAACCTTAGCCGACTCGTAAATCTTCTCGAGCCTCTTCTCGGCATCACACAACAACTTATCATACGATTCGTGCATCTGTTCCAACGAGATCAGAGCCTTGTGCATCTGTTTCTCCCTCTCAAACGCCTTCTTTTGTTTCTCATCTTCCAGATCCACCTTATCAGATAACGAGATCTCATCGAGTTGGTTCGATAACGTTGCATCGATCTCTGCGAGTCTCGCCTTGGCGAGATCTACAGCTTCATGATCAGGGCGCTCGCCGAGCGTCTTCAGCAACGATCGGGTCTGAGATACGTCGGCCACGGCTGCATTCATGGATGCCAGAAGGTCGGGATCTGTTAGGTGAGGCATCCGTTCAGTGAGCTCGAAATAAGGTTCCGGTTTTGGAATGGGTTTGGATGCCATGGGAGGTGGTTGTTCTATGTCGAATTCAGGTCCCGGAGGACGTTTCATGGTGGGGAATCTGGTCATTACGTAGGAGAGAATTGGGAAATTTTTAGGGTTTGGATCCATTTCAATGTTGTTCTGATGCGAGAAAATGGATGATGATCATTTAGTTTTACGGAGATTGATGAATCTAATGTGTGAATTTGGATGCATTTGCATGTGTCGTCGAGAGAAGGTGATGATAATCTATTTTATGATAAATGTTTGGAGGGTATTCCGTCCCGTTTGTGGTGCACACATACAACGTATATATGTGTTGGCACTCAAGGGGTTAAAGTAAAATTGCATTAATTTTAACGTTATTTTACTTGTTTTGCGAAAATAACATTAGAAATATTGGGATGATCAGCTTCAAACGATAACTTTGAGCCGGGGACTCCTTCAAAGCAGCCTCTCTATCCCAACTGGGATAGGGGTAATGTTTGTGTCTATCCTCCCCCCTGACCCTAATGAAAAATGAGAATTTACTGGGTAAGTTTGTTTGAAGTGTATTGTTTCAACGTGGATTTACAAATCTTTGTTTTAATTTAACACTATTTTATATCTCCATTTGCGGTGCACACATATAATGCATATATGTTAGATTGTGTTGTTAGCTTCAAACAACACTTCATAAGTATTTCCCTCTTACAATCTAACAGATGCGGAATATCTGTTAGAAGGATCTCTCAAACACTCAATGGTAAACAAATAATATTTGAATAACATTAAGAACACAAGAATAAATTTAAAGCTCAAAGATATATTTCTCTCAAAGTTGTTCCAGTGTTACAACCAGCAAGCACAAGCACACTTATACAAGCTTACAATGAGAGTTTGTATAGCCAAGGCTACAACCGTATACTCTTAGGAATACTAGTTGGGTATGCTAGACAATACATAAAGTAAAGCTTATTCTAGTATCTAAAGTGTCTTAACAGGCTAAGACACTTGATTACAATCATTACCAATATAGACATTGATTTTAAAAAGACTAGCTAAATACAAAAGGCATTCAATATTGTTGATCTTCAAGGCTTCAGGCAATCTTTTGTATTTAATGCAGCATAGGAGAAGTAAGGTGATGTGTCTGACTTTAGGGATGTTATCTTTGTTTTACTCAGACCAACATGTCTGTTGTCAGCACCTTTTGTACCATAAAGGTAATCAGCTGCAGTCTTTGTCAGAGGATTATTCTTGGAAGTCTTTGTCTTTGGAGAATACAGAGGAGAATCTTCGAAAACCTTTGTTCTTCAGAAGCTTTAATGTCTTCGGAAGCTCTGAAGCTTTAAACCTGTTAAGTGTTGGCCTTCCGAAATAGTTTGTCTTGTACAACTTTCGGTAGGAGTGAGTTATCCTTCGGAAGCAATGCTGCTTCCGAAGAGTAACTCCTTACTTCCGAAGGCTGTTTGTTTCTGTAGAGTCTGGTACTTAGACAAATTAGAAGTTTGGTGAGCATCAACCTTTATTAGTCTTTACAATATATGTGTAGGCCCTCCATGAGTCAAAGTAAAATTGCACTAATTTTAACGTTATTTTACTTATTTTGTGAAAATAACGTTAAAAGTATTGGGATGACTAACCTCAAACGACAAATTTGAGCCGGGGACTCTTTTGGAGCAGCCTCTCTATCCCAACTGGGATATGGGTAAAGTTTGTGTCAATCTTTTCTCCCAGACCCTACTGAACAGTGAGAATATACTGGGTATGTTTATTTGTTTATTCTATATTATACCATATTAACGTATATGGTATACTAACAAAAATACAACTCACATTCTATACAAATATGTTGTACAACTCACAAATATTGAGCTGATATTCGTACACGACATATATTAATATGCCACATAGATTTTTTTTTAATTTGTTAGTTTATATGAGCTTGTGTATTTGTGAGGTTTATTCAGTATATCTCTTCATTACTGGTCTTAAATAAGAAATCAGTGAATTTCTTAAGGAATATCATAATATAGGAAGCAATTTAACATTGAAGGAAGCGTTTTCTTTGGCAAGAATACAAGAAACTTCTCTGAAGTTGGATTCAACTAGAATGAAGCAAAATCAATTTACAAATTGGGCTACTATAGAAGAAACACCATCATATTATGAGGTAAGTACATGTGTTCTACACCAAGAATGTATTTCTAGTGTCTCTATTGATGGTGACAAAGGTCTTGAATCACAATTCATACTAGTTGAGACTGCACCCTATGTGTTTGATGAAATGCCAAAAAGCATTGGGAATAAGATTCAAGAACCTATTGATGTTGAGGTATTAGAATTTCAAGAAGAATCTAAAAATGAATCAGTTCTTCCATTCAATAATGTTGGAGAAATTGGCAAAGATGTAGCGACACATGAAATATTTGAAGTTAATCAACAAGATTTTATTGATGTAAGTAATCCTATTCTCCAACATCAAAGTAGTTCTAGTGTCTCTATTGATAGCATAATAAATTTCCGATCATGTTTTTCATTTAAACGCACAAAATTCAAAGTTGGTCTCAAAGAGTTTGATAAAATGCCTATTAAGATGAACATTTATGGTAATTCTGTTGATTTGTTCAACAATCAAATGAAACTTGAATATGTCTACAATTACATGGAAAGGTATGATAATCATGGACTAGACCAATTGTTGTTGATGTTTAAGTACAAGAAAAAAAACCCTCAAAACAGTTACAAGGTATGTTTATTCGGGACTCATGGAGCATACAATATGTTGGCAAAAGTCCCAAAAGACGTAACAAACTGTATTGTGAAATCAAGAGTTGTGAGCTGCTCACAAAAAAGCATCTTGAAGGATGGTGTGTTGTTGGGTCATAAGGAGGAGGAATTTGATTCAATTGTTGGATTTCATTTGGTTCCTCAATTTGCTTGGGAAGAAGTGATGGTAGTGGCAGGTGTTCTTTGTGAAGGTAAAAAAAAAAGACACATGGAGGACAAATATGTAGCAATCTGACTTCAAGTGCTTATTTCTTGTTAATATGGATTGAGTTTAAAATTGATGGTAAGCACATTGTTTTAAAGGTTCTAATAAACATCATGGTCTATGAAAGATGTAATGTTTCAATGAAAAACATATTGAAATGGGATGGTTTATCAGTTGGTTTCATAGAGAAAGACATGTTTAAGGATGTGAATTTAGCTTTTCAAGATGATGTGTTGAAGATGCTTGATTTTCAATTAAAGGGGTTCGTATTTGAATTACAATATAAGACGGTTTCACGAATCGGATGGACAGTCAACTACTTTTAGGCTTCCAATTATCTAGTATGATACGGATCAGTTTGCTTGGGATTGGAAGTGAACATACCAATTCATCAAATTTTTCTTAGAGAAGTCTTTGTGAGTTTCATGTCCCATTATCCAATAAAAAAAAATCTTAGTTGAACTTGCTTCAATATATTTGGTGCATTGTTGAGAAGTTATGAATTTAAAATATTTAAATTGAGGTTCAAGAAGCTGCTTTCTTTGTCCTTTGAATCCCTATCCTGCTTTCTTTTCAAAATTGCATTCTTGAGGACAAGAATGTTTAAAGGAGGGAGTATTGTTACATATCATTTGCAATTAATACATATTAGACAACTTGTAATAGTTAAGGGTTAGTTTTGTAATAGTAGGCATAGTTGGTTAATCTCTTAGCTCACATATGTACTTAAAGTGACATGATGTAATAAGAAAGGTAGTGATTGATTTGAGAATTATCTTCTCTTCTCTGTTGATTCTTCTTCTTCTTTAATCTTTCACTCCTTGTGTTCTTGATTACCATTTCTCTACGTAACACACTTTTAGACGCCGCTTTAGACTTTAGACGCCATTTTTCTGTACTTTTTGTAAACATACGGGCCCACATGTCGGCGAATTTGTCGGGGTCTAAATGGGTAAAGGTGGGCAAAAAAACAGGTTTGGGTTTTCAAACCGATTTCAAACCGGTTCCATCCAAACCGGTTCCCAAACCTGTCCGAACCGCCGGTTTGGGATAGGTTTGACATCCTCATCACCCAAAGCGGTTTCCAAACCGGTTTCAACCCTTCCAAACCGGTTTCAAACCTATCCAAACCAGTTTTATAGATTTGACATCCTCATCTCGCCAAACCGGTTTGACCATCCGTTGGCCAAACCGCTTCGGTTCTCAAACCGAACCGGTTTGGAGAAAAAAACCGGTTTGTGCATCCCTATAAATGAGTGTCTTAAGACCACTTTTATACCGGCGTCTTAGACGCCACTTTAGACGTCGTGTTTACAAAAAGTACAGAAAAAGGACATCTAAAGTGGCGTCTAAGACGCTGGTAGAAAAGGGATCTTAGACACCCATTTAGACCCTAACAAAGCCGTCGATATGTGGGCCCCTATGTTCACAAAAATTACAGAAAAATGGCGTCTAAAAAGCATCTAAAGCTGCGTCTTAGACACCGGAATTTAAGTGATTAGTTTGGCAAAAAGGTGGTTAACAATGACTAGTTTGGTAATTTTCCCTTTTAAGAGTGAGTTATTTTATTCCCCTATATATATTTACGATAACCGAATAACTACATCTTATTACTTTGAGGCTCACATTAATTACATTAATTAAAAAAGAAGAAAAAATCTACGCCTTTAGATTTACTTTAATGTATGTAGTTATTCGTTTATCGCAATAAGAAAGTGTTAACAATTAATTATTCTCATATATATATGTGTGTGTGTGTATATAAGAGAACATTTTTATAAAAACTATATACAAAATTTTGTTTGATATATATATATATATATAATTTTAAAAAATTACGTATAAAAAAATCAAATCCGATTAGTATCGACTATCGACTACATGAATAACTAAATTGAGTAATGGCTATGACGATAAACTAAATGGGCTGGATAGTTATAACTGGGCAAGACAATGGTTGGGTCATTTTTCGATTACTATGGCTTTAGGACTTAGGAGTTCATATGAGTATATGACAGGGCCCAAAGTGCCCAAACAATAACCAAAGTGCCCAAACAATAAGGGAATTATAAAGAATAATCATGACTCACCATGAGCAGGGGTGCGCGAACCTGGTTTTTCTGAATCGGTTCTAGTTTTTTTTTGAACGGAAAAAAAAAAAGACTAGAACCGGTTCTAGTTAACAAAGTCAACAATCGGTTCTGGTTAAGTTCAAGTTTTGATGTTTTTGGCTGGTTATAGTTCCGGTTTTGGCCGGGTTAAAGTGAAAACGGTTACGGGGACTGTTATGATATCTCTTAGAAACCGGAACCACATTTACCCCCAGGTTCGGAAATGATCGGGTCCGGTTCAAAGAGCCGGAACTAGAACTGGTTTTTTTCGCCCACCTTTAGCCATGACTTAAACAACTGAATATAAGGAGTCGCAAGTCGGCAACAGTTTTCTAAAAAAATTATATTATTTATCACACGACAGTTTTTTTAGGGGCTCGCCGGCTCGGTATGGATTTTGAGATAACCTCTTGGGCCTTGGCTCTTGGACAGTGGTTGTACGATTGTACGAAGAAATAAAAAAAATGGTCCATCCAAAATCCAACTTTTGTATAGTTTACTAATTAAGGTTGTGTGCATAAATTTTTTGATATGTATAAATGTAAATTAAAATAAAATAAGTTATTAATATTAAAAAAATTATACATGTGTTGATTATATAAAAATGATTGAATGCATTACTCCTACTTTTATGTTAGGCTTTAGATCCTATTTTATGTATGAGCTTATGATAATCATTTTCCTAAGAACCGTAAAAATTTCGGACATAATGTCAGTGATAGAGGTGCACAAATCGGGTTTTTTTGGAATCAGTTCTGGTTCCAATCGGTTCCAGTTCTGGTCAACAAAGTCAATATCCGGTTTCGATTGGTTCCGACCGGTTCCGGTTCTGGTTTTGGCCCGTTCCGGTTCGGGTTTTGGGTGGGTACAGGTGGAACTAGTTCCGGTTTTCCCGGTTCCAGTTCCGGTTTTAATTTGTCTAAAAACTGGACCATTTGTACCCATCGGTTTGGGTATGACCGAGTCCGGGTCCGGTTTTTTTGCCCACCTCTGGTCAGTGAAAATATTGGGTTTATATGAACTTAATAACTTATTGTAAAAAATTAACAATTAAACAATAATTGTGATAAAAATAAATAAATAATAAAAATAAACAAAAGATAATGTTACATGAGCATGTAGATATAGTTTTTTATTAGCTTTAAATATAAATGAGACAATAGCAATCAGATAATTGGTAATGAGTTTAGTTAAAAGATATGTAAATATTAAATAACTTGAAATAAATCAAATGTTAATAAGAGAGCATGCGCAAACTAAAACAAATTTTTTTTTTAAATTAGTTATAAGCTTTTATCTAAAAAACTACACACACACATATATATATATATATATATATATAAATACATATTTTTTTTTTGCCGTTCAAAAAAAAAACATATTTTTTTTAAAATTTCACGTCACCTAAAAATAAGCCCTATGTAATCGCCCACTTTATAGATGCAAGAGCCGCCCTGATAATCATGTTGTGCATAAGTCATGGTCATTTCTTTGTAAAGAGATTCTATTTATAATTATTATTATTTTTTTAACGACAAAGATTATATCCTCATAAACTACTCCAAACTAATTACAACATTGTATGGATTATAACCCATGACCTCCCATCTAAAAGGCAAAGCTTCTACCTAGTAAACTAGTCCAACATTGGCATTTATAATTAATTAATTAATCTTGCTGCAGCCTTTGCGGTTGATGGATTTTGATATATTTGGATGATGTGAACGGTGCCCAAATAGGGTCTCTTAGTTACACACATTTTTTTAACTTAACATTTCATAAATGCTATATGTATGGTATATGCTTATAAATAACGTATTATCCTATATGATACACATTGATCTGGTAATAATCGATCTTGTATGCATCATATATAAGACCTATACACAACATATAGACATATATGAAACGTATTCGAGACCAATCATTGATGATAAGAAATATTGACAATTAATAATTGATCACCTTATACACCTCATATATATACCTCATATATATGAGATGTATAAAACCTTAAAATTTGAGAGTTAGGTGCATAATATGACGCTTGAAATATTGTATTTTTTTTATTAATTAATTAATCTTGTTGCGAAAGTTGTTAAGCTTTTGTATCGTTCTTTTTATTAAATATAATATATATCTATATCTATATATCCTAATAAATAAAAATATCTATGTCTATATATATATATATATCTATTATAATAAATAAAGGTTTATAAGGACACATGTCATGTTCTTAGAACACCTCACATTTGGTTTCCCTCATCTCTCTCTCATATTAAATACATTTTATTATAAATATACTTTTTTTACATTATTAAATTAAAAAAAATTAATGCATTTAAAATATATTTTTTAAAAACATACTTTTTAACAAAAATCAAATTATTATAAAATATACAATTTTTAATTTTTTTTAATTGAAATGTTTAAAGAAACAAACTTTGAAAAATGTAATGTTTAAAAGTAATACAATTATTACTTAAAGTATAAATTATACCAAATTTTAATGATATTTCATACTAGAATTTATATTTTCATTTATTATTATTTATTATATTTTTTCTATTCAACCCGTGTAATACACGGGATATTAAGCTAGTATCCTAATAAATAAAAATAATTTTGGACACTTGTCGTCATTTTATGACATCTAAATTTTGTTTTTTCCGCTTCTCTCTCCTTTCTAATTATCTATATTTATTATTTAGTTAGAAAAAATAATTAATATATTATAAATTAATTGTATTAAGATGAAATTAATTATGAAGCTTTTAAATAAACATATATTTTTATTTAACAAATTATATATAATTCTTTGAGTTTAATCAAACTCAAATTATATTTATTAATATGTTTTAAAATAAATATTAATGATACTAATTGTTTTTATGAGTGATTTTAGAATTTTTTTTTAAAAAATTTAATATAAATGGTATGTTGAAAACAATAAAAAGTAAGTAATTAGGAAAAAAACAAGTTTTATGTATTAATATAAATTTTAAGTCAGGTTAATTTTAGTGTGCTAAATAAGAAAAGTATACGTTTATCAAATTAAAGTTTAATAACTACATTACTTAAAAATAATAACCCATAGTTGAAAAAAATTAAAACGTAATTTATAAGTATACATCAAATTTTTTTAAACATATTTTGATGATATTTTGTATTAACAAATTGTATTATATTTTATATAACTTGTATAAAAAATTAGTTTAGTTAAATTATGCAATATACATGCTTTTTAGTTACATAACTTTTTGTTACTAGATATGTATGTATAATATTTTTTTCAACACGTATAATACACGAGATTTTAACCTAGTTTGGTTAATAAATACAAACATAAATATTATCCATATTCTATCAATTAAAAATAAATATTGTATTTTAGTAAATTATATTTTATCTTAAAATATAATTTTATTATTCTTAAATCTTCCATATTTATTTTCTTTATAATTTTATATCTTCATTTACTCTTATATCAAAATATTAAATTTATTCAATACAAAAGAGTTTTTAATATATATAGTTCAATATAAATAAATAAGCAAAACATGTGGTATCATCATACTAAAAGTAACTTCAAATAAATCAACATATAAAAAAATAAAATACAAAATTTATTTCCATGACCCAACTTGCCTCCTCCAAACCTGACTAATATGACATGAAAAGCAAATGGGGTGTGAAACTACCAACCCCCCTACAATCTTTTTTATTTTTTTTAAAAAAAAACATATATATGAAGATTCATGCATTTTGTATGAGACATAATAAAAGGTAAAGGCAACTATTAATTTATGGTGTGCATAGACTTTTGACACATCCAAAAATGCATGCATTTGGTGTCCTAATTCTTGACAAGATGCCTTCAATTGACCATCAAACACATCATTATCTTATTCTCATGCCCCCTAACTTCTAAACATTCTTAACATGCCCAACCATATGTGTTTTGTTTGAATTATAAATCAAAACAAAACTACTCATGTAATATCATACATTTTGGTTTTTGTTCAAAACTTGGAATTTAACACTAAAGTTGAACTAATTCGTGTTATACATCTTCTAAATGTGATTTATTTTTAAATGACATTAAATGTTACTAATGAAAATATTTTTTTAATTGATTTACATGAAAAAAACAAATGAAAAGAAAAAACTTAAAATCAGAGAAAATTGTGTTTGATCCTTAAAGATAAACTAAGGGGTGGCTAATTAAAAGTTCATATCAATTTTTTTTAATATTTTTTTGGAGTTAACTGAAGTGTGCCTGTGTGTATAAAAGATAATATGAAAACCCACTTGAGTTGTGAAAGTTCGCTGTAAAATTTGATTTTTTTTGTAAGGTATGCAATATATATATATATATATATATATATATATATATATATATATATATAGGGGATGGAAGTAAATATAACTCTCTTTAATTTGTTGCGTTAACCCGAAATAACCTGTTAAGATCAAACTAAATCTTTGTTTTTTAACATTATTGTAAACACTTTTAAAATACTTTTTTATTTTATGAGTTTGCGTAAATTCATCGTCGTTTGAAAGTTAACATCGTTGAAAATTTTGGGTTAAAAACACTGACAGTGGTATAAGTTAAAAAATTACAACGATGTTAACTTTCAAACGACGATTAATTTACGCAAACTCATAAAATAAGAAAGTTTTTAAATGTGTTTACAATGATGTTTAAAAAATCAAAGATTTGGCTTGATCTTTACGGGTTATTTCTGGTTATTGCATATTTAGTGGGTTATATTATTATCCTTTTCCTATACATACACACACACACATAGGGAGAGTATCAAATGTTAACCCTCCCTTATAGCGTTAACCCGTTAACCTTGGCAAAAAAACTTTGAATTTTTTTTCATGGCCTTTATTATACATAAATAGGGAGTTTATTGTGACATCCAGTACCTGATCGTCCCGCAAGTCTGTACGGTACGTGTACTTTCACTTTTACTGTGTGTAAATACAATGTTATGAACAGTGTTTGTGATAACAGAATTCAAAATACAAGAAACAGTTGTACGTATTTATGTGAAAACTTAAATACCGTAAGTACAACTCATGATAAACAATAGTTGTATGTATTTAGGTAAAAACCTAAGTACAATTAATACAACGAACCAAGAGAAACAACAGTATACAAGTAAACAACAAAAAACATGTCGGTTGCGATCTGATATCCATAGATGACAGGAATCAGATGGCTGATAAATCAGTACGAAAACAATGTGAAAACAGGAAGTCTAGTTGAGTCCGTCAGTGAGGAAACATAATTCAAGACACAAATGCAGTATTATTTCAGAATAGCGAACTGACAGTATGTTTGCGTGGGTGACGATTCACACAAACATATCTGTGAGTTTAACGTCCTGAAATAATGACTGAAAAGTAGAAAACAAAAGTCAGAAATCCCCAACCATCGTCGTGTTCGTTCGGGTGACGATTCGAACGAATAATCGCGAAGGTGACGCGATCTGACGAAACGAAACCGATAAACGATACGAACGATAAAATAATTTAAGAAAAATAAATACAAAACATTTATCAGGAATCACACCCTTTAAAATAATTAAAATTAATCCTTTTTATTTAAAATGCGTAAAAATACGCGTTACGTTCCGGATGCACAACGGAGACGAAAACCGAGCAAACGAAACGAACCCGAACACCATCGGGGTATTTAAAGCATTGAATGAGGCTTTCTTCCTCATTTTTACACTCCTACTCTCTCTCTAAACCCTAAATCCGGCTCCTCTCTCTCTAACTTCTCTCTACCATAACTCATTCAAAACTCAACCAAATCACTCCATTCTTGAACCAAATCGAAGCTACAAACGTTCTCTACAAGGAAGTACAACCGATCTGGAGATTTTGTCCAGCCAAACTCGAAATAAAGAAGCTTGAAGGTTCGGAAAACTTAGGGTTTTCACTTTTGTTTTTTGCACTAGTCTTTAACCGGTCTTAGATCCATCACAACGCACCCTATACCTTTGGGGATCTCTCATCGCGTAGCACTGACCTGGGACCAGCTTAGATCCAGTGAAAATGATGATGAACAGTAGCAGGTCGCTAAGGAAAGTAAGGTTGGCCGAACCTCGACCGGCCGAACCTGCTATCCCCACGAGTCTCTGCTGCGAACCTACATCTGAACGAACCTTCTGAGACACTAAGCTACGACCTAACCGAACCTGCATGCTCACGAACCCTAGGCTTGCCGAACCAGCACCATTAGTCGAACCTCTCATCACCAGCCGAACCTGTGGGCTGCCACGAACCCTTGATCAGCCGAAGCTCAAACCCTACGAACCTAGCATGGCCGAACCTTCATTGTCACGAACCTTGGGAGGCACGAACCTAGCATCACAAATGGGAGCAGCCGAACCTTGGTGCGAGGCGAACCATTTAGTGGTGAACTTGAGTTGAACAAACCTAGAAAGGCCGAACCTATGGTCAAGGCCGAACCCCTATTTGTTGCTTATAGGTTCGCTGATCCCACTTGGTTACCCAGTTGCATTGATTCAGCCAACAGTACCACCATCCGGCCAAGAGCCCTAAGTCATGCAAGTTTTTCGGCCCAACAGGTGGCCCCCACCTGCACACGACTCAAATACATCAACCGGCCCAAAACACTTATTCAGCCCACACACTTAATTCAGCCCAATTCAATCCTTCGGCCATGGTATTGAAACAACCACAATCCATTTGGCCCAAAACGTTCGGCCTATATACATACACTTGGGCTACGAAATTCTATTGGCCCACATTACCCATTCGGCCCATATGATAAGGATACAAACTAATAGGTTGAACCAATTAAATGTTTATAATATACATGGGATTGGTAATACATTACTACAAAGGTGGTAATAATTGGACTAGACAAATCATGCAAAAACCTAAAACTTTAATCTTTGAAGTTTTAGCTAAGGACTTCAAGAAGGATAAAACAAATGGAACAAGGATGGTACAAATTCAATTGCAAAATATTAAAGGTTTATAACTTCTAGTCTTAAACCTAAGTTGTGAATTTGCAAACAATAAAAGGGTTTCAATATTACACTTCATATAAATAAACGAGGCCAAACAATGACCGAGACTCCCAAGTGTTAGCCAACGTTAGGGCTAACACACATCTATACACACTCAAGTACACACAACTTACACTTACAAGTTACATGCAACATGAAATCAATACAGGATCGTGAATACACAACAAGTACAATCAAGAGCGCGTGCATATTTTTTGTCTAAGCTAAGTCAACCACTTCAACAGCAAGGTGAGTTCATACGCCCCCTTTTCTAATCTTAATTGATTATAAACTCTCGGGGCTGAGAAACATGCTTAACTTTTATTTACTTAAAAGTTTTATGTTTAACATATTGCTTATGCTTTGTTTTAGATAATATTGCTTGACTTATTATCGTTTATCATTGTATGCATGCTTGTATGATCATGATATGACAGAACAACTAAGATGAATATGATAATATAACTTCATAAATCATCAACACAATAGAATAATATAGTTGTAAGATTATATCTTATAACATTAAATTATTCTTACTACAATAAACATTGAGATTATCACAAGTGAACAAGATGACAAGAACAACAACAAATAGTATCAACCACCTGAGTCAACTAAGTGTTGTAAGAATGGTTCCTACAACACTGTAGTGGCAACATGGTGATTATATGGAACAACTAGAATGATAAACATGATAACGTATCTTCATGATAGCAACATCATTCACACGACATCTAATATTGTTTAATAAGACTATATCTTATATTATTAGCAACAATGGGAATACACAACATTGAGAACAAACAACATTGGTGAACACAATACAATTGATTGCTATTGAACTGTCTGTATTATATCATTTCAATCATGTGCCATATATTCAAGTTTCATTGTAAGTCCCTTATCAGAATCGTTTACCAGTTAATTTAGTGGGATCTAAACCGACGATAGCATAGTGGTACCATAGGTTTGACAAACCTTCGGCGAGTGAGGTTGGTATGTTAATCGTAACATCAATTGGCCGGTAACGTATGACCGGTAACAGGGCGACGATCAGTCAGGTTTGGTAAACGACACATGGTGATATCATTCGACAATGATATTGTAATTAATCCATCGCTTCTTGTTGACTAGTAAACTGAGGAATTTATTTTCTCTCATGTCGTATTGCTAGTAACAGTTCGATGAGGTCTATGGTAATACAAAGTGGTAGAGGTAAATCGGATGCATTGTAATCTGATTACGTGAGGATTGCAATGGATTCCTTTTAGGCTCTATGCACTTCAAGATGAGAACAAATATCAATTGGTTAACAATCACTCTTATTATTTAAAAGTGATTAATAGTTAACCCCACAAGAAATAGAATAATAACAAGGATCAGATTAAATTAATCTAATCTCCTTAATACACAAAGGGTTTATCAATACTTCGGTTTGATAACTAAACCCCTCATATTATATTATTCTACATATGATTAAATGGGTGATGAATACAAACGGACGGTTGAAATGAAAATGGGGATCCATAGTTGTATTGCAAGTGGTATTAAGTTCTATTAGATATGTGGTGGGATGTTGGCTGGGGCTTCGTTCCCATACATATGCCCTATGTATAAGCATAGCTAATAGGATGAGATATCACTTGTAAATATAACTATGGAAAGGCCATTGTGTGAACGGGTGAATCAAACAACTTACAAACAAGTATGACATTGTGATTGTGTATGTGAACATTTCAAGGCTTTCAAATATCAAACTTATGAACTCACCAACCTAGTGTTGACTTTGTTTAAATGCATGTTTTTCTCAGGTGACGAACATGTTTAGTCACCAGACATACATGGACATAGATAGTGGACTTTAAGAAGGCCTAGCTACTTTTTGGTGTTGCATACTTTTGAATGACAGAACAGTGAATCATCTTTTGTATATCTTGTACAGTTACAAGATATAAACTCATTGATTCTTTTGATTAGATTTACTTAGTTAAATTATGAGGAAACAATGTAATTTAACTTTGTAATTCTATTTCATTGTCATATTAGCATTTCTCATTTATTTATCATGTGCTATGTAAACAATCTGATCATTTCGATTATCAAACGATATCGCGCCCCGAGAACTTTCCGCCCGACGGGAAAGTCGATCCAGCCCGCCGGCTCGGGGTGTGACATTTATTTTTTGTGTTTTTGTTAATTCATTACCGTTTAGAATTTAAAACAATTGTTAGTTTGGGTTACACTGCTTACATAAGCAGTGTAACCCAAACTTACACTTGATTTAAATTATAAACGATGATGAATTAGCAAAAATATAAAAAAGAAACCCCCTATTTATGTATAATAAAGGCCATGAAAAAAATTCAAAGATTCGGACATTTTTTGCCAAAGTTAACGAGTTAACGCTATAAGGTAGGTTTAACAATGGAACCATCCCCTACATGCATACATAAATACATACATACATACATACATACATACATACATACATACATACATACATACATACATACATACATACATACATACATACATACATACATACATACATACATACATACATACATACATACATACATACATACATACATACATACATACATATAAGGAGAGAATCAAATGTTAAACCATGTTTATTGCGTTAACCGAATAACTACATCTTATTACTTTGGGACCCACATTAAAATAAATCTAAAGGTATGTTTTTTTTTCTTTTTTAATTAATGTAGGACCCACTTACATTAATAAAAAAGAAGAAAAAACTTAAACCTTTAAATTTACTTTAATGTGGGCCACAAAGTAATTAGATGTAGTTATTCGGTTAACGCAATAAGGAAGAGTTAACATTCGAACCATCCCATGTATATATATATATATCAAATATAAAAGTATATTATATAAAATGAGTAAAACTGTAATAAATATATTGTTACTAATCTAATAAGAGAATACTTTTGATGACACATGATACCAAGTTTAGGGCTTCTTCAAATTTATTTTCTTGTTTTTTTTCATATTAAATAATAATAATTTTAATAATTAAATTATATAAGTAACTAGAGTTTGCCTCCAGCGCGTTGCGGTGGTACCCCTTATTTTATATGATAAAACATTATTTCAAAATTCAAAACTCAGATAACATAAACCTGTCACTACATCATAAAACTTTAACACAAAACTTTCTAAAAAAAATAGTAAAAAAATAAAACTTGTCTAAAATTATCATCATATAACATGAAACGAAAAAGTCATGTCATATCATTATGTTAATGATATTATTCGAATATAACTTTGATAATATTATCACAATTATCAAATTCAAAACTTAGAGCCACGCAAATCCTCTTCGCTGAGGGTATAACTAGGTATGTGATAGATAATTTAGATTTTAATAATATAATTTATTTAAACGTTAATTTTATCAACAAAGAAATTAGGATACTTCAACTTAATAATTCACATGAGTTTTTAGAAAATAACTTTTCAAACTCAAACTCTGATTTCGATAGTGATTATATTTCTGATGAAGACTTTAATTTTAATAGATATGAATGGACAAATTCCGATTTTACATATGACGATACAGACCAGCATTATAATTCTTAATGGAAAATAATAATTTTTCTAAATTAAAAGAAACTGAAAATTCATTAAAAATAGATAAAGATTTAATAGAATTACAAAAAAGATTATATTTTATAGAGACAAAATAATTCTTAGATTAGATAAAATACATGAATTAATAGAGTCTAATTTTAATAAAAAGAATAAAGGAACAAATAGTCTATCAGATAATAATGGGTTTCATCAACCCTTAGCCCAACTTTTATTTAATATGAAAATCCCAAAAGGCTATAAAGAAAATTAAAAAATGGATACTACGGATTCTGAGAATGAAAATTATATGATACCAGAAATAGAAAATTTGGCAACACAAATGGAAAATATGGATATGAAAAGAAATTTTGTTAATATAAAACCTAATGAAGAAAATTTTAACATAAATGATATCCCAAGTACTAGTAATAGTAAAATCCCAATAAGAAATGAATTTGATAGGCCAACTAAATGATATGCAACTATAAATTCAACAATAAAATATACAGATATTATACACCCTATCAGTTTATGACAAATGAACCTATAAATCCTTTTGGAATATGTTTAGATTTAGATTGTGTAAGCAATACTGAAGAAACAATAGATAAATGGGAAACATCCTTGAGAATAACAGTTTTTGTTAATAAAATGGATATTGAAACTTTAAAAGGTTTTTTAGAAAGAACCTTATTAAATAGTGCTTTAAGATATTGGCAAAATATACATTTTTATGTTAAGAGAACTATATTTGAAACAGATGATATTATATCTAATATAATTACAAGAGCCGTAGAAGCCTTCAGACTAGAATTTTGTGGGGAAGGAAGCATCATAAAAGACCCTGCAACTGTACAAAAATACACAACAGCCTTGTTAAGACTACAATTATGTGATATGTGTGAAATAGATAGATATATTTGTGTTTTTCAAGATTATTATTATCATATATATAATCAAGTAATGGATACCGGTAGTTTTTTACCTTTATTCTTTGGTAAAATACCAGATCCATGGGGACAAAAATTAATAAGCACTTATAACCCAGGAACAACTGATACATTAGGAAAAAGAATAACACATGTTAGAGATAAATTGAGTAAATGGTGTGGAGATGCTATATTAGCTAAAGTAAGTAAATGATTAAAAAGAAAAATATCTTTATGTTGTAATAATTCTAAAATGCCTATTATGATAGGTTGTGATAGTTCTTATTATTATAGGAAAATAAAAAGAAAATATAAGAAAAGAACTCATTTTAGAAAAAGATATTTTAAAAAACGAAAAACAAAATATTATAAAAGAAAAGGATATAAAAAGGTTTTCAAACCCACTTTTTAAAGAAAACCTTCTCCAAATGAATGTAGATGTTATTTTTGCAAAGAAAAAGGTCATTATGCATATATATGTCCTAAAAAATTCAATAAAAACCTCAAAATATTTGAAATAGATGAAGAAGTTGAAAAAATGATAGAGGATGGAGATTTTATACCAATTAATGATTTTCAAACAATAGATTCTGATGAAAGTATATTTATTTTACCGAAACTGAATATACATCATCCGAAAATGAATAAACTTAATCTAGCTACCTCTAGTAAATTAATTATTTTCTTTCCCACATATTTTCTTTTAATCTAATAGAACTCTTATTTTATTTATTTATTTATGACAGAAAACATAATAATATTAACTATATAAAAAGTGCTAACATGTATAAAAGATTTAGACATATTATTTATATGTTCTAATTAAGATTTGTTAAAATAGTTCCTTATAAATACTAAGAGTGCAAATAATGAAAAACATTTTAAGGTAAAAAGATTAAGGGTCCAACACGCTTCCATACCTTTCTTCCTTTTTGACCAAAATATCACCGGGTTATGCCAAGAGTCTTTTTAATAGGTTGTTTCAAACCAAACATGGATAAGCAGGTAACTCCTCTTTGGTTCCTTCAGTGATATCTAGCTCAACCTGGTTTTGTTTCCTATCTCCGGTGTATGGTTGGAAGTTATGATCCGCGGTTGAAACTTTCTCTTTTCAGAATAAAATATTTCTCTATAGAAACACTCAAAGAATTTACAAGGAAAGGAAGATTGTTTTATTTCATCTTGGATTTGTACAAGGTTTTTGGAAGATATTACAAGGTTTTTTGAAAAGTAAAGATACAGATTTTTTTAGATACAACAGTGAAGGCTTTTCTAATTTTTTTTTCTTGGGTGTTCCTCCATTCTTTCTACCTCCTTTTATATTCTTCTTTCTTCCAAATCTTGTTTGCTACGTGTCTTCCTATTGAATTATTGATTCTTGAATTTGGCATCTTATCCTCTGCAATCTTCATATTTATTACTCCATGTTTCTTTGTCTCCAATGCAACTTTTAGTATTTGGGGACTTGAGAAGTTAGGGGAATTGAGATTTTGTCTTTTGTAAATTGGATGTCGATCATGAACTTTTTTTTTCTTATCTATATTATTTTTAATCTTCAGATCCTTGGCTCTCTTTTGGAGAATCTATATTCATTTTGTCTTTATGGGGAGAACATGCTGGACATGTATTAATTTTATGTTCTCTATATCTGCAAACTCTTTCTTGAGCTTGAGGGCTTGATTTTATATAGCCTGTATCTAATAAATTTATTTTCATTTTTAAATAATTTATTGCAAAATCAGGAGATGTTTTAGCAGACGAAATCATACATGGAGAGTTTTTACCATCTCCTCCATATGTTCTAAAACCTTTTAAACGTGGCTTCCATAGCTGTTAAGATTATTTTTATTCCAATTGCTCTTCTATATCTAATATCATTTTCATTAAAATTATAGAAATCTTTTGTTATTGTTTTAAAAGTACATGAAAAAGATTGACTTTTTTGTATTTCAATAAAATGATAATCAGGATAATAATAATCATTGTAAAAGTCTGGTCCTGCTGATAAAAACTTTAATACCATAATATCTTTTGGAGTTATAGTTGGGTTATTTAAATAACAACTTTTTACTCCTTATCCAATCCATTTGGATTTTGGTAATCCTGATATTTCAGGAAAATCAGGTGAGGAAAGATAAATAGTATTTATTGCTCCAAAATCATACCAATATCTTATTTCCCTTGGATCAATTCTTTGGGGATAATTTAACCGAGGATAAATCCTAGTAAAATCTATATATCTTGTATATGTTTGGGAAAGATTATATAATTCTCTCATTTTTAAGGATTGTTTTTCAACAAGATTTTGTAAGTAAGGAGTTTTTTGAATTATATTTTCAAAAGTAGTTGTCTTTTCAGAAAAAGGGTTTAAAAGAAAATGGTTTTTGTTCTTCTTCATCATTTTTAAGGTCTATTGTTTGTTTTCCTTTTGATGAAGAGGAAGGGACATCCATATTTTTTTATTAAAAATTTTATTTTCATGCTATCAAATTCATTAAATTACTATTTTGTTGGTTAAGATTATAGAATGTCTTTTAACCACATCTTTTATTCTTGGAATATTATGAGGAAGATTTTCAATAATATCTATTAATTCTCCCATATCTTTTGCAATTTCTTTTACTGCCTCCATTTGCTTATCCATTACTGCAAGATGCTTATTTATCTTTTCAACAATTTCTTCCATCCCTGGTTAGAAAAGCTGCTAAAACATTTTTGTCAGGTTTAATTATTTCTATATCAAAATTATATTCAAATAAAAGGGTTTGCCACTGTCACACCCCGAGCCGGCGGGGTTGGATCGGAGTCCCCGTCGGGCGGAAGGTTCCCGAGGCGCGATATCGTGAGTGATAATCGGGATGATCAGATTGCTTACATTGCACATGATATAAATGAGAAATGCTAAATAAGATAGAATTACAAAGTTAAATTACATCATTTAGAATTTAACAATGTAAATCTATCATAAACATCATAACATATCTATCTTGTAACTATGCAAGATATACAAATATCTGAATAATGATGTTTCCAAAAATATGCAGGTCCCAAAAATACTAGGTCTTCTATCTGAAGTCCTAGTCCAAAAGCATAAGCTTCTTAATTGACCTGTTCATCACCTGAGAAGTCATGCAAAAATAAAGTCAACAAATGGTTGATGAGTTCATATAGTTTAAAGTTTGAAAATGATTTGTAAACCTCTTCCGGTAAAGACCTTAACCTCATTAACTCCACATGTAATATCCGGATCGGTATGCTTATATATAGGGCATATGTAGGGTCGAACTTACCGCCCGCCCAGCCACCGTCCCACCACATACTAATCCGTATATGACGCTGTTGTTAATGATAGTTAAGCATTTTTACCCTTCTCATTAAACCCAAAAATCCTTCTGTTCTTTGTCCCTGTAATTACAATCATTTGAAATCCATATTGATTTCATAAGTTCATCACACAATATGATCAACCACAGCAATTGTAGAAACAGTTATAAATGCTTAATTAAGTAAATAAATAAACATTTAATAAAATCTAAGTCCTAATGATTGGGCCTTGGTCAACTCGAGTGGACTAGTCTATCAATCAAGGTTCTTAGTAGTTAGGAAATTCTGTAAATATCATCAAACATATGACCTACAAATCAAACGGTCTAGCTAGGACTTCTTGAAATGTAGGATTTCTTGTTTCGTTCTTGATTCGTTGTGTTGGCATATGTTATCTCTTATATTTCCCAGATTTTCCCTTGAAAATGATTTATTGAATCGTCTGATTCTGTCACAAGATGTACTTGATTCATTGATCATGGAATACTAGATTCGTTGATCAAATGTACTCTTGATTCGTTATTCATCAAACACTTGATTTGTTGAACATCGAATATTAACTTTGCAAAGATAGTTTCGTTTGATTCGTTAAACTTCCCCACTTGTTTTGTCAAAATAGTTTCGTTTGATTCGTTGAACTCACACACTTGATTTGTCAAAATGGTTTGTTTGATTCGTTGAAATTACCCACTTGATTCGTCAAAATGTTTTGTTTGATTCGTTGAAAAGACACACTTGTTTCGTCAACATGTTTCGTTTGATTAGTTGAAATGTTTAGTTTAACCCAATTATCCACTTAAATTATAAGTAGTTGAATTTAGTAAAACCTGCATAAAATTCACCTAGATATGATTCTAGGTTAACAATTTACATATAAAAACATATGTTAAATAAAAGCATTTAAGTAAACAATTTAAATAAAACAGTTTACGCATGCTTCTCAGCCCCGCGTTTTAAAACAAAAATATTAGAAAAAGGACAATGAACTCACCTGTGTTGCTATGTAAATGTCCTATCACAAAATACGCGCTCGTTCTGTAGCTTAGGTTTCTTTAGTTCCTGAATTGTTTTAAAAGAGTTCGAATACGATAAGCATACGTATTAGTCGTCACATCTAAGACTTGGTCTCGGTGTGTGTAACTAGGTGTCCTAATACTAGGGTACTCCTATGATTTAAATCTAGCCACTCTAACTAAATCCCCAATTGTAACCCCAAATCCCATGTTAAATCAGACCAAGTTAATTTTAAATTTCATAAAATTTGGGCAGAGTTTCCTTTGTTTTTAGTGTAAATCCAGACAATTATATTGTCTATTTACAGCAATTTCCCAACAAGCTAATCATAATAAAATTTTAAGTAAAACATTTATATATAAAGCATCATTATTCTAATTTACTTAAGTCTACTAATTAATTTCTTTAGTAAAGTACCATTAACCTATTTAAATTAACATGTAACATGTGATGGGCTTAAATTTTGCTTGTTAAGCCCAATGAAGCCTCCTGTTGATCTTTATTGGATTAAATTTCCATGATTTAATCACTTCTAGATCTTTTAGTTCTTTGTTTTGCTCCCAATTATTCAATGAAAATCCCAAGGTATTCCACTTAATTAAAATGAGTGTAACTCTTAGGTTGCATCGTTAAAGTTCAAAGAAACGCTTTGTTATAAAATTGTAACTAACCTATAATTATTAGGTTAGTCTTAGTAAACTTTTCCTATGCCCATATGATTTTCCCATGTTGTTCCATTGCCCACACATATCCCATGCACATACCCAAACTTAAATTCATCCATGCATGCCCCTTATATGATCAACTTCTCATGCGAAGCTTAATTTAGTGGCCAACTAACCATTTCCTAAGTTATTAACACTAGTTTCGTTTATCCTAGAACCATATTAACCTCATTTGACCACACCTAGGTTCGACATTTTGTTTAGGGCAGCGAACCTATGGCCACATCCCTAAGGTTCGGCTGTCCAATGCTAGGTTCGTGAAGGGTTTGCCGATACAAGGTTCGCCCAACAAATTGGTTCGTGACCATCAAGGGTTTGTCCACAAGGCGTAGGTTCGGTTGATGTATGGTTCGGCTGCATGGTGGTTACAGGTTCGTTGCAGAAAGGTTCAGGTTCGTTGCAGTCGAAGGTTCGGCCAATGTCAGTAGGGTTCGGCCCAACAAGGCTCGCTAGAAACATAAGGGTTCGTGAATCAGGGTTCGGTGCAGGTGTAGCGCAGGTTCGTTGCAGCAACTTCCCATGCTGGTGCAGGGTTCGTTGCAGGTCAGCAGTAGGTTCGTTGCAGACTCAAAGGTTCGACTCTATCCCTTGGAAGGTTCGGCCACTGGAAACGAACCTATAGCAGCTCTCAACCTCACGAACCTGTGATACGAATCCCATTTCGACCCTAACCTGTTACAATTTAGTTTCCAATGTGTCTAGGTTGTTCCTATGTATATATCTATGTGTTTTGTGAGTGCTTAGACCGATTAAAACATCAAATGAGAAGGGTTTCGTGACACCCATGCTTAAGCCGAATTTAAACTCAAATATTACCTCAAATTTAGTGGATGAATGTCTACAAATCTTGTACTTCTGTGATCTACACACCGAGAGGATCGTATTGACTCTACGAGCACTCGAATCCGTTAAAAAATGGTTGAGATCTTCTAGAGAGAAAGTGGAGATATATTTTCTAGAGAGAGAAGGGGAATGGACGAAAATGGGGTGAGGAAATGGGTCTTGGTGGTGGTTGTTGGGTCATAAATTACTCCATTAATGGGTGGAAACACCCGGTCGTTCGATCTCATTCGGTTTCGCGTAAAATGCCGGTTCGTGAGGTTTTCGCGATGAAACGACACGGTTTATAAAAATAGAATTTATAGATTTAATCTAAGTGGTTATTCCTAGTAAACTAACTAATATCTTTTATTTATTTTAAATTTTAAAATATTAATTTATATTTAAATCGAAACGTACGGTCATCGCGCGTATTCGTTCGAATCGTCACCCGTACGAACACGACGATAACTATACTTTTCAATCTTGTTTTCTAATTATCGGATATCATTTAGAACGTTAAACTGTCAGATTTATTCGTACAGATCGTCACCTATACAAAAAACCCATCAATTTAGCATCCACATAACAACATCCTTGTATTTTGTTCTGTAAAGTCTCACATACGTTTATACATAATAACATCCTATCACATAATCACATGATGGTTCTGTGTTGCCTGATAATTATCTGACTCAAGAACCATCGTTCAGAACTTTGTTTCTGTTAAATGTTTATGAACTTGTTGTTTGACAACACAAAATGATAATGACAACTGATATTAATATGAAATGTACTGAAATGTATATGGTTCGTACCTGTTTACTGTTCATGTTCCTGTTGCGATCACTGTTCCAGTGACGGTTCCGGCATTGATGTTACAGCCACCTTATAAGTCTTTTGTATTCTGGTTTAGAAGGTAAACTATTTTTTATAAAGGCTTTTACTTGAGTATTATTTGTTCTTAATAAGAATTTAGTTGGTAATAAAAAATAATAAAGCTTTTGACAACTTCTTATAACTGCTAATAATTTTTTTCATTTATGTGATACCTGGTTTCTGTGTCAATAAAAGTGCCAGAGCAATATCTACATATACTTTCTTTTATTTTTTCTTTATTATTAATAAAACCAATCTTTTTAAGTACTCCACTCTAGTGGTACTCAGAAGCATCTGTTTCTAATATTAATTTATCATCTTCTTTTGGTAATTGTAGTTTTGGTAAATTTTTACAAAATTATTTTATCTTTTTTACTTGATTTTGTGAATTATTATCAAAACTAAAAATCTTATCTTTCTCAAGCAGATTTTGTAAGGGTTTTCTTAAGGATGCAAGATTTTCAATAAAGTCTGATGCATAATTTAATATACCAAGAAAACTCTAAACTTGCTTTTTATCAATTAATTTGTCAGGAAAAGCTGTTATTTTTTCAATGATATGGTTTTGAAGCTCTATTCATTTTCCATCTATTTTCATTACTAAAAATTCTATTTTTGTTTGTAATAAATTAGTTTTCTTTTCAAATAGTCCTAATCCATGTTTTATGCATAAATTTATAAAAATATTAATATGCTGCAAATGTGATTTAAAATCATTTGAAAAAATCAAGATATCATCTATATATACAAAAATAAAATCATAATCTTTAAAAATAAAGTCTATTTTTCTTTGGAATATTTGTGGTGCATTTTTTTAATCCAAAAGGCATTACAAGCCATTCATATTGTCCTTAAGGAGTAGAAAATGAGTATATGTAATACTATCTGGATGCATTTTCATTTGCCAAAAACCACTTTTACAATCAAATTTAGAAAATACTTTCTTATTTCTTGTCCAATTTATTAGACTTTCTTTATGTGGTAAAAAATATCCATCAGATATTGTATTATCATTTAACTTTTTGTAATTTATTACCATCCTTACTTTTCCTCTTGTTATTTCAGCATGTTTTCTAACTAAGAAGGTAGGAGAACTATGAGGGCTGTGACTAATTCTTATTAGTTTTAAATTTAAGAGTTCTTTTATTTGAAGGCTGAATTCTTTTTGATCTTCAGGATTATATCTCATTGGTTTTACCCTTATTTCTTTGTCTTTATCTTTCATTTCTAATTTTGTTGTTATTTGATTTTTACTCCACTATTGTAGTGGATTTTCTGCGTAACATTGTTTTAATTTATTTTTTATTGTTTCAATATCAAAATCTAATTTTCTTAAATTCACTTGGTATGATAAGGGTTCATCTTTTAGATACTCTAGAATTGGTATTCTTTTTTCAAAAATTGGATTTTGTCTGTATCTTATATCACCATGCTGGCTTGCGCGATTTTTAAAATTAATTGGGAATTTTCTTCCATATGCATTTTTTATTCTTTTAACTACTATTAAATTATGACATGGGGGTTTTTAGTCTTACTTCAGAGGTTATTGAACGTGAAAACTTAAAGAAAGAACTTGATTGCGGTATGGAGAAGCATTTGGAAACAAAACCTGATGGACTTGTTTACTTCAAGGATCGTATATGGATCCCTGCAGTAGATGAGTTAAGGAAACTTATTTTTGATGAAGCACACAAGACCAAGTACTCTGTGCATCCCGGTGCTGATAAAATATACCAAGACTTACGTGCATTTTATTGGTGGCCGGGTATGAAGAAAGACATAGCTGAGTATGTTGGTCGATGCCTTACGTGTGCTAAGGTGAAGGCGGAACACAAGAGACCGTCAGGTTTACTGGAACAGCCTGAGATTCCACTGTGGAAGTGGGAACAGATAGCTATGGACTTTGTCACCAAGCTACCCCGCACTTCCAGTTTCGATATCATCACATTTACCATCGACTGTGGAAGATGGGAATAGATAGATCACACATTTACCATCGACTTGTTGCCGATGGAGTTGGGCAGTTTCGATATCATCGTGGGGATGGATTGGCTCTCACTCAATAGAGTTGAAGTCATCTGTTCAGAAAAGCTACTTCGGATTCCAGTAACGGATGATCGTGTATTGGAAGTTCGTGGGGATCAAGCAAAGCGAAACGTAAAGATCATATCATGCATAAAAGCGCGTAAGTGTCTTCAAAAGAAGTGCATAGCTTTCTTGGCTCATGTGGTGGAGAAAGAGAAAGACAAGAAAACGATACAAGACGTACCGATAGTGAGAGAATATCCTGAAGTATTTCCTGAGGATCTACCTGGTTTGCCTCCTGTGCGACCGGTAGAATTTCGTATTGATCTGATTCCAGGAATTATCCAACCAACTACAGGAGCTGCTTGATAAAGGTTTCATCCGACCGAGCTACTCACCTTGGGGAGCTCCGGTTCTGTTCGTGAAAAAGAAGGATGGATCTTTTCGTATGTGCATAGACTACAGAGAGCTAAACAAACTAACCATTAAGAATCGGTATCCATTACCGAGGATTGATGATTTGTTTGATCAATTGCAAGGAGCTCAATATTTTTCGAAGATCGATCTGCGTTCAGGATACCACTAGCTCAGAGTGCAAGATGAAGACATACCGAAGACGGCGTTTCGTACCAGATACAGGCATTATGAGTTCATGGTGATGCCTTTTGGTTTGACGAATGCACCCGCGGTCTTCATGGATCTTATGAACCGTGTGTGTAAGCCGTATTTAGATCAATTTGTTATTGTTTTCATTGATGACATTTTGATCTATTCTAAAAGTAAAGCAGAACACGAGCAACATCTTAGAACGATCTTGGAACTGTTAAAGGAGGAGAAGCTCTATGCCAAATTCTCTAAGTGTGAGTTTTAGTTAAAAGAGGTTCAATTCCTAGGTCATGTTTTTAACAGTGAAGGAATACACGTTGATCCTGCCAAGATCAAGGCAATAAAAGATTGGGACACTCCGAAGACACCTACGGAGATGCGTTCTTTTCTAGGCTTAGCAGGCTATTACAGAAGGTTCATCTCGAACTTTTCTAAGATAGCTCTGCCACTCACGAAACTAACACAGAAAAGCGAGCCGTTCGTTTGGGAACAAAAGCAAGAGGAAGCCTTTCAAACATTGAAGCAAAAGTTATGTGATGCCCCGATTTTATCTCTCCCAGATGGTTGTGATGACTTTGTTGTGTATTGTGATGCATCCCATCAGGGACTTGGCTGTGTACTTATGCAGCGAGACAAAGTTAGTGCGTATGCCTCGAGACAATTAAAGATTCATGAGAAGAACTACACTACTCATGATCTGGAGCTGGGAGCTGTGATATTTGCCCTAAAGATCTGGAGGCATTACTTATATGGCACTAAGTGTACCATATTTACTGGCCACAAAAGTCTGCAACATATATTTGATCAGAAGGAACTCAACATGCGACAGCGACGTTGGGTTGAACTTCTGAATGACTATGACTGTGTAATCAAGTACCATCCAGGCAAGGCAAACGTTGTAGCTGATGCCTTGAGCCGGAAGGAACGAGTCAAACCCTTGCGAGTCAGAGCAATGGGAATGACTGTGCAGACAAGCTTACACGACAACATCATACAAACACAACAAGAGGTTATTGAACGTGAAAACTTAAAGAAAGAACTTGATTGCGGTATGGAGAAGCATTTGGAAACAAAACCTGATGGACTCGTTTACTTCAAGGATCGTATCTGGATCCCTGCAGTAGATGAGTTAAGGAAACTTATTTTTGATGAAGCACACAAGACCAAGTACTCTGTGCATCCCGGTGCTGATAAAATGTACCAAGACTTACGTGCATTTTATTTTTGGCCGGGTATGAAGAAAGACATAGCTGAGTATGTTGGTCGATGCCTTACGTGTGCTAAGGTGAAGGCGGAACACCAGAGACCGTCAGGTTTACTGGAACAGCCTGAGATTCCACTTTGGAAGTGGGAACATATATCTATGGACTTTGTCACCAAGCTACCCCGCACTTCCAGTGGACACGATACCATTTGGGTTATCGTTGATCGATTAACTAAGTCTGCTCATTTCTTGCCGATGCGAGAAACTTACTCAATGGATAAACTAGCGAAGCTTTACATCAATGAGATAGTGGTACGCCATGGTGTGCCATTGTCTATCATATCAGACCGGGATAGCAGATTTACATCAAGGTTCTGGCAGTCATTACAGAAGTCTCTGGGGACGCAATTAAACTTGAGTACAACTTATCATCCACAAACGGATGGTCAAAGCGAACGTACTATTCAGACCCTAGAGGACATGTTGAGAACTTGTGTTCTAGACTTTTGTGGCAACTAGGACTCTCATTTGCCACTAATTGAGTTCTCCTACAACAACAGTTATCATAGCAGCATTGGTTGTGCCCCATTCGAGGCCCTTTATGGTCGAAAATGCCGGTCACCGATCTGTTGGTCAGAAGTGGGAGACAATCGTATCACGGGGCCAGAACTTATTCAAGAAACTACAGACAAGATTGCTCAGATACAACAAAGACTACAAGCGACACGAAGCAGACAAAAGAGCTATGCCGATAAACGGCGTAAGCCATTGGAATTCCAAGTGGGAGATCGTGTTATGCTTAAGGTCTCTCCTTGGAAAGACGTAGTTCGTTTCGCGAAGAAAGGCAAACTAACACCACGATACGTGGGACCGTTCGAGATCATTGAACGTATTGGCCCTGTGGCGTACAGATTGAGCTTACCGGATGAACTTAGTGGTGTACATGACGTGTTTCACGTCTCAAACTTGAAGAAATGCTTAGCCGATGAAACTCTTATCATACCAGTTGAAGAAATTCAATTGGATGAACACTTACGTTTTGTAGAAAAACCGTTAGAGATCATGGATCGCAAAGTCAAGAAACTGAGGCGAAGCCGTATTCCTATAGTTAAAGTTCGTTGGAACTCAAGGCGCGGACCCGAGTTTACTTGGGAACGTGAAGATCACATGAAGAACAAGTATCCCAAACTCTTTGCCGAGGAAGTCGTACCGAATAACGAGTCTTAAATTTCGGGACGAAATTTCTCTAACAAGGGGAGACTGTAACACCAGTGCCGGACGCGTGCCGGAACAGTGATCTCAACAGTAAAAACGTACAGTAACTCAGGTACACCTTATGTGAAACTATGTTTATACTATTGATGCATTTTGATTAACCTGAAACTATTAAACGATTGTCTGAATCTAACTGAAATCTTAGGATTTAACAGTCAGAAAACATGTCAGACAACACAGTGTTGAAACATAAATACTTGATGTGGTATTATTTAGTGTAAACGTATGTGAGGTTAAACAAAACAAAAACCTTAACGGTTGTCGTTTCAGAATGCTAAACCGACGTGTTATTCGTATAGGTGACGATCTGTACGAATGATTCTAAAAGTTTAACGTTTTGAAATAATGACTTAACAGTAGAAAACAAGAATCAGAAAGCCAAACCATCGACGTGTTCGTTCGAATGACGATTCGAACGAATACGCGTGATGGCGACGTGATCTGACGAAACGAAAACGAATAACGCTACGAACGATCATAAATTTAAGGAAATAAAATATTTCCTATTTTACAATTTTGAAACTCATCATAAAATAAATTAAATTAAACTAATTTATAAAATCGCGTACGAATTTACGAAGCGCGTAAAATAACGAAACATCGACAAACAAATTAACTAAACGATATTTAAAATAATTTCTAGAAATAAATAACATTCGAATCGTTAAAATAAACTCATTTTATTTCATTTACAAAATACGCGTGTAACGATCCGGATACGCGACGAAATTACGAACCGAGCAACCGAAACGAACCCGGATACCCGCGGGAGTATATAAACACCAAATGCTTCATTTATTTCATTTTTATACACTTTTTCTCTCTCAAATTCTCTCAACCGGTCACCACCATCTTCACTCAAGATCCCAACTTCAAACCACGAGATCTCCCTCAATTGTTGACGAAATCACGTAATTCTTGCGCCTAAACGACCACCTCAAAGCCCTCTACAAGGAGGTACAGCTGATCTGAGAGTTTGCTCGACTGATTTTGAGGTATGATCAAGAGAATATTGCGAGTTTTAGGGTTTTCTTGAACCTAGTCGACCATCTCCTTAACAACCGGCTAGAAACCCTATGTCGTGAGTCCTACACCCTTGAAAACCTTACCTAGTGCCGTTATTGCATGGTAACAAGGTTGCAGCAACATGGAAATGGTGGAAGCTAACCAAGATGTACAGGGTTCGCGACATAGAATGAACGAACCTTGGATTGCAGAACCGCGAACACTAGCTGGGTGTACCAGCCGAATTTTCATGCCACTCGCGAACCATCTGCCTTGACCGAACCTTATCTGGTCTACGAACCCTCTGCACAGCCTTGGACGAACCCTGACACTAAGAGCCGAACCCTTAGGGTTTTCCCGAACCCATGCACGCAGGGAACGAACCTGTGGGTTGGCAGCTAGCATCGGCGAACCCTGGGGGTGTGGCCGAACCTGCTGGACCACGAACCATCTTCCAGGCTGACGAACCTTCATGTGGCCGAACCATTAGCGTCCTACCGAGCCTTCATGCAGCGAACCAACATTGGAGGCGAACCTTTCCTAGTCTGAAGCGAACCCATGAGCTCGAGCGAACCTTAGGTTAACCCCAACATGGCCGAACCCTTAGATGTCCACCAACCTGGCCGAACCTTTGAGCCAAGGTTCGCTGGGAAGATTCCGGCCAAGCACTCATCTCTTTTCTTTTGTTCAAGCCACATAACGCACAAGCCCATTAGGCCCAACAGTAGGTCCAGTTAGTACCTGGTGAATATGTAATTCATGGTGTTGTGTTGATCCAATAGCGTAAACAGGCGGCCCATGCTATCATTTGCTTTGGCCCAATGAAGATTAGCAGGCCCAGTGCCCTTTTACTCAGCCCAAATCAATTATTCGGCCCACTTACTTGATTTACTCACATAATGGGCCCAAAATGTTCTCAATATGGCTCACTTGAATCTTCGGCTCAATAGTTTGGCCCATGGCCACTAGCCGGCCCATAGTGATTATACTTGGCCCAATAACATCTTTATAGGCCCAATCACATGGGATGTTTGGCCCAAAGGGTTATTGGCTCGGCTTATTATGATGAATAGGCCCAAACTCTTGATTTCGGCCCACACACAAATTATATGCCCAATTTTATAACAAATGGAGCCATGGGTTATCCGGCCTAAACTTATTTGAATAAGTGAAACACATATGAACGAACATTGTAAACGATGGAAACAAAGGATAAACACTTTTACAAGCATGATAGTAAGTTTTAAAGGAATTACATAAAAGGTTGGAAGTCTTACATGCAAATGATAACTTGTAAATTGTGAACAAGTAAGAAACCTTTAACAAAGAAAATCTAGGGCCGGATGACAAATAAGACTCGTAAGGGTTAGTCCACTTTAGGACTAACACATACGTGCACAATGAATCCTTACAAACGCATAATTATAAACTACAACATTATTAAATCAATACAGGAACGTGAACATCATATCAAGAGCAAACCAAGAGAGCGTGTATTCTTATTCTACTTAGTCAAACACTACGGACATAAGGTGAGTTCATTTGTCCCTTTTCAAACTAATTTGTTTTTACTTCGGGACTGAGAAGCATGTTAAACATTTTCTCAAAAGTATTGAAATGTTATTTAATGCTTTAAACATGAACTTTATACTTATGTTGAAACTTATTGGTGGAACTTAGTAATCATTGAAAAGCCTTAGACTTGATACATATGCATGAAACATGATACTTATATTCATGAAACTTTATACTTTAAACATTGTTGGTGTTTCATGAGACTTGAAATGCCTAGACTTGTGAGACTTTATACTTCAAACATGAGACTTGAATGCTTAAACTTGTGAGACTTTATACTTCAAACATAAGACTTGAATGCTTAGACTTGTGAGACTTTATACTTTCAACATGAGACTTGAATACTTATACTTGGGAAACTTGATACTATGAACTTGAGACTTGATGCAAACATATGGGATTCATGATGAAACATTGTATGAACACTTGAATTGTATGCTTGAAACTACTACTTGCGCATGAAACATGGTACATATATCTAATCATAGGCTACGTAATGGCTAAACTACTGGTAATCCAGAGCTTGTACCTATGGATTGAGATATATGTAAAACATAAACGTAACGAGACTAAGCTATTACCTATATAAGAGACATGTAATGGCTAAACTACTGGTAATCCAGAGCTTTTGTCTGCTTATATGAGGTATGTAATTGCTAAACATAAACATTGTGATGCTAAGCTATTATCTATATAAGAGACATGTAATGGCTAAACTACTGGTAATCCAGAGCTTTTGTCTGCTTATATGAGATATGTAATTGCTGGAATTACTTGTGTATGCATGGCTTGTGTCTACATATGAGATATGTAATTGCTAAACTACTGGTAAACCAGAGCTTTTATCTTGTATAAGAGACACGCAATTGCTAGACTTAGCTTAACTAATCGGTGAGCTACGTAATTGCTAAACTACTGCTAGTGCAGAGCTTGTGATTTACCAAGGATTTCACCCAATTCCCTTAAGACCTCCTTTTTCACCAAGGATTCTCAAAGTATGTCATCACATCACTTGTGATTTACCTAAACTCTATAAATTCACAATAGGAAGATCACACCACTTGTGATTCAACCCATTCCACATTCACACCTCCGGCGAATAGTTTGACCAATTTTGGTCAATTTCTACCCAATCCTTTGAGACCTCCTTTTTCACCAAGGATTCCCAAAGTAGGTAATCACACCACTCGTGATCTACCTAAACTCCATAAACTCATCATGGGAAGATATATTCAACTACTTGCATTATCAACATACATATAAAAGTCATATCCACCCAACTACATTCAAGTGTTATGATACATACACATCTATATATAATCATAGGTGTTCACACCACTTATGAATCATCCATGAAATAAAAATTCTAGCATGAAGGTTCAATTCAAAAATTTACCTTCTAAATCCCCCTCTCAACCCATATCGACTAATCACACCAAGATAAACTTACCTACAAATCCCAACGCCACTCACCGGTGGTCTCAGTTGAGAAATATCACTCCACATACCATGAACTTATACACCCGAAGGTGAATTCTTTCCATTGCCACACACATGTGGAATTACATGAATTTTCACCTGAAAGTAAAGTCTTCCAATGCCACACACCCATGGTCTTACAAGAATTTTCACCCGAAAGTGAATTTTTCATCAATGCCACACACCAGTGGACTTACATAAATCTTCACCCGAAGGTGAAGTCTCCCAATGCCACACACCCGTGGACTTACAAGAATTTCCACCCAAAGGTGAATTTTCACCAATGTCACACACCAGTGGACTTACATTAATTTTCATCCGAAGGTGAATTAAACCCAATGTCACACACCTGTGAACTTACATGAAATTTTCACCCGAAGGTGAATTTTCATCAATGCCACACACCAGTGGACTTACATGAATCTTCACCCGAAGGTGAATTTCACCCAATGCCACACACCTGTGGACTTACCATGAATCTTCACCCGAAGGTGAATTTCACCCAATGCCACACACCTGTGGACTTACATGAATCTTCACCCGAAGGTGAATTTCACCCAATGCCACACACCTGTGGACTTACATGAAATGTTCACCCGAAGGTGAATTCCACCCAATGCCACACACCTGTGGACTTACATGAATCTTCACCCGAAGGTGAATTTCACCCAATGCCACACACCTGTGGACTTACGTGAAATGTTCACCTGAAGGTGAATTCCACCCAATGCCACACACCTGTGGACTTACATGAATCTTCACCCGAAGGTGAATTTCACCCAATGCCACACACCTGTGGACTTAAATGAAATGTTCACCCGAAGGTGAATTCCACCCAATGCCACACACCTGTGGACTTACATGAAATTTTCACAACACATGTTACATACCATAGTATGGGTTGATTCCATTAAGGTCATATCCATGTCAAAAGTATAATCTTATGTTGGCCAGACATAACATTATACATTTCACATGTCCACTTCCTTAATTTCACCTCCCCATAATATGACTAAGGAATTCGGTTTAACAAGCAAATTTACACCAAACACCATTAAATATATATAACATAAGGTAAACAATTCACAAACTTGTTACCTTAAACCCTCGGCTTCGTGATCGGATCTCGGATCGAACATTACTCCCCATATCAAAAGCACAACGATTTGAGTTCAAGTGTTCGCGACGCACTTAAATCCCTCAAACCATAGGCTCTGATACCAACTTGTAAGCCCCAAAATTCTCCCACGTGTGACACGTGTTTAAAACATCCTCAGAGTTTGGTCCCAGATTTTTCAAAAATTAAACATCAATTTTAAACAACCAACATAACCCAACCCGTCATCAAAACCGATTACAAACATGTTAATTATAATCACACTTTACATTATTCATAACCGTTCACAAAAAGTTGGGTTTTTAACCAAATACGTGTTCAATCCGAGCCTTCTCAAGATATCCGATCACGGTCGCCTTCACCCTTCACGTTCTCCTGAAAAACACCACATTTAAATAACCGTTAGTTCATTAGAACTAAGTGAGTTCACCCCGCTATATCCCCATATGTATTCCATAACACCATATGGAATACAATAGTAATATTCCAAACACAATTTGGAAACATTATTCAACCCGAACACAAAACGATTTACTAACGAGTCGTTTTCACCCAAAACCCCTTAAATCTCCAATTCTTGCTCAAACAAATTAGATTTACCCCTTGAAACCCCATCAAAGTTGAAATAAGTCAATTTATGACCTTTTCAAAGATACAGACGCAACATGGGCATGTTCCGAGGCAACATGGCCATGTCAGAAAGTTTCCAGCATCAGATGTGCAGATATGACATGGGCGTGTTACAGTGGAACATGGTCATGTCTGAACTGCTTCCATATACATAATTTTCTTTGTTCTCCCCCCTCCCTCATCCCTTTTCACCAAGGATTTCAAATTGCACAACCAAAACAATATATTCAACACATTAAATTCATATTCATAACACTTTAAAACACCAATAAAGTGTTAGAACATGAAACCACCCACTAAAAGTCAAATTTCACCCAATTCCCTTAAGACCTCCTTTTTCACCAAGGATTCTCAAGGTAGGTCATCACATCACTTGTGATTTACCTAAACTCTATAAATTCACAATAGGAAGATCACACCACTTGTGATTCAACCCATTCCACATTCACACATCCGGTGAATAGTTTGACCAATTTTGGTCAATTTCTACCCAATCCTTTGAGACCTCCTTTTTCACCAAGGATTCCCAAAGTAGGTAATCACACCACTCGTGATCTACCTAAACTCCATAAACTCATCATGGGAAGATCACACCACTTGTGATTCAACCTATTCCCAATTCACACCCCTTGTGAATTGTTTGACCAATTTTGGTCAAACTTCGAATAAGAAGTTCACACCTCTTGTGAATCATTCTTATTCTTTCACACCACATTTATGAATATCAAATCACAATAACTAAGCAATTTAAACACCTATTGCATGTTATTATCAACACCAAATATTCAACACCAATTATACACCAATTTAATCACAAACACCCAAATTCATACATGCACCAATTATACACCAATTTAATCACCAAACACCCGTATTCACACATGCACCAATTATACACCAATTTAATCACCAAACACCCAAATTCACACATACACCAATTATACACCCATTTGATAACAAACACCAAATTCATACATACACCAATTTAATCACCAAAGACACACAAGTTGATGCCACTAACGGGTCAACCACCCAATTTGACTAATTTCAACAATTGGTCAACCACCTCGTTAGACTAATTTCAATAATGGGTCAACCACCAAGTTTGACTAATTTCAACAATTTGGTCAATCACCCAAGTTTGACTAATTTCAACAATTTGGTTAATCAACCGAGTTTGACTAACTCTAACAATTTAGTCAATCACCCAGTTTGACTAATTTCAACAATTGTTATTAAACACTTAATGAAACCATATTATGTTATGTAATTTTAACATAACAGTCACCACAAGACTCACCACAAATAGTCAACATTTAAGTCCAACACTCCTATTGCCACTATATGTGGTCTTAGGTATATAACTACCTTAGAATTCAAAATCCTCACACATACATTGTAAATTTAAACACCAATTCATACCAACAATGCATATTCCACATACATTGTCAAGTTAAACACGAATTCATCCCAACAATGCATATTCCACATACATTGTCAAGTTAAACACCAATTCATCCCAACAATGCATATTCCACATACATTGTCAAGTTAAACACCAATTCATTCCAACAATGCATATTCCACATACATTGTCAAGTTAAACACCAATTCATTCCAACAATGCATATTCCACATACATTGTCAAGTTAAACACCAATTCATCCTACCCATGTATATTTCACATACACATTAATAAACCACCATGTTTTAACACCAACACCACAACTTCATAATCTATCAAAGCAATGTTGTTACCACCTACATTGACTTTTATAGATTTAACACATAACATTCACCAAATACTACAAGAAGTAAATCAAGTAGTCCACATTCAACACCAATACACCAACACCAATATGACTTATGGTTGCATATTTAGTGAGTAGGTTACTCACCTTAGCCCGTAGGAACACCATCAAAATCATCTTGTTCTTTCCCAAGCCTTTGACTTGTTCCTTGACTTTCACTACCACTACCTAGTTGTATTACACACATACAACTATATTCAATACAAGTAACTCATATTTACATTCTTTCAACCCACTCGACCTGTTATCACCATTTCATCTAATTTATACCCAAATGATCAATTCTCACCCAATTCACCATTTATGAATGTATATATATATATATGCTTATTTTATACCACCACAACTTAAAAACTCATTTTTAAGTTAAACACCTTAATTGGCATTTCATCAAACACCTCATATGCATGTTTATTTCTACATATGATCATCACCCATTAACACCTCTATCAAACTCCATTTTTAGTTTATAAATGATTCTCATTCACCACAAACACATTTATAGTAATAACAACTTCATAAAACATCAAATCAAACATTTGAACACCAAATTAACCACCATGTTCATATACCCCATGAACACCATGAACCCACATTTATCAAGTTGCATCTAACATGCAAGAAATGATCAAAATGTTGTTCCTAGATGATTATCACTATGAATAACAACATTTAACACCTTCTAAACACCCAAATTTCGTATTTCACCATACCCCACTCATACCCCATGTGAGACCCACGAAAATTTCACCCAAAATAACAATCTAACACTTACCCCTTGTTAGAAATCACTTCAGGTGTGGTTTTCTAGCTTCAATCTTCGATTTGCAACCAAGAAAGCATCCAATTTCATGTATTGCAAAGCCATCTTCTTCCTCTCATCCCTTTCTCTCGTCGAACACCACACACACATAGAAAAATACGAATTTTGACCTTGGTCAAGGGTTTTAACCCCAAATTCCACTTTGGCCAATTGGCAATTTTGGCCCCTTGAGTTTTTAAAACACTTAACTAGTTTAATTAACATAATCAAGTTAGTTACTAGTTAACACTAAAACCCCAAATATTATTAAAACACCCATCGCTTAAAATATAACAATAAGAATCTACCAATTATATTATATTTTAATATTCTTCCAAAATGGGTCGTTACAGACTCCTACACCACCTGATTCACCACCGCCACCACCTCCTCCTCCTCCGCACTCTCCACCACCAGGCTCAAGCAATGCTCAGACACTAGATCTTGCTACCATCGCCTTGGCGACACTGCTGAGCACTCAACTTACGAGTCAGCTGAAAGATGTCATCCCAGAGATGATAAACAGGATTCAGGGTCATGGCAACACATCTGGTCATACCACAGGAGAGGCTAGTGGAAACACTAGTCACACTTCAGATTGCTCCTACAAGCCTTTTGTAGGATGCAAACCCCCTAGCTTCACGGGAGTTGAAGGAGCTGTTGGATTAATCCAATGGCTAGAAAAGATGGAGAACACTCTGGACATTAGCAGTTGTCCAGAACACCATAAGGTTCGCTATGCAGCCGGTTCATTTAGCAAGCGAGCACTGACATGGTGGAATGCTCAGATCTGAGCAAAGGGAAGAGACGAGGCAATGGCAATGCCCTGGGCATAATTTAAGCTTCTTCTGAGGAATGAGTTTTGCCCGAAACATGAACTACAACAACTGGAGATTGAGCTCTCGAATCATGAGATGAAGGGAGCTGATCATATGACTTTTACCAACCGCTATCATGAACTGGTAGCCCTGGTGCCAGAAATGGTACCAACCTTGGAGAAACTAATTGATCGCTATGTGGCAGGATTACCTTCATGTATACAAAGCGTTGTACTGGCTTCATACCCTGCTACTTTGGAGTCAGCCATTTCCCTCTCTGCTAAGCTTACCAAGGTAATGGTAAAGTCTGGAGTCTTAAAAGATGATACTGGAAAAGCCAAGGAAACAACATCAAAGAAACCCGAGTACCACCAGAAGAAGAAACAAAAAGTCATCAAGAACTATGCAGCTGTTACCCCTTTGCGACAGGCACCTGTAGCACCTGTCAATCCTACTACTAGGGGTTATGGTGGAGAACATCCCAGTGCACTCACTGCAAGTATCATCATCCTCCTGCTGCTCAATGTAGGAAGTGCACTAATTGTGGTCGGTTTGGCCACTGGGTTACCAAATGCCGGGTTGCTGTAAACTAGGCTACCAACACTGCAGCAAGAGCACTACCTCCACCGCCACCACATAATTCAGGCAACAACAACAAAAACAGGGGATGCTACACCTGCGGGGAAACGGGTCATTTCTCCCGCAACTGTCCGAAGAGAGTGCAACCTGCAGCACAAGCACCTCGCGGACGAGCCTTTGTTATCGGAGCCAATGCAGCACGACAAGACCCTAATGTGGTCACTGGTACATTTCTTTTACATGACTCTTATGCATCTATACTATTTGATACTGGTGCAGACCAGAGTTTTATTTCATCTGATTTTGCACGACAACTTAGTCTTACTTAGGAAACTTTAGACTCCCCTTACATTATCGAAGTAGCTAATGGGAAACAAGTTACAGTTAGCACTATACTTAGGAACTGCCCACTTACACTCGTAGATCACACATTTACCATCGACTTGTTGCCGATGGAGTTGGGCAGTTTCGATATCATCGTGGGGATGGATTGGCTCTCACTCAATAGAGTTGAAGTCATCTGTTCAGAAAAGCTACTTCGGATTCCAGTAACGGATGATCGTGTATTGGAAGTTCGGGGGGATCAAGCAAAGCGAAACGTAAAGATCATATCATGCATAAAAGCGCGTAAATGTCTGCAAAAGAAGTGCATAGCTTTCTTGGCTCATGTGGTGGAGAAAGAGAAAGACAAGAAAACGATACAAGACGTACCGATAGTGAGAGAATATCCTGAAGTATTTCCTGAGGATCTACCTGGTTTGCCTCCTGTGCGACCGGTAGAATTTCGTATTGATCTGATTCCTGGAGCAACACCTGTTGCTAAATCTCCTTACAGGTTAGCACTTTCGGAGATGCAGGAATTATCCAACCAACTACAGGAGCTGCTTGATAAAGGTTTCATCCGACAAACCAGTAGTTTAGCCATTACATGTCTCTTATATAGATAATAGCTTAGCATCACAATGTTTATGTTTAGCAATTACATACCTCATATAAGCAGACAAAAGCTCTGGATTACCAGTAGTTTAGCCATTACATGTCTCTTATATAGGTAATAGCTTAGTCTCGTTACGTTTATGTTTTACATATATCTCAATCCATAGGTACAAGCTCTGGATTACCAGTAGTTTAGCCATTACGTAGCCTATGATTAGATATATGTACCATGTTTCATGCGCAAGTAGTAGTTTCAAGCATACAATTCAAGTGTTCATACAATGTTTCATCATGAATCCCATATGTTTGCATCAAGTCTCAAGTTCATAGTATCAAGTTTCCCAAGTATAAGTATTCAAGTCTCATGTTGAAAGTATAAAGTCTCACAAGTCTAAGCATTCAAGTCTTATGTTTGAAGTATAAAGTCTCACATTGGTAGGTAAAATGCTTAATTATTATTAACAACAGTGTCATATCTGGATTAGTATGTGGTGGGATGTTGGCTAGGGCTTGTCCCTTACATATGCCCTATATATAAGCATACCGATTTGGATATTACATGTGGAGTTAATGAGGTTAAGGTTTTACCGAAGGAGGTTTGTTAAACTATTTTAAACTTATAAACTTTATGAACTCACCAACCATTGTGTTGACCTTGTTTTTTTACATGCATTCTCAGGTGATGAACATGTATAAACTAAGGCTTTTGGATTTGCATACTAGGCGGCCCAGATAGAGGACCTAGTAGACTTTTGAGAAGCACATCTTTTGTTGATGATACATAATACTTTTGATATCTTGTACATATACAAGATATAAACATGTTATTCTTTTGATAGGTTTACTTAGTTAAATTGCAGAACATTGATAATGTAATTTAACTTTGTAATCCTAGTTATCTTTGATTGTGATTTAGTTATTCTTAAACATTGATGCTATGTAAACAATCTGATCATCTTGATTATCACCCACGATATCACGCCCCGGGAACCTTCCGCCCGACGGGGACTCCGATCCAACCCCGCCGACTCGGGGTGTGACAACTGTCTATATAAGCAACAAAATATTCTGCTTTATAATCTTTATAAGTAATTCCTATAGGAATATATATACTTTAGGGTTAGTCATTTTGGTATATATATATATATATATATATATATTAATCTATTATTAAATGTAATTTTTAATCCATAAGAAGTTATATGATATGGTTTAACATTTTCTAAAAATGTTAATCCTAACATGATTTGTAAAGTATCATTTTCATTATTTTCTATTAATAGTCTAATTGGGATTTTTTTCTTCTCCAAATTTTAGTATTGTTTCTATAGCATTATCAATTTCATGTAATTCACCATTAAAGTTGATATATTGATGTGGTTCATCTAATTTATATTTTTGTAGTTCTTTGCATAGTTTATTATTTATATACTTTCCATTTGCTCCCGTGTCTATTAGAATATTTATATTTGAGAATTCTTTTCCATTATAATATTCACCTTGAATTTTATAATTTATAATGTTATCTTCTTTTTCTTCTATTATATTAGAATTAGAAGTTTTTGGTAATTGGTAACTAATAACTTCTCTATTTGAAAAAGATAATCTGGGAGTAATTTGATTAGTTATTAACAAAGGTTTATCTTGTAAATCTAAATTTAAAGGTCTAGACTCAATCTCTTCTATTTTAGGTAAATTGGGTATTTGAACTTAACATACTTCATTGAATAAAAATGGAAAATCTATAGTATCTTTTATGCTAAAGCATATGATGGGTATTTGATATTGTATATGATATCGCATATGTTATTGAATATGGTCTATTTTGTTGCTTAAATAAATTTTTCCTTTTAAAATCTTGTAATAAACTTAATGTTTTATCAAAATCTTTATCTTGGATATGATATGAGATTCTTGGATAGATATCAAATTTAAGTTTTCCATATTGTAAATGTTCTTTTAATATTCCAAGACATGCTTCTTCTCTATTTTGAATTATATTATCCATTATTGCTAATTCTATAGGAGTATCTATTCCTTCTTTGAATGTTGACTTAATTATTATTTGGATAGCTCCTACATAAGGTATTTATTTTAAATCCTAAGTAATTTGTCAGTGAAAAGTTTTCTTTTTGTATTTGTTATAATTTTTTCCGGTCTATTAAAATTTCTTGTTTATATTCACCTGATTCCTCATTTTGATCATCTATTAAAATATTTTTAGGCTTACTAGAGGTAGCTAGATTAAGTTTATTCATTTTCGGATGATGTATATTCAGTTTCGGTTAGAATAAATATACTTTCATCAGAATCTATGGTTTGAAAATCATTAATTGATATAAAATCTCCACCCTCTATCATTTTTTCAACTTCTTCATCTATTTCAAATATTTTGAGGTTTTTATTGAATTTTTAGGACATCTATTTGCATAATGACCTTTTTCTTTGCAAAAATAATATCTACATTCATTTGAAGAAGGTTTTCTTTAAAAAGTGGGTTTGAAAACCTTTTTATATCCTTTTCTTTTATAATATTTTGTTTTTCGTTTTTCAAATATCTTTTTCTAAAATGAGTTCTTTTCTTATATTCTCTTTTTATTTTCCCATAATAATAAGAACTATCACAACCTATCATAATAGGCATTTTAGAATTATTACAACATAAAGATATTTTTCTTTTTAATCCTTTACTTACTTTAGCTAATATAGCATCTCCACACCATTCACTCAATTTATCTCTAACATGTGTTATTTTTTTCCTAATGTATCAGTTGTTCCTGGGTTATAAGTGCTTATTAATTTTTGTCCCCATGGATCTTGTATTTTAGCAAAGAATAAAGGTAAATAACTACCGATATCTATTACTTGATTATATATATGATAATAATAATCTTGAAAATCACAAATATATCTATCTATTTCACACATATCACATAATTGTAGTCTTAACAAGGCTGTTGTGTATTTTTGTACAGTTGTAGGGTCTTTTATGATGCTTCCTTCCCCACAAAATTCTAGTCTGAAGGCTTCTACGGCTCTTGTAATTATATTAGATATAATATCATCTGTTTCAAATATAGTTCTCTTAACATCAAAATGTATATTTTGCCAATATCTTAAAGCACTATTTAATAAGGTTCTTACTAAAAAACCTTTTAAAGTTTCAATATCCATTTTATTAACATAAACTGCTATTCTCAATGTTGTTTCCCATTTATCTATTGCTTCTTCAGTATTGCTTACACAATCTAAATCTAAACATATTCCAAAAGGATTTATAGGTTCAATTGTCATAACCTGATAGGGTTTATAATTAGCTGTATATTTTATTGTTGACTTTATAGCTGCATATCATTTAGTTGGTATATCAAATTCATTTCTTATTGGGATTTTACTATTACTAGTACTTGGGATATTATTTATGTTAAAATTTTCTTCATTAAGTTTTATATTAACAAATTTTCCTTTTATATCCATGTTTTCCATTTATGTTGCCAAATTTTCTATTTCTGGTATCATATAATTTTCATTCTCAGAATCCGTAGTATCCATTTTTTAATTTTCTTTATAGCCTTTTGGGATTTTCATATTAAATAAAAGTTGGACTAAGGGTTGATGAAACCCATTATTATCTGATAGACTATTTGTTTCTTTATTCTTTTTATTAAAAGCAGACTCTATTAATTCTTGTATTTTATCTAATCTAAGAATTATTTTGTCTCTATAAAATATATTTTTTTTTTGTAATTCTATTAAATCTTAATCTATTTTTAATGAATTTTCAGTTTCTTTTAATTTTGAAAAATTATTATTTTCCATTAAGAAGAATTATAATGCCAGTCTGTATCATCATATGTAAAATCGGGATTTGTCCATTCATATCTATTAAAATTAAAGTCTTCATCAGAAATACAATTACTATCGAAATCAGAGTTTGAGTTTGAAAAGTTATTTTGTAAAAACTCATGTGAATTATTAAGTCTAAGTATCCTAATTTCTTTGTTGATAAAATTAACGTTTAAATAAATTATATTATTAAAATCTAGATTATATAGGTATAATATTTTATTATAATAATATTTTATGAAATTTTTATTATTATAATAATATTAGTAATATATTTTAATATTATTGATATTATATTATTATTATTATTAAATTAATATTACTGCTCATAATCTTTCTTTTTGTATATAGGTATAATTATCACTACATTAATATGTTTTTTAATAATTACTAAAACGTATAACTAATAAAAAGGTTTCAGTTATCTTTTATTTTAAAATATAATTTTATAAATGATTAAACCTTTATTATTTGTCATTTTAAATTTTTTATGATTTCATATATAACCAAAAAATGATGACATTCAACAAACAAATTTTTATAGAAACTTTTGACCTTTAACATGTTAGTTGTAATCAACACATGTAACACAATGCGTTTTTTTATATAGTAAATTTTTATTAAATGACATTTGCTATACCACAATTATCCTAGTTCGAGTGCTCATGTGACAAAATTTAAACCATTTTAATTATTTGACACACTATATTAGGCTCGAAACTTAGACCACCACAGTAGTGACTAAGATAAAATTTCACTATTCGTTTTAACATTTTAGAAGCTATCCTTTTTGCCCCGTGAATTGCCTTAATGGTAGGCACATTGCTTATTTCAATTGATGCAGGTTTGAGCCCTCCTTGGAGCATTTTCAATAGGGCACCTGATGAAGGGTCGTGTTTGAATTTACTTATTTCACGAAGTTTTCGCGCATTAGGAGGTAAGTTCGCACCTTTGTTCAATAAGTCTAGCTAAAACAACATACTAGTACGTGTAGGCCTCTATAATTAAAAAAGAAGGATATCATTTCGATGACAACTATTACCCATCATCATTTTGAGTCAGTGATGACAAGATAAAGTTTTACAGTTCATTTTAACATTTTCCTTTTGATCACAACTATTACCCAACATCCTTTTGTTTAGGAATAGAATATTATACCAAGTCTAACTCTAAACTAGTTCAAATAAAGCTAGGATTTTAAGTTCACATTCAGAACTTCATTTTTTAAAAGTTTTTAAATATGTTTTATTTGCTTTATACTTGTATATTGTGACATAATAAGCATCCCATCTAATTAGAGGTTAAGTCCATATTTTTTACAAACCATATGTGTAAGTTATTAGTGTTGATGCTTAGTGTTTATGCCTAGAGAATGTAACTTGAAAAAAATATAACACACGTTACTTTATACAGAAATTCAAGTTCTTATATTGTTATTTTTTCAATTTAAAATATATTACTCTATCATAAAACAACAATATGTTATCTTGCTAAAATAATTGAATATGTGATTATCTCGCTTAATAATAAAAATTGTGAAACCATTGACTGATTATTCAGTTTGGGTATTCCAAAACCAATTAACTACTTTATGCACCTATGCTTATTATTAAGCTGATATTATTTTATAACTAAAAAATTAAAGGTTTCACATATGAAAAACAAAAATATATTTGTGTTATATTTATTGTGAAAATGGAAGAATTACAACTAAAATTAATATATAAGAATTCTTTTAGCTAGTTCTTACTCATAAATTCTATACTAATGAATGTAACATCAAAATCTAATATAAATAAGCAGGTTTGGCAATTGAATTGATTCTCGATCGTAAGACTTGCAGGTTATCCAACACTCAGCGTTGAATCCAGAAATTTTTTACGGGACAAAAAAATTGGGTTGGCAAAAATAACTTTGAGTAAAAAACGGGTCGAGTTAGTTGAAACCACAAAACAAGACTATCAAAATTATTTAAAAATAATAATTATTCGAATAATCATTTTCCAAATTACCCCACAAGGCACAAGTTAGTATTGATATAGAATCTATAAAAAACCCACATATCATCAAATAATCAATTGATTTAACTTTCAATCTTGCCCTTGTAATTAGATTTGTCTTCTTGTAATTGGATTTTTGCCCTTTTATAATTAGATTTGTGTATTCCTTTTGTTTCAAAATTATTTAAAAATAAGACGTTTTAACATTTGAACGTGAGGTCATACAGGAAGCATATCCCTCTGCCTAAGCCTTTAATATGCTTCCAACACTTACAAAAAAAATATAAGGCGGTGTTTGTTTTTTCACAAAAGGTCTGCGCAAGCTCTTCTATCTGCACTGCGCAGACCACACGTAGACATTGTCATCTGTATATGGTTTGTTTTTTTCGAACATGTTTAATTAAAAAACGTTTACACTAGTTCTTCTTGGTGCAAATCTAGACCATCCACTTCTAAGATCTTCTAAGATCTGCATAGACCACTCACCATCACCACCACCACCACTAATCACCCGCCCTCCTCCTCCACCGCCCAGCTCCACGGTCCACCATCACCCGCCACCGTCCACCCCCACCACTGTCGGTCACCCTCATCACCATCACCACCACCTTCGGTCACCCCCTTCACCCACCACCAGCACAACGGCCACCATTTGTACACAACCAACATATATTTTAATAGTCAATAAACGTTAAAACACAAATAGTCTTCTTCTTGCAAACTCCAGGGATTTATTCCACCTCTCTTTTACAAATATCTGCAAATGTGGTCTGTATACTACAGACATTATATCTCTTAAAAAACAAACACCATCTAAGTGTTTTTAATATAATTAGATGTAAATCTTTCGATTCTAAGAAGAATTAATTAATCAAACAAAGAACAAACTTGTCAGTTGTCACGACCATCTATCGCATCTAGATTTGGTTGGCACTAGGCCCAATTTAGTGGCGGATGCACATACAAAAAATGGGTTCACAGGAACCCACCGAGCTTCGGCTCGTTAGTAGGAAAAAAAATTTTCGAAGGAGTTTAACAATAGGGTGAACCCATTGATATTTTAGGGGTGAATCCTGAAGTGAACCATTAAGATTTTTAAGAGTGAATTATTAATGAAATTTTCACAGTAATTTATCAACTTGATTGATACAAGTGATATTTGTTAGAGAAAATCTTGATTATTGCAGGCGGAAGTGAATTATGTAGGGCAATTTTCGCACCAAAATCTGGTGAATTTGATTGGGTATTGTTTGGAAGATGAACATAGGCTTCTGGTTTATGAATTTATGCCACGAGGCAGCTTGGAGAATCACTTGTTCAGGAGCAAGTCCAGGGGCGGATGCAAGAAGAGGTTAGTGGGTGGCAAGGATCCCACTCAACTTCTTAAAAACCATGTAATTTATATTAATGTTGATTAAATAAAACAATTAGGCACCCTTGGAATTTATTTTAAGGCCCCTATGGTTTCAACCGCGACAGTTGAGAGATGTTTTTTGGCAGTGAAGATCGTAAAGACAAATGTGCGGTTGAAAAGGAAGCACTTGAAAGCGTTACGAATGGATTAAGTGATTTTTGTTAGATAATTCTCGATAATCAATGCATGAATTTATATAGAATCGTGTTAAATCACTTTCCGAAATTAATATTTTTTCCTAAATTTCGTTTATGTTTCGGGGCGTTGTCCCAAATCCCACAAGGGGCGCGACCCCTTTGACTCTCGTTTAGTCCGGAGCTCAGAAATCTTAAACGAGCGTACACTTCGCACCTTCGAACTCTTTAATTAATGACGATATCTTTTTAATTATTGACTTAATATATTGCATTGTTATTACGTGATAAACATTACAAGACTCGAACCGTCAAACCGACCCGAAATTTTTTGTGTCCGGTTCTATCTAATTGAAGTGTTTATAACTAGTGAACCCACTGAAAATTTTTCCTGGATCCGCCACCGGGCCCAAACAATCAAACATGATATAATACTTATAAACCTGAAACATTCAAACCATGTATACATGTTTGATATCTTTTTATAAAAATTAAAAAAAATCATGATTAGTTTTGAAAAAAACCTCGATAACATATGTCTATCTAACCTGATTATCTGAAACCATATACCTTACGTGCACACCTGGTATACTCAAAAATTTTTAATCTTTATTATATTTTTTTAATATATATTATTAAATTATATTTTTTGACCTGTATTGATAATATTGATAATTTATATGCTAGAAAATTATATAATTATCAGAACTATAAGAAAAATTGCTTAAAAATACCAACTAAAGTTTTTATCAAACTATCTGGAATACCAAAAGGCATTTGTCCTAATGGTACCAAGATGTGTTATAGTGTCTCCTTAAAATACGTTGAGGGTTCTAGTCAATGTTTTAAAAACCGGTTCGAACAGGCCGGTTCGACCGGTTAAACCGCCTGACGATTACTAATCCGGTACGAAACCCTCCGGTGTTATGCAGGTTTTCTTTGATCGATCGTACCAGCGGATTTACCGGTATTTCCGGTTTCAAAAAATACAACATTTCGGCTTTTAAGCGATTTTCGGCTTTTAAACGATCGTGACTTTGATGCGTTTAACACACCAATGTCATAATCCTATTCATAGTTTTTACAGTTAATAATTGCAGATTTTGATGTTCTTTATTAATATGTGTAGTTTCTTCAGTTGTTTTGATCGAATAATCTTGTAAAAAATCAAAGGTTCCTATTTATGCACTTTTATTTAAAAAAATTATTAGAATTTGAGTATTTTAGATTGTTTTGGATGGATTTGAATACTTTTTGAATTGTTTTTTTGATGAAGTTGTATACTTTTTGGAATTTATTTAAGTATAAATTGTATTTCTATAGAATTATATGGTTAATTAGTGTGTCATGCTGAACCATCTGATACAACCCAGTTCAACCAGTTGAACCAATTTTGAGCAAAATCCGATGCACCTAAAATACCGGTTTTTAAAACATCGGTTCTACTCTCATAGTGGACAAACGTGAAAAAAATTGTTAAAAAAATGGAATTGTTTGTAGGGTTAAGTTCAACTAAATAAGATCCCTAACCTAAAAAGCCTAAGAAAAATCTTGAGCTATTAGATCATTAATCAATGATTATGATTAAATCAAGTTGTTGGAGGGTATTTTAGTCATGCCTACTTTTGTTGACTTTTTATCAAATTCCCCCATATTCTTTAAACGTTCATAACTTTTACATGCGGAATTATTTTTTGAAAAAAAAATACCATAACAACAAGCATTTTTTTATCTTCAAATTAATATAATTTTTGCTATAGAAAACTTTTGTTTTTTTAGTTCATTGTGTCTTTTGTACAGGTTATTGTGTCTTTTATACATGTCATTGTGTCTTTTGTGTAGGTAATTGTGTGCTCAATGCTGTGTTTTCATAAACAATTTAAGACATAATGATGTTTCGTAATACATAATGTCAAGCAAATGTGACACAATGACAAGTATAAATAACACAATAATCTTGAAAAAAGACACAATTACCTGTAAAAAAGACATAATGACGAGTCATTGTGTCTTTTGTATATGCATTGTGTCTTTTGAATAGACATTGTGTCTTTTGTGTTTCTCCTAAATATTGTCTTTTGTATATACATTGTGTGTTTTGTACAAGTCATTGTGTCTTTTGTTTAGACATTGTGTCTTTTGTACAGAATTGTGTCTTTTGTGTTGCCGCTCAATCTTGTGTTTTCCTAAACAATTTAAGATACAATGATGTTGCATAATACATAATGTTAAGCAAAGATGACACAACAACGAGTATAAATAACACATTGATATTTAAAAAAGACACAATTACCTAGTAAAAAGACATAATTATCTTTAAGAAAAACACAAAAAGTTAATTATATACAAATGTTTAAAAAGACACAATGATAATAATTAGACACAATGAGCTGAAAAAATTAATTTTTTTTGTAGAAATATTATACTCATTTTAAAGATAAAAAATGCTTGTTTTTATGATATGTTTTTTTTGAAAAAATAATATCGTATGTAAAAGTTATGAATGTTTAAAAATGTGGGGGGAAAGTGGTTATGACTAAATTACTCTTTAACAACTTTTCCCTCTAAAATTTTAAATTTTTCCTTTTAAATTTGATCTCATAATCTAATGATCAATAATCCTTCTTAGACTTTTTAGGATAAAGAGACTATTTATTTGATCCTAATCCCTTGTTTGTATACCTAATATCTAACCAAGTAACTGACCGAAATATATGCATTTGACATGGGTATGTGTCACGTTTTTTCAATTTTACACATACACAACACCATTAAGCGGCTATAACAAAGATTTTCTTGAGGTTTTTCTGATGACTTTTGATCGGTATATCTGCTGTTGGTAATATAAAAAGATAAAAAAGAATTTTGTTAAGGTTTTCCCAAATGACTTTAATCGGTTTTTCCCAATTTTTTGAAAAAGGAAATATATTTGAGTAAAAAGATTAAAATTTACTCCACCACAATACTATGTGAGTAATATTAAAATTATTGTAAAACTAGTTTAGTTGATGAATATATATATTATTTGTTAGATAACAAGCATAAGTTTAAAGTTTTATTTATTATTTATTATTTATTTCATTTTTAATTAAAAGATTAATACAAAATAAATTATTGTACTTGGACGAATTAAATGTAAAGGACTGGCTCATATTACTTGCAGGTTGCATGAGAATTTGAAGCTAAGAACACCTGGAAAGCTTGTAACGACATCTGGCATATGAACAACAAGAAGTGGCCTCGAAAGCTAATTGATTAAGTTTTTTTTTTTAATTTATTTTTTTATCTTTTTTTAATACTTTTTCGTTAATATCAAATTAAAAATAATTATATTATATCGTTTTAACTAATATTAAATCCAGATTTAATTTAATGTTTCCTTCCAATCTATTTATATTGTCGTAAATTGTAATATCTTTTAATCATGCTACAATCGTATTTTAATTTAATCGCAAATTCATTGATTTTTCTTTTGTTTTTTTAACATCAATACTAACTTACCCATACTATCCTCCCAAATAATCTTCCCTTACCCAAATTTGAACTCTATACATTCTTTCTAATAGACAATGCATCTAGCCATGGACGAAGCTTGAAATTTTTTTGTAAGGGGGCCGAAAGTCACGGCGGCCCTAGTATATGAAATTTTTCTGTAGGGGGCCGGACTCTATTAATATAAAATTTTCTGACCAAATCCTACTACATACCTGCTTCTGAGCCGAAAAACAGCAGGGGCCGGGGCCGCCCTAGCCCTAGTTATCCTTCGTCCCTGCATCTACCAAGTTAGCTAGTCTTACATCGGCCATTGATTTTGCTACAAAAATATTTTTCTTTGTTTTATTGTTTTCTTTTTCTTTTTGAACGACAAAGTATCTCAAAGTGTGAACAATCGGTTAACAGTGCACGCAACCAAGATCTGGTTACCCAGACTACCATGAGAGCATACCCACCATATAAGCGAAAACCCGATAAATTCGTAAACCCTCTTCCCTGCTCAAAATTTTAATCTCTGACCTCATTAAGATACATGTTCTCCCCTTCATTGCAATAACTCTAAGCTAGAAGCGCTTGGGTTTTCGTTTTTATTTTTCTCTATCATCTAGTTTGTTGGCCATGCATGCATCTTTCATGTTATGTTGAATTGATTATTTAACTATATAATAATAATTGTTCAATATACACACACATATGGTACATTAGTTTACAAGAACTTTGAATTTTTATATAATATTTTTAGATTGCAATCAACTACAACAACCGAATTAGCCTAAATCCAAAATCATAACACATAGTGTAATTATTTGTGTGTGTTTAGTTATTTGTGAATAAAATTCAACATTTAACAGCGTAAATATTAATAAATGGCAGGAGGACTCGACGGTATTTGTGTTGGTCTTGATCATTTGATGAATTAATAAAGATTTAAGTAAATAAAAAGAAACAAATTGAATTGTAATAATATTTTAAAGCGACATTTACATATTTCTCCTTCTTAATTTTATTTATTATATATATAATCAAGTAAAAAAATCAATTAAATATTTTCTCTTATATTTCACCTTTTAAAAAAATTAGTCAATTACATATTTCTCTCTCCTAAGGAGGAATATGTAACTGATTTTTTTGAGTTAAGTAAATATGTAATACATGTACTTTTTAGAGGAATATATGTAAAAAATCCTATTTTAAATTATAACATATTTTCTAAAAAATAATCCGTCTTAACAGAAACCAAGAATAATGATAACTTTCATTTTTGTTGTCAATAGCAATACTAGTATTAAATTATAACAAACACTCTTGATTTATGCTTAATGCATAATTACCATTTTAAGTGAAATGAAGTGTTATTTTGTTATAAATTTACAACAAAAGTAAAAGTTGAAATTACTTTTAGTTAAATTGCAGAAACAGATTATATTCAGTCAATAAATAATAGTTTAAATTATTAAAATTTAATTTGTTTATAAAAACATTTTAACAAATATTACCTCTATTCTTTAATTCTAAATCAAAATCTATTGAAAAAGTCAATGAAAAATACGCAAAACCGAAAATGAGAGCATATATTGTCACCTCCAAATGTAACTTTTATGATAAAATTTTAGAATTTCAAATACTAAAAATTGATTATGCGTTTTTTCATCTGTTAAAAATATAGAATTAGTATATTATATATTATATATAATTAAAGTTCATGAAATTGAATAGTATTTATATACATATTTTATTAAATAGTACATACATACATACATAATAATGATGCATAGTAAAATGAATAGTAATACATAGGTGTCTGAACATGTAGCGATGTTTTGATAATTTAGACATGGATCATCAGAAAATTTTTTTACTTGAAAAGTAGTAAGCAGAAAAGAACTATTAAATTTGAGAGATTTGTTTACAATTTGAGTTTTTATTAAATTTGTAAGAATTGCTTAAAGATTTTGGTTTTTGTTTTAATTCAAATGATTGGTTGCCGGCAAGAAGAATTTTGAGAGTAATTTTTTTTTATTATTTTTGTAACATATTTGTGATAATTTTGTATGATTTTATATTTTTATAAAAAATTTTATAGAGTTCGTGACGAGATAACTTATGTTTTTGCAAATGATATATAATACTCGTTCTCAAGAATTAACTGTGATAACTCGCCGCAACACACGGGTTGAATAAACCTAATTAATATATTATAAACAATTTACAATTTGGGATTTTAGGAAGGAAAAAAATATGTATATTTGGTACGGAATGGAATAAGTTAGAGGCCAAGTAGTGCAACCATGCTGAATCCTTTGATCAAAGGCATACTTGAATGTGCCAAAAAGTTGGTCCTACAATTAGGTGCAATGTATCCTCTATTCCTCTACATTTATTCATTAGAATGCTAATGGTTAATTTCAAAATTTTTAAAACTAAACAAGATATTGAACCGGTTATCTTTTAGGTTTACCAAAGGGTTTTTAGCCTAGTGATAGCTTCTTGACTTCTCTTATAAGAGGTGTTGGGTTGGAGTCTCACATGGAGCAAAATATTGCTCTGGGTTAAGTCTGGAGTTTTTCTAGTTGTAGGTTTCCTCCTGGGTAGGGGGGTCAGGTCACAATACTCTGTTATTCGGGCGGAATGGTGATCTATTTGACATGGTGATCCCGGATGACCGGGTGTTCACTGTTCAAAAAAAAATCTATTTTGTTGAATCAAACCGGATCTTATAAGAGGTGTTGGGTTGGAGTCTCACATGGAGCAAAATATTGCTCTGGGTTAAGTCTGGAGTTTTTCTAGCTGTAGGTTTCCTCCTGGGCAGGGGGGTCAAGTCACAATACTCTGTTATTCGGGCGGAATGGTGATCTATTTGACAGGGTGATCCCGGATGACCGGGTGTTTGCTGTTCAAAAAAAATCTATTTTGTTGAATCAAACCAGATTTTAAAACGAATATAGTAAATATTATGATATTTTTGTATGTAATTTAATATAAAATAATATAAAATCATGTTCACTAGTTCGACCACCGGTTGTTTCGTTGTTTCACTTGAACGACGGTTCTATATGGCATACCAGGTCAATTTCATGACCTATTTCAGTCCAACCGGTTGGTACAATTATGAAAACATTGGTTAATTGTGATTAGGCAAAAACATGCTTGAAAATACCTAAACATTAGATATAACATAATTAATATCAAATGGTAATCACAAAAGGGAACATTAAGTCCGACCTATCTAGAGTTTAGCCGATGTGTATTCAATAGTATCTTGAATCGGTTACACTCTATTAGGTCATTTCATATCAAAGAATGAATTGTTTTGAATTTTAATGACAAACATGTATTATCTTACTAGATTAGAAACAAGTGTGAACACCATTTACGAATAAAAGTTATGTGATTTTATAACTCTTTATCAGATTAAATAATTGTATTCTTTTTTTTATACATAATTATATCAAAACTAATAATATTAGTTATACCTTTTTTCATATTAAAAAAATTTAGACATAAAAATTTATTAAAAAAGTACTATATATATAGATATATAACGTCAAACATATATATGATATTTATTATCATATTATTAATTATTAATATTAATTTAGTGTATTTATGTGAATAATGCACAACATTAATAACATCAATTGTGAGTTTTTTATATTTAAAAATAAACATTTATTTTTGAAATAATATGAGAATGAAATGTGTCATTTGTTTGAAATAAATTATTAATATAGAAAGATTTAAATCTATATATATTTTGTTAATTCATGGTTTATGTATATGGAATTATTCATTAAAAACACAATTTTGCCTAAAATATCTATACTAAAAAGAATTTAGTAAAAAAATAAAAATAAATATCTTTATGTTATATTAAAAACTCATTTGAATTGAGAAAACCCATAAAATTCGGTGTAACATTCTAATTTTTTTCTTCATTTTTTGTGTTTCAATATGTAACATATGTTGTAATAAAAAATAAAAATATATATAAAAAGTTATATGTGTTTATTACACATATGCTACATATTTATTTTTACTGTCACACAATGTAAAAACGTCATTCTGTAATGTGTGTGTAACAATATTTATAATATTTTTATCTTTCGTTATTTTATTTTACTTTAATAACTTATATTAGATATTTAAATAAAAAAAGAAAAAAGTTCGAAATTTGGGTTTTTTTATACACACACATATATAAGTGATGCAAATTGAGTTTTTTAAAAGAAAGAATATATTCAAGAGTAGAATGATAAATTGAATAAGCACCAACTATATACGAGATTAAAGATGATTAACACATAAAATATTTATAAAATTCTATATTAATATATAGCTATATAAGAGTCATACTTATACATGAACGCTAAGTTGCGTGTAATATTATAATTTTAATTCCAATATTATATATAATTTAGTGTACGTTGTATATGAAATTTGATGCGTAAAAATCACCTTCTCATAGAAGAGAAAATACTAACATGAATAGATACTCGATTTCAAAAAATAAAATAAAATAAAATAACAAAATATATAATTAAAAGATAGAAACTTAATTAGAAAGAAATCAAGATGAACAAAAAGATGTCAAGAATATGTTATCAGAAAATTTATAACGACCTGTCGATACACTACTAACTTATAGATGATATTTAACGTAGCTTTGGATATGAGACTCATGATGAAAAAAAAAATTGGAATTGATTGATATATTAGTCTAAACAAACAAAAATGATGGTCTATCAAACTCATTTAATTACGAAAGAGCCCGTGACGTTACTTATTTGACTTCTTTTATGAGGGTTCGAGTTTCTCGCTTTCAAATGAATTGATCCTAAATGAGTATGGTTTTACTCAATGGTAAGTTTCAACATGAATTGATAAGATATATGTGATATGACTGATGTACAAACATTTCTTCGAAAATATGATAGCCAATCAATGGTTCTCATTCAAAAAAAAGGAAGTTGTCTTTATTGTAATAAAATAATAGCAATAATGGACACATGACAAATACTAATTGATTTTTCTATTAATTAAACCAGGTTAATACTTAGTGTATTACACGAGTTAAATAAAGAGATATAATATATAAATACTAATGAAAATTCATACCTTCTAAGATGATTTTTTAATAATATAATTAAAATTTACTATAACTTAATACTTTAATTAATAAAATAATTATATTATTTCTTAAAACCCTAATTTTTTGAAAGTTTATTTTCTTCAAACATTTCGTTTTTTAAAATTTATAATAATATGTTTTTATAAAAAAGTGTGTATTTTAACATTAATATATTTTTGTTGCATTAAAAATCTTTTTTAATTTAAAAATGTATAAAAGATATAATTAATATAAGATGTAATTAATAGGAGAGAAATGTAGACAAATAAAATTAAGGTGCTCTAGGAACATAATATGTGTTCCTAGAAAACCTTTATTTATTAAAATAGATAATTATACGATTAAATTATACAATTAAATATCATATATATATATAAATATTCTTTTAAGAAAATTTCAATTATATAATATCTTATAATTTAATTTTATAATTCTAAAAATTTTTAATTTGCAATATATTATTTTTAATTATTCTTCATTTATTATTTTATCACCAATTATTGTTATCAAACATACAAATCGTTATTTAAATTTGTTTATAGCATATTAGATTTATTCAACTTATGTAATACATGGGTTTTAATCTAGTTTAATTAATAAGTGACTAAATGACTTTTAGCCTAGTAGTACCACATAGACTTCTTTTATTAAAAGCAGGGGTACCAATCATGTAGGTTTAACGGGTTTGCGGGTTAACAGTTTGCGGGTTGGTGGGTTAAAATTTGCAACCCGAACATGACCAATATATTTATTTGTATCAAAGTTTTCAACCCTAACGATTGACATAAATTCAGGTCAACCCGAACATGACCCGTTTAACCCGTTTATATAAATAAATCAAATGAATTTACAGATTGTAAGCTGTTGTTGATTGAAAGCACGTCAATAAAAACGTGTTTGGTAGCTGTGTACGAGTAACAAATAGTTAGTATATTATTTTGACAAAAAAAATATTATTATTATAACTAAACATATAATTATGTAAATCATAATTATTAAGGATGAAAATTTAAATAAACTCGTTTGTTTAGTTAACTAGAAAAATTAAAATCAATTTTTTAGATGAAAAATATATAATTTTTGTTAGTTAATCAATTAAAGTATGTTAAATAATCAAAAGAAAAACAATTAACTATATATATATATATATATATGTTACAATAAAGAAAAAAATAAAAAAATTTCGAAACCTCAAATGGGTAAACTCGTTTATAAATGGATTAACCCGAACCCGACCGGTTTTATAAATGGGTCAACCCGAACACGACCCATTTTTTAAAACGGGTTATACTTGCCAACCCGAAACTTTATTATTTTCGTGTTGTGTTCGGGTTGTGGCAGGAATTGCCACCCATAATTAAAAGTCTTGGGTTCGAGTTTTTCTAAGAGCAATTCCTTCTAGATGAGGAAAAGTTTTTTCAATAGTGAATTTCTTCATGAATTAGTAAGATATCATTTCAGGAACATGTCAGCCAATAGAATATTGCTCTTAAAAAAAATCAGATTAAGTCATCTAATTAATCAGTGGGCGAAACTAGAAGCCGTGGGTCACTTGACATGACTATCACATTCATGTTGAATTGAACACTAAAACTAATGGCTACATTCATTACGAAATTTAATCAAATCCCACTAATTAAAAGTAAAAGAAATTATTAATTAATTAATAAAGATACATGCACCGTACGTAAACAACCAACCAAAAATTTTTCCACATTAAAGACTACGTACTTCAAACCAGATTCATTGAATGGTTTTCAACCGGAATAATGAGTCAAACTCCGGCGTCCGGAGGTAGCTTCAATGGTGCAAACACCAAGCACATGAGTAAAGACATGATCAACACCGGCACGAAGAGGAGCAACGACGGAGGCGGCGGAAGTGTCGGCAACATCAACGGAAGAACCACCAGCGACACCGTCAACAACGACATCACCGCCAATGCTTTCATCGCGAAACTCCCCCAAAACATTGACGGTAATGGCGTCTTCTTGTATGGACTGGATAAGCAGTCAGGACGGCTCAACTTTTTTGAGGGTTTGAAGTAAATTCTAAAAATATAACTGGTTTTGTAAACAAGTTATATTTTTGGTGGTGTAAATTTTTTTAAAAGAAAGATGAGTGCTCATGTTAGAGTTGCTACAAATGAGAGAATATATGTATAAATTGTAGGCCTCCGAGTATCTTAATTTTTAAGAGTTCATCATAAATAGAGGGAGATAGAAGAAAGAGAGAGGGGTTGGGGTTGGGGTTGGGGTGGGGGAGGGGGGTGAGGGTATGTTCCATTATTTTCTGTTTTTTAATTTGTTTAAAAAGTATACCTTTTTTCATAGATGAAAAGTTTTCAATTAGAATTTTCTTGAATTAAATATTATATTTTAAAAATTGTAAAAAAAAACCCTCTATTTTTATTACAACCAACGAATACATTTTAGATCCGGTCATCCGGGTAAAACCAATAGCGAAAGCTAGGTCACCTGTGCCTGCGAAACGTAAACAAAGCTGGTGACTCGATTTGTCTACCATTTCAAAAGAAAACCAATATCTGAAGCCCCGATAAAACCTATCACCTACATGAAACATATTGTTACAAATACGACACGAGTTCAAGACTTTGTATTAGAAAAATAGAAAGTCATAGGAGGTGTGTAATGACGAGAAGCTTTCGGTTCAGCACATTTAATAGCATTCACATCCCATAAATAACACTCATATTTTATTTGCAAATGTATATATTTTTTAAAAACCTCTCATAACTATATTCAGTAGCTGTTTAAATTATATATATATATATATATATATATATATATATATATATATATATATATATATATATATATATAGGGGAAGGTTCCTCAAAAAACCACTCATTTCAAGAAAACTTAAAAAACCCTTTTATAACCATTGATTTGTTTGATCAATGGTTGAAATTAATCAGTGGCATTTTAGTAAATATTAGAATTAAAAAACTAAAAATTAAGGATAAAAGGGTATAATTGGCATATAACAAAAATCTGTGTATAGAAAGTATTTTAAAATTTGTTTATTGTTCTCTGTTTCCCCTAATTTTTAGGAACAAAAGACTCTTATTGTTTTCGGAATTGAAATTAGCGAAGATTGTGGATGATCAACGTTAACAAAAGTCTGTCGATTTTAGTTAAAGTAGGGAAGGATTGCTCGACTCCGGTGAGTTATATTGGATTGTTTGGTTTTCGGCGGCGGGTAATCGTCATTAGTGTAGAGACGAACATTTGTTTGATTTTGGTTTTGTAGTATAAACCCTAATTTGACATGCATTTGGGTTTTTTTTTTTATTCTTACATCAATTCAATTTTTCAATGTTGGTTTGATTATGCTTGTTTAGTGTAAATTTTTCTTTGATTACACATGTAATCATGTTTTCTGTTAACATCAATATTATGATTTGGTTTTGAAAGTTGCTTGTATTCTTAACTTACAGGTTGATTTACATTTCTCTATTGCATGTAGTTGGGTTTTCGAACGAGGGTAATCATCAATGAGAAAGCGACAAACATTGGTTTATTTTTATTTTGGGTAATATTGTGAGTAAAAACCCTAAATTGATTAACATTTAGGGTTTTTTATCTTATTGCAATTTAATGGTTCATTATTTGTTCTATTATGGTTGTTTTATGAAAAAAAAATTTCTGATTACACATATGTAATCATATTTTCTTTTTAATTCACTACTACTTTGAGTTTGTTTTAGAAATTGGATGTAATTTTAAGTAATACTATGAGTTGGGCATCTACATTGCACGTAACTCATTTTTTATTTGATTGATGGTGTAGTTTGTACTTCTGTAAATACAATCTGTACATACTTATATGTATCAAAATTGTTATGCAATTCATATTTATTCTACCCTGTGTAGTTGCTATATACATGTACGTGTTTGATTACAAATATTTGAATAGTTGATTACATATATGTAACACCTTAAATAACGTATGCAATGATGTAATCGGGTAAGTATTTGGAATTTGATATATGATCGTGTATTTGATATGTCGTATGATAACTTAAGGTAACAGACGTTGAAATATAAATAAACAGTTGATTACACATAAGTAACAAAGTGATTACATACATTTAACTATTAGATTACATGTTTTTGATTGTATTGTAATAGGTGTAGTTGTCAAAGTGTTTTTGATTGTATTGTAATTGGTTGATGGTGCATTTTGTACTTCTGTAAATACAATGTATACATTGTTAGTTGTATAAAAATTGTTAGCAATTCGTCATTATTCTACCCATGTCTTTATTTTACCATGTGTAGTTGATATATACATGCACGTGTTTGATTACAAATATTTGACATGTTGATTACATATATATAACACATTAAATAACATATTCAATGGTGTAATTGGGTAGTTTTTTGGAATGTGATATGTGGTTGTGTATTTCATATGTTGTATGATAACGTAAGGTAACAAGTGATGAAATATAAATAAGCAGTGGATTACACACAAGTAACAAATCGATTACATATATTTAACTATTAGATTACATGTATGTAATCATTTGATTACATGTATGTAATCATTTGATTACAAATATATTTTATGTTGTTAAATTATACGGTTTATCATTTTAGTTTTATATGTTATTCATTAGTTATGTTATAATAATAGTGACAAAGATTTAAAAGTAATGTAGAAAAGGATACAACTTACAAAGTGGTTAGTAATTCTGTAATTATTTATAATTATGTAATTGCAATTAATTTGTACTTGTTTTAAAAATTAATTACACATATGTAACCTTGATTACACAGATGTAATATATAATTATGCTGAAAAATATAGTTATCGTTTTTATTTCTCGCAGAAGTACAAATTTATGCTTTATCTACGTTTGATGGATCATCCAAGGTGGAAAGAAGTCGAAGACTCGAAGCTGCTCCAATTGAAAAACTCAAAATTAGTTGGGCAACTACTATGAATTTTGTTGATTATGGTGTTTTCGTTATGTGTAATCATTATAGGACATGGGATTGCGGATTTCCTAAGGATAAACTTGCAAAGAAGGCCAAATGTAGTTTGTTAAGGAAAAAGTATGTATTTAAAATGTTGACATCAGATGTAAACATTCACAAAGACGGAGTCATCAAGGAGGCCAGATAATTATTCAATGAAAAATAAGTATTTGTTATTTTATGGTTATGATAGTATTGAAAAATGTTAAACAAACTTATTTGGACTATTTTTATATTTATATGGTTATTGTAAGCAGATAAATAGTTATTTTATTATATTAACAAACATTAGTCTAGAATGTTGGTTTATGATACATAAAGATTACACATATGTAATCAACATTGATTACATATGTATAATCTTTATCACTATATAGTTACGTCTACGGAGTAATATTAAAATTGATTACATATGCAAAGTTGTGTTTGGTTATGTATTTGCAACGTGATATGTGGTTGTGTATTTGATATTGGTTAAGATATCGTATGTAAACAAATATGAAATAAATCATTTATTACATATGCAGGTTACATTTAAATACATTTGTCTAATCTAACATAATGTAAATATATATAGATAAATCTCACACATGTTTTTAACATAATGATTTCAACATATTTACACAATTTAATGGTTATTATATATATGTATTCAAGTTATTTTTAATTCTATTCACAAGTAATTACTCATAATTTGTGCTGCATTACCATAGTTATTTGATTACATATACGTAATCAGAGTGATTACGTATATGAAATCAAAAGAGATTTCAGCTGATTAACGCCTGAAAATTGTTGGAAGTCGTTAATTTTAAGAATAAGTTTATTGGATTATGATTATACATATAATATATGTTGATTACATCTATGTCATAAATGTTGGATGTATCCTAAAAAATATAAGTTGTATCAAAATAATATGTGTAACTGTTCCAAACATTATAACATATATCTTTAAACATAATAACGTGTAATAAAACAAATATGTTTGTAACAACCTTCGTAAAGTAAAAAAATCAATAATACGCTATTCAATCAAACAAATACGAAACTAAAATAAAAAAAATTGTTTATTTAATCAAATGATGTATCATGGTCGTTAACCATTTTTTACAATAACAACACTTTCTTTTCGATTTCTAGATCTTTTTAAGTGCCTTCTCACCAGGACCAATTAAAGGCCGGCCTGCTGGTGCCACATCCTTTCTTCCTTATGCCTGTTGGTATGGTAAATTGCATCTTTTCTGGTTTAGACAGATTTGCCAGCTCTTGAATTACAACATTCTTGTTCCCATGTGATGGTTTGTTGGAGATTTCATTAAACAGCTGGTCCTTAATATGCAGAATTTGTTGGTCCATCTGCTTTAGTCTTTTATTAAATAGTGGTACGTTCTTGATCAAAACCAAAAATATATATATCAGGTTAGAAATTTGCTTCATGAGATTGAGTAGACTATCGTCTTCAACTCGTTGCACTATAACAATATCAAATGAATATTTGCGTCTTAATGTGTTTTACATTTTGTCAAAAAATTCTGGTTATTTTGTTCACATGTATGTAATCATGTACCTTATATGCTAAACATGCAACTTCATACATTTGTACTACAAACAAAAATTGATGTTAGTATCAATTTTGATTTTGATTTCGATTACATATACGTAATCAATTTACAAGTACCACAAAAAACGAAAACCAAACTTTGTAAATTGTAATGCCTTCATGATGAACACCAGAAATGTCTATCATGTTAGAAAATTGCTTCTTTCTATTGAGTAAATTAAAATAATCTTGACAGTGGGTCGTATCATCTGTGATTATTGGATGGGTTCCGGATTGTGCATATATTAAATTCGATTCTTGATCTTGTTTGATATCCGAATTCAAATCACAATTCTTGCAATCCATTTCCAACAAATTATGTGTTGAATCGAACCCAAATAACAGAACGATCTCTGTTATCTTCACTAATTCAAATCCTTTTATTATATAAACATAATCGCAAGTGGGTAATCGTCAATCTTGTGTGACAAACATGGCTTTTATTTTGATTTTGGGTATTATTGTGAATACAAACCCTAAAAGACAGACAATTTGGGGGTTCTTTTACAAAGATTCGATCTGTGGGTGAATAGTGAAGGATGATGTTTTGGTTAAGGGTTTGAAGAAGGTGGAAGGTGTTTTGTTGACGAAGAGGCATGTGGCACCGGTGACTGTTTTGGTTGTGTTGACGGTGACGACAATGGTAGCAGCAACCATTGCCAGAGGAGAAGAACGATGAACTATGAAAGAGAATATTAATTGAAAAAATTAAGATTATTACCATAATTATTTGGATTTATAATTACCTTAATGCCCTTCTGAAAAAAAAATAAAAAAAGAAAACTTGAAATTTTTTGATTGGTTGAGGAGGGTTTTCTTAGTTTTCTTCAAAAGAGGGAGTTTTCTTTTGAACCCTCCTCTATATATATATATATATATATATATATATATAGGGGAAGGTTCCCCTAAAAAGTCTATTTTGCCTAAGAAGGCTAAGAAGGATTTTAAAAACTCGAAAACCGACTCAAAGAAACCCCGATTGAACTCATTTTTGCGTCATTGGAACCGGCTTGTCGAACCTTAAAACCCAAACCCTAAATCATAAACAATAAACCCTAATACTAAAACCAAAACTTTAAAAACAAATCTTTAACATAAAGATACAACTTAAAAGCTAAAAACCAATCCCTAAAACCTAAAATCTAAATCTAGATGTTAAAACGAAAACTTAAAATCTAATATTGTAGAGTTCGATGAGACGGTTCCAATGCCATCGAAATGAGTTCAATCGGAGTTCGTTTGGGTCGGTTTTAAAGTTTTTAAAAATCCTTCTTAGCCTTCTTAGGCAAAAAAGACTTTTTATTTGATCCTTACCCTATATATATATACATATTTTAATTTTTTATAATGTATTCTTTATTCATAGCTAAGATTACATATTATTTTCTTTATTACCAACGAGATTTGAACCTTATGTAAAGATTAAGCGTTATTCAACACCTTACACCGTTGTGTCAAAGGCCCTATGATTTTCAATTTTTCATAACCTTTGCTATTTCTTAAATATATTAATAATAAATATAATAATGAATAGTAATTATCTCTTAAAAGTAAGCTTACATTATTATTTCAGTTATAGTTTGAAGCCAAGGTATGAGAATAGGGATTTATTTTTTCAGGGGTGTTCATCAGATCGGATAACGGTTTATTCGGGTTATTCGGATCAGGTTTTTCGGATTTGAAAATTTTAAGACCTTATCCAAAACCCAGCCCGAATTCAAAAATTTTCTATCCGATCCGAATCTATCCAAATAACCCGAATAAAACTTATTTTTCATCCCAATAATCTGAACAACCAGAATAAACAGGGTTCATTCGGGTTATTCGGATTGAATTTGGATTTCCGATCCGAATAAAGAGGATTTTGGATATCCGATCCGATCCGAATTCGAAAAATGGATATCTGATCCGAATCTATCCCAATATCCGAATCTTTCATTCGGATCGGTTTTTTCGGGTTTCAAATACGATTCGATTTCGGACTTTTTCGGATTTCGAATTTTTTGAACACCTCTAATTTTTTTTTTCTATAAATTGAAGAAACATATGAGGATGTTTGATGAGTTGACTTCTAAATGTTCTAATTGTATGTCCTTTGTCATGTCAAGCAAGAAAAACCAAGGCTAGGCACATAAAAAAAGAATAATATATGCAACTAGATAGCGCCTTTCGCGCGTTGCCGCGCAAATTTAGCACCATTGTTTTGACTCGGGAACAAACTCAAAAGGAAAAAAACATTAACGTACATATAGTCGTGACTATAAAACAAATCTATTATGAGTCAAGAATACAAAAGAAACATTTATAATTATAAAACAAATTTGTTACAGGTTAAGAAAAAAACTAAAAGAAACTAAAATTAAAATTAAATTGCGCACGTGAGAGATAATTTAAAGGAATTTCTCCCGAAAAAATACGAAAATTGGATTTCTCACGGAAAATCTCACGAAAAAAAAAAAAAAACTTTATCGCGATAGAGTTAATTTATCACGATTCAAATGGATCAAATAAGAAAGGATACTAAACACAGGAAAAATAATAAAAAGCATATGAAAAGATGGCCCATGCAAGGATCGAACTTGCGTTTGTGTAAGAGGGAAGAACAAAACTTCCAATGTCAAACCATTGGGCCAAGGTTACGGTTGTTGAAAATTGACAAAAACTAAAATATATATCTAGCAAGATAACAAACAAAAAACATGCAAAATGCATTTGTACATCAAGCTTTAACAGTAGAACATTACTGTTCATAAATTAGTTTTGTATAGATAGATAATTACATAACACAAATTGTAATTTTTCTAATAACCGTAGGAACCTAATTATATGATAACCTCTGGGTTTCTCTAATACGTGATTAATCCGAAGAAAGAGATTCAAATTGTAACTTTAGACTATGATAGGTGAGCGAAAATGATGTCTTGATTTTCAAATCTTGTTTCTTTTGTTTACTTTGTGTTAAAACACTTAAGCATTTAATAATATTTGGTAAAGAGCATTTTTAAAATGCATGTTACATGTAACTAAAGTTATGTGATATTATAGAAAAAAGTATGTCTTACTTTGAATATATAAAAATGAATGGTGTATACATGTCATTTAAAAATTACTAATCATCTACTTTTTGTTTTTCCATCCATTCCTAATACCCATTTTTTTCACATGGATATTTAGGAATCAAACAATGCGGCCCTTTTTTAATTCAATTAAAAGCGGCTAAATGTTTCAATTTTTATTTACTCAATTAAAATTCTTTATTTTTTTATTTGCTAATTTAAAAGCATTTAAATGTTACCATGTAACTTAAATAGATTAATTAATGCTTTATATATTTAACAATAACGGACAAGTTGTATTTCATAATTATGGACAATTAATTTATTTGTGTTAGTATTATTAAAAAGATCGTATAAATATGTTTTTGGTTAATCCATAATTTATATTAAAATTCCTAAAATTAAAAAAAAAACTCATAAAAACCATTACTGTCATTTCATTTATTATATTTAAATAATCAAAATGTAATTTTTCATTTTATATTGAAATAAAATAATTTTAATTTCATTTCATTTTATTATAAAAACTAATAATAGTAATAAATACAAGTAATTAAACACACTGCCATAATGCTAAGTCATCATTCTAGACCATATACTAATTAATTTTGCGGTCTTTCTCTCATATTTAAATTCCTATTTAATTATTATTTAGTAATAAATTATGGATTATGAATATTAATAATATTTAATATATTATTAACTAAATAATTTTGATATGAAATTGGCTATGAAGTTCTAAATAAACTTATTTTCTTCTTTAAAAGCTTGTATTTAAGTTTAAATATCACAGGTTCAAAGTAGGTTCGTTAAAATACTAAAAGAATAACGATACTAATTGTTTTTTAGAGTAATTTCTAAAAATTTTCATACATTTAATTTGGTTGGATATTTAAATGGTAAAATAATTGCGAATAAGTGATATTTAAAAATTCAAGATTTAAAGGAAATTTACAATATTAAGTATGCTTTAACTGAAATAACATTTATCAATTACATAATTAAAGTTAATACCACTCTAAAAAATGTTTTTTAAAAATAAACTTAGTAGGATTTATAACTATCACACGTATAACTTACATAATTAAATGCATATTTAGACAACTATGTGTTATATGTGTTTAAAGTTTGAGATCATATGGATAATTTATAAAACTTATGAACCAAAAGTGATAATAACAAATCATATTGATCATCTTGTCAATTTAATTTTAAAAGAATCTATATAATCCGTGACATACAAGTCACCAGTTCTAGAGGAAACTCAATACTTTGAGAAAACATAGTGTGGGATTTGAACCCAGGAGTCCAGGACCATTCGATCCTTAACCTTATTCTAACACCAAGATATTGATAGGTAGTAATGCCTTTGGTGTTTAAACAATATATAACAAAACTACCGTTAACAATCCTCACATTCTTCACCATACTTTAGTGTAGCTTAAAGCCTAACGATAATCTCTGAACTTTTATTTTGAGAGGTGTTGTGTTCGAGTCTAATTGAGAGCAATTGCTTTTGGATGAGCATGTGGTTTTCTCAGATGTGGGTTTCCTCTTGGATTGTTGAGATAGAATTGGTGTGATTGATGTACGAGCTTTCCTTCAGAAACATACCAGCCAATCGACTGTTGTCATTCATAAACGAAAGAAAATGAGTAGCTTCAAGCACTTCAACTCGACTTAACAATTTTTGTCTTCAAATTCAATATCACCTTTTTGAGAAACGAAAACAAACAGTTTTATATTCATTTGCATTGTCAAGTATCGATTTAAGATAAACAATTGCTTGATCAACAATATCTATAAAAAATTTAACTTTAAAATTCTCCTTAAATTAAATAACTTAGTTTCTTTAAATTCCATAAAATATTCAATTAGCATGGTCACAATTCTATAAAATTATTGATAAGCATATTATTAATTTGCAACTTTTTACTGTCCAAATCACTATGTAAAAGTGGTTGTAAAAGTCACTAAGCGCTAGTCGGGTGGCGAGGTACCGCCTAGGGGTTAATCGGGACTAATCGGCCTTAGGCAGAGTGGAATATTTAAATGTAATTTTACAAATATATATTATATACACACATCAATATCAATAATTTAATATAATATTTCAAATAATTTCAAAAATAAACTTAAATATATTAAATCAAGTACTTCAAAGGTTAAAACTTAAACACTGAGTTCAAAGTTTAGAGATAGATTTCGATGTTAAGTGGCTGTATTCGATGTTTAAGAGACATATTACGAAATTTTTGGTTGAGACATGTCTAAAAAATAATGAAATTAGTCCCTTTTTGCCAGAAAAAAGTTAAACAAAGTCAAAGAAAAAATAAAAATCTGCCTAGGCTGTAACACCCCGACCGACGGCGGAATCATCGGGATGCCACGAGGGATGTGTAGATTGTTCAAAAGCTCATGGGCATCTAAATCAAATCATCATATATCATTTAATCAACCACAATAATTACACAAAAATCATGTTCATCATGAATCAAATACATCAAATACACAAAAGATTTAGTTAAACTAACTAAACTCTAATCGCCAGAAATTTAGTTAATTAACTAAGTCCAAGAATCCTATATGATGATGATGTCCAAAATAGAAGAGATCATCCTCCTCATCCTACTTGTCTCCATCACCTGAAACATGTAAGAAAATCAAGTGTCAACTACAAAAGTAGTTGGTGAGTAATCATAAGTTTTTATATTTAAAAAAATGTTTTAGAAAAATGCGTTTGAAAGTTTATGCTTAAAATGGTTTTATAAAATGCTTTGGTTAAGACGGTATAAAACTTATGATCTTCTTGAGAAAATCCATATGAATACCTGTATGAGATAATCCAACACACATCCATCAATTCAACAGCCAAACACATACACAATCACATAACCACATAACCAAATCAATCATAGCCAAATCACAAATAATCATAATCAAATATAGACAATCAATCCACAACAAATCAACCAAACTCAATCAATCATATTCTCAATCAATGTTCGTGACTATACATGATTCCTTATGTATTTAACATAAGTTAGATACATGAATCATGGAGTGGTCGCTAACCACGTGACAATACATGAAGCCAAAGCAATTAACCGAAGTCAAGAGCAATACTTCACGGATGTGGAAACCCTCCACGTGACAATACATGAAGTCAAAACAATTAACCGAAGTTAAGAGTAATGATTCACGGATGTGGAACTCATCCACGTGACAATACATGTAATCTTTGTTATTGACCTAAGTCAATAACAATGTTTACACGGATATAAGATAATAAAAGAAAATCCATAATAATCAATAAATTTTAAGTTGTAATTATCATATTGATAAACAGGTATAAACCTTATGTTATCAAAATAATAATTAATCTGGTATACATGTTTCACCTCCGAGTTTTAAAACAAAACAGTTTAAAGAAAGGGAGGTTATGAGAACTCACCTGAAGTCCTTAGAATTCGTGTTCTCGTATTATGCGCGCTCGCGTATGTAACTCTAAGTCCTCTCAACAATCTGTGATTATTGTGTATTTGTATTTATGAGCATATGTGTTTCATAATCCTTCATAAGTAATGTCATTAACTTTGTTTTGTCACGTATGACTTTAAATCATTAAGTGCTTGAGTTACTTAGACTTATTATTTAAATTGCGAGAAATCATTCACTTTAAAGTTTAATAAATCATACTTTAGTCTCTCCTTATAAGTTGCTCAATACATTTCATTCTAAATTCCCGGCCTTATAGTTTTTAATGAGTGGGGGACTTATAACCCTTTCCATGCAAAGTTCTTATCACATATTACCGCCCGTATTTAAATTAGCAGAACTTAGGTTGGAATTTAAAGAGGCTATATGTTTTAACTCGTTCCCATCATGTATCTCAAATTTAATTAAACTTCATAATTTGTTATAACAAATGAAAATGGTGACTAGGGGCTTGCATGCATGCATGAATATGTAAACCTACATGTATATGGTCAAGTCCCTTATATATATATATATATATACCCTTACCCTCTTAATTAATAAAAACTGGATCGTAGAACACATGGGCAGCGAACCTTCCCTCCCCATTAGCATAGGTTCGGCAATGGGAGAGTAGGGTTCGGCCCCTAAGGCTTAGCCTCAAGGTTCGCGGGTTCCTGGTCAGCCCCAATGGTTCGCTGACCATTATGGGTTCGCCATCCCAAAGGTTCGACCAGCATGATTTGAGGGTTCGGTCTCTCTGGGTTCGTGGCTTCAACAGGTGGCTTCGGCTCTTATGGTTCGTAGGGCATACAAGGTTCGCTGCTGTAGACTCACGAACCATCAGGTTCGTTCACCTGCAAGCAACAGGGTTCGTGGTCGAGGAGGGAGGCTCGGCTGAAGAAGAGGGTTCGTGGGATTGCCTAGGGTTCGGCACTTAGTTTTCCCGCCCAGCTAGGGTTCGTGAGCCATGAAGAGGGTTCGGCCGATATGTGGGACACGAACCACCTGTTCATCATCATCAACCTCCAGCCCTAACTGTTTCAAATTCGGTTATGGCCTCCCCATAGTGTATACTACTCGATTAGCACATATATAACCCATATGAAATGAAAGAAACCGATCAACATGTTCAAAATAGGGTTTTTACCCCAAACCGAAACTAATGTCTAAGTTTTACCTCAACTCGTCGATCCAAAGCTCGTTTTCTTCGTATCCTCTTGTAGCTCTCACTCACCCGAACGCGTGGCCACCAAGATCTCTCGATATCGTGGAGTGATGATCAAGAAAAGTTAGAGAGAAGGTGGAGAAGGGATGTGTGTGTGTTTTTAGAGAGAGAGCAAGTAGGTGATATGAAAGAAAATGGTGGAGTCTTCCACCATTTGTAACTATCCGTTCCCGCGTGTTCGGTCTCGTTTTTATCGCGATATAATATAATAAAATGCTCGGTTTTTATCGTAAACATTTTTAAACATAAAACATTTAAATAATTAGTTTTCATTTTAAATACAATTGTTTTAAATAAAATTTGTTTCGTAAAATGATTCCGTCTCATTATCGTTAAATAATTATCTAAATAATTTAATTTATTCGAAAACATTTTAGGTTGTGATTCCTAATAAACGTTTTTAGTTTCCGTTTATTAGATTAATATCGTTTGATAATATTTAATTATCTCGTCGAAACGCGTTACTCGCGTACGTATTCGTAAAGATCGTCACCTTTGCGAATCCGATGCTCGTACCGTATTTCGATTTGAATTACTATTTATGAATATCGTTTCAGTATATTATTCTTAATAATTATATTCGTGTGAATCGTCACCCACGCGAATACATTATTAAGTTAATATTTCTGAATCAATACTCGCGTTTATATAATGACCGTAACCTCACATCGCGTATTTATTATTCCCATTATTTAATACATTAATATTATCATTTCCCAAACCAAAATCCCACTAAACCCTAGTCACTGACACATCCATGATAGACCGAAATATGCATATGTATAGGGCATATGTAAGGGTCAGTCGCAACTGCCCTAGCCACCGTCCCACCGCTATTTCGATAAACCATGACCATGGGTCCTTGACTACGTTTAGTAACCAGACTCAACCAAACTTCCAATTCCATCTCAATCCATTCTCAGACCAATAATCCATCATTATCAGTGATAAGTAACCGCGATAAACCCTACGGGTCTGTTTAATTGAATTACAACTAAACTTCCCGTGGTTTACGCGTATAATAAATTATAATCATGTATACCAGTAACAGTGATAATATCAGTAATGTCAATCAATAATTTCATAATCATTCATAATAAATAAATCTCCAGTCGTAACAGTACAATCGTACGGATGTACGGACGTACGGACAACTGAAAGTACAGTGATGTTACATAGGCCGCTAGACCCCGCCTAGGCACCGTCTAGACCAAAATCGAGACAGTAGATGGACGCCTAGCACCTAGGCACTGCCTAGACGGCCGCCTAAACCGATTTTTACAACAGTGTGTAAAACTAAAAAAGGAGCGTTCTTTCGTGGACCCCTAGTTGAATATGTTGTGCCTCATGTCGGTATTTTGGGTCAAATAATAACTTTTTGTGAAGAGATTTAGATTTTAGGGTCCTGCGACTTACGACGGCTTCCCTATAGACCATAGTAGATCCACGGTTGTGGTTGGATGGACGGAGATTTTAAAATGATTATTGACTCAACTTTTTGGGTCTTTTTAAGGTATAAACGAATAAGGCTTGTAAACTATTTGAGATCGAATTATTAAAAAGCTTGAATTAGTCGAGTTTAATCGAGTCTGAGCTCAAGCCCGAAATATGAATCGTTTAATTATCGAGCCTGAGCCTGAGCCTGAGCCCTAGAAACACAGATGGTTAAGGCTCGATCCGTAACGAGCATTACATGTTTAATAATAAAAAATATTTATATCAGTTACATAATATGTAATTATAATATTCAATTCTATCACCCCTTCTTTATTTAAAACTAGAAGCTTTATTTCTTTGTATTTAGTCTATTTATCCTAATGCAATAGACCATTAGTTGATATCTATAAGCTAAATGTTGTTCATCAGGATATTAAACCAACCAAATAGTTGAGAACTTGGTGATTTTTTTTTTGTATTTTTAAAATACTGATGTTTTCTAGCATAAGCTTTTGCTAGAGAAGAAATACTGATGTTTTTTGACACATGGAAATGAGATCGAGCCGAGCTTTGGGTCGTTTATTGACTTTTATAAACAAGCTCGAGCGGAGTTGTCGCTTGTTTAACTCGTCACCAATTTAACTCGAGCCTGGTCGAGCCGAGCTTGATCTTTAGTTTTCTTTTGCAAGCTGAGCCCCGTCCCAAAATGGTAGGCTCTAACCGATCCAAGCTCGATCTCAAGCTTCAGAAAGTCTTAACAAGCCAAACTTGAGCCTATGCAAGCTTAGACTCAACTCGTTTACACCCCTAATCCTCTCTATGACATATAAGCATCAATCAGTTTATAATTTCTTATGTGTGTATACATACATACATACATACACACATGCATGCATACATTAAACGACCGATTGGGAAAAAAATTATGCACCCTTTATAACATAGGTTATATGCGGACGCCCTTCCAAGATGCGTCATAGTCGAACTATCTTGCATTACAAGATTCATGATAAACATCAATACATCTTGACATGGCATAGAGACATGATTGGTTAAACCAGATGGTAAGTTGGACCGATGTAATTGGAAACCAAACCCTATGTCGATTTGACTTGGTGCTTTTGAACCATTTTCATTTTGACCTGACAGTTTTAGCAAGTGGTCGAACATGTAACTAGAAGTGAACCTCGTGTGAAATTCCCAGTGATGTAAATGTTATATGTGTATACATTAACATGATAGAAATATTTATTTTATATTATGTGAATGTGTATGTGTATATTGTATAACATATCAAGTGTTTTTAGTGTTAATTTTATGTTGACCTTAAAGTAAATTTAGTATAACCCGAATACCGATTAATACCAACTAGAAGAACCTAATTACCAAAACATGAATACCGAATACAAATAACTTAAATGGCTCGGTAATCGGGTTTATTTTCAATGTCAAAAAAACCCGAACCACCCAGCCCGAGGAATCCGAAACCCGATTAACAAACCCGAATGACACCCTACCGCAACTTAATTTGTTCTTAAATATTTAATATACAAGAGGAAAAATAAAAATCATATAGTGCTACAAGTATATAATGTATGTATAAGCACACATCATTCAGTTCTTAAATCCTGTTCAACTGGTCTAACCAATTCAACGAAGGAACCGGTAAAATGACTAGTTCACAACAAGCAACAAATACCACAGCAATCCAATGTTTGGAAGAAAGTAAGAATGATCATACTATAATGCTTGATTGTTTGCCATTAAATCTAGTTAATAACTTCAACTATTTCTATAGCACATCATGTGTTATTGATCAACTTCCATGTGTATGCAAGATATACCCTTTAATAAAAACATAGACAAGAACTTAATTGAGTTAGGGGTTGTTTGTTTACCTTTTAATGGAACCATTCAGCACTTAATCATTCAGCACTCAACCAATCAGTGCATTTGGTTTGAAAAAATTAATCTCTTAATGATTCAGTTCAACACTTAATCATTTAACACCAATACCACACTTAATCATTCAGCAACAATACCACACTTACCATTCAGCATTCAGTTGTGCAACCAAGCAGTCTTAATCGGTTCAGCGCTTAATGGTTCAAACATTCTTAACCATTTAGACATCTTAACCATTCAGCACTTAATGATTCAGACCCAACCAAACAGCCCCTTACATGTGTATACAACATATATCCTTTAATCAATGATGAAATCATATTTAAAACAAAAATATTAATAATATATAATTAAGATGTATTTTAAGTTATACCAACCATTTAGATGGTAATGATTGTACTTGAATTTATGCATTAATCAAAACATGTATAATACAAGTTGTTATGATTTCAAAATTTGACTATTTTGGTTATGCATGCTCGGGAAAACAAGCAATGGGACTTACATAGTTCTTATGAGTTAGTTGGAATTGGTCATTAAACTTTTAACTAAAGCATCGTGGTCATGAAAAGAGGATGGATATGTATAATACGTATGGATATGCTAAATTAAGAACCATCAATATATTAGGAAGTGTTGTGGATTATATTTGAACATTGAATTACCTTTGAATGTCTTACTTGTTTGTGGAACAAGTTTAATCCTTAGTTCTTAAATTCGGTGTCATTATCGCACCGAATAGTCTTCCTCAAATACCTGTTGAGAAATCGTCAGTGAGTCGGTGACTATAAGACAATATGATTTTTCTACCCAAACTCGTCACGTTTGTTAACTCCAAAAGATTCATACGCAAAAGCTGCAATGGTTTATTGAAAAAGTTAATTGATTTTGCTTTGTGAAAAACATTGTGTTGCTTTTCTTTTAAACAAGTAATACACGGATGCATCTTCTATGAATGAGTATTATTACATTAGAGAAGGAAGACACACATTCTCCTACATTTTACATGAAAGAATGTTGATATTTATAGCCTAGACTACTAGCCGTATCTAGGATAAAATTATATTTAAGTACAAATAAAATGACTAATTATAAATCTAGTCATTTTACTAACATATCTTGTACAAAGGCTTCAGGTCTTGATGTCTTTCATTCTGGTTAGTAGCTTGTTCTAGTGAAATAACTAATATTAACCCAAATATATTAGTCATGTTGATCCCTTTCAGTAATATCATCATCTCTTTAATTCAATTACAAACCATATTTCATTTTACCAAATCATTGTCATCAAAACCCAACATAGTCCACCTACATTGCATTATTAGGTCACTTTTGTTCTTCATGAGCTACATATACCCGTTACTAGTCCACCTACATTATGATGTAACAATATTGGTTCTATATGCTTGGCAATTGAGATTAACATTTCCTACGTGAAATGGCACTAGCTCTGAGCCTTAAAGTTTGATATTTTCCCATTACCATTCAGATATCAAAACTTCTGACCAAAGGGTTGTCTGCTACGTACCAGGTTTCACAGTTTGCGGTCCAAGATTCACGTTGTTATCGTTTAACTTGAGGGACATATGAGAGAGTTGATGAATTTTGGTTTATCAATCTTTCGTTTATTAAGAGATGGAGTATGATGCTTTAGTTACTTTGTAACTTTTGGTATGGTGGATAAAGATATGTAAAACATGCATGCTTTAATACAATGAAAAAAAACTATACAATAAAATGAGTATAAGATATCTTGTATTTGTTGTTTGTTAATAGCAATTCAAACTATAAATACATCAAATTATATGAACAACACAAGTGCATATAGGTTTCTAGTTCAATTGGGACCTCATGACGTTTCATTTGAGAGATTTTGTGTTTGAATTCCTACACGATAGGGCAGAAGGTTTTCCCTTTGATTTTCTCTCCTAAGGTGGTATTAATTTGGGTTTAAGTCTGACCTGAAACGTCAAACAATTGAGACAATTGAAATCGTGTCATAAGAGATCTTGAACTTGGGTAATGATGATGGATCAAATGCTATTAAAAACATGCAATGTACAAATTAGCCAAAGCATCATACTAAATGTACCAATAAATGATATGGAAACAATAAGTCTATCTCTAATATTCATTTAGTAATCTTATTAAAAGAAGTTAATACTTGGATCAGATGTGCTATATATACGTTTTTTAACGACTTACAACAAAGACACTTAAACGTTGATTACAACCGTCATCTCAGATTTAAACCTAGTTCAAACACAAGCCACCTCGATTTAAACCTAATCATTTCTTCCTCCAAATTGGCTCCAAAAACTATTTTGACCGTTTTCTTTTGGATAGATAGGTTTGTAAGACTAAATATTTACAATATGGCCCTCATGATTATTTAACTAAATAGATCAATTACTTAATTACTCCTAGCAGATAGATAATTATTTGATTGACGTAATTATTCTTATTTATCCTAATTAGGGTTTCCTCTTGGATGTATATAAATATGAGGTTAATGGCTCATAATCAAGGTTACACACATAACATCATCACAAATCCCTAACCCTCTGGATTTCGTGAACTTAACCGAGCCCCTCTACTAACTCCATCCTCACCATACAACCCAAACGGGAACCCGGTCGGATAGTCATCTCAAGCATCATGTCTGGAATCAACAATGCATTCACTGGATTCACAGGTTTTATCTAATCTCTATTTCATGTTGTTTTCATGTTCAAATCAAACTCAAAGGAATTGATCCAACAAGGTTTTGCCAGAATATATTATAAAAAAATAAAGAGATTAAGACCCCAGACTTCCTAATTCGCGACTTACCTATAGGGAACCGATTCAGGTTTTGTTCAACAAAGTAACTAACCTAGTAGTGATGGAGCCCGTTGCGTATAGGGTTTTTGACTGTGATTTGACAGGTAAATAACCGGTTATGATTTCTCTGAGAAACTAGAACGGTTTGTACTTGCCAATTCGGGTAGGACACGGTTCCAGATCTAGTTCCAGGGTAGAGTAATTGAATCTGGCTCCAGGACCTATTTATTTGCCCACTCTAGATTTGTGAAACTAACCAAAGCACCGACTTCAAGTTGCTAACCGAAACACTTTAGGGTAGAGGCGGGCAAAAAACCCGGTTTTGGAACCGGAACTGGTTGTACCCGAACCGGTGGGCAGGTTCCGGATTTTCAGAGAAATTGGAACCGGAACCGAAAATAGCGGAACTGGTTCCACCTTTACCCGGTTGAACCCGAACCCGAACTGGCCAAAACCCGAACCGGAACCGGCAAAAAACCGATTGGAACCGGTCAAAAACCGGAACTGGAACCGGTTGTTGATTTTGCTGACCGGAACCGGTTCCGGAACCGAAACCGTTTGGAACCGGAACCGGTTTAAAAGAACCGGTTTGCCCACCTCTACTTTAGGCCTTTAGGGTATACATGACAGGCTGACAGATTGACAGAATACAACAAAACCAAATAAAAGATATGGGCTGGCCCCTACATTATAAATACAACTTACTAAAGAATTGGGCCGCTAACAAAAAATTCATACAAATAAAGTCCAAAATAAAAGCGCATATATGAGTCTGTACTCTTTAGGCTCCTTGTAGATGGACCAACCCACAAACGCAAAGCAACCATCTTGGCGTCAAACTCGGGCTGCTATGAAAATCCCTCTTAACTAAAGGTGGAACCATTTCCGGTTTATCTAAAAACCCTGAACCGTCTATACCCACCAGTTCAGGCTGTCGGTTTCGGATCTCGTTCTGGGTTTTTGCCCATCTTAGTGCCAGTCATCATATAGTTTAACAGCCATAGAAAGCCCAAACTGCAAACAATTATTTTGGGTTTATTTGAAGAATCTATAAAGTTTCATGTGAGAAAACGAGTTTTTTCTAAGAAATGGTTTCTAAGTAGAGTCAGTTTCTATTATTATCAACACAACCTAGAACCGGAAAAAAATTAAACCAATTCTGATTAGGTTTGGGTTTATGACCAGTTTTAGCCTTGGTTATAGCCGGGTAGAGTTTGAACCAGTTCCAGTAATTCTGGCTTAATTGGTTATGGATTTGGTTACCACTCTGGGAAATTGGAATCATCAAATCTATCAATTCAGACAAGATCAATTCCGGTTCCAGACAAAATAGTCGGGTCATATTTCAGAACCGTTTTTTCACTTCTAAGTAGAGGTAGCCTAGTCTCATAGAAAACCCAAACCACAAACAATTATATATTAACTCTGCAAGTTTCATCCATCTAACATACCTTTAATTTTGAAAACTTTTCGTAACTCACCTTTCAACATTATAAAAAGTCACTTTAACCCTTCCAAGTATATAAAGTTTAAACATATTTCATGTTGCATCAACCGTCATTCCCCATAAAAAAATATAATACGATTTTTCGTCTATAGTTTTCATTCGAATTAAAATAATAATTAATAAACAACATTTTCTAGTTACAAGTCAATTACACAACTGATATGTCGTGATTTCATATTTTTTAATCATATTGCCAAGCCGTAACATGTAGATCACGTTGCCCTACTACTGCTTGCAAACAACTCTGCTCGTATAACTAATTTAGAAGCATTAGGGAGGTATTCACCAACATTGCCACGTGTCAGTCTTTCATTTGTTTGTTATGATTTTATTTTTTTGTTTTTGTTTTTATAGAATTAGTTATAGCTTATAAATACTTATTTTGAATACAAAACAAAAAGATGGCTAAATCAGCTGATTTTATGGTTTGAAAATTTTCAAAACTTACTCCTTAACTTTGTAAATTGTCATTTTAACTCATTTAATTTCTTAAAATCTAGAATCTATTCCCTGTTGTATCTATAATTTATTTTTTTTCTTAAAACTGTCGTTCATCAATTTAAATAATAATAATAATCGTGGGTTATATGAATTAGTAAAGTGAGTAATGAGACCGATAACAACTGAAGAACATCATAAAACTGTTTTTTATTTATCTTTTGATCTCCGGAACTAAGTTATTGTAACTTTATGTGTTTCTTTTTTGTGTATTTAACGTAATAAAATTTATAAACACACCACATCATGCAACATTGTGTTTTTTTACTTTTCTTATAGTTTTTCGTATTAAATTACCTATTAAAGTTTTATTACTGAAACATGCGTGACATAAGGGGAGACGGAGTCGAAGCCGGGAAGGTCACGGGGAGGCAATTGCCGGATCGGGACAAAACAGGAACACCGCCCCCCGGAACCGGGGTGGGGTAAATCGGGGTCCCTTCACCGATTGAAGCCGAGTGGGAAAGAAAGAGATTCGACCGTTTGGGATTCGACCGTTGGCATTTTAAAAAAAAAATCCAATTTTTTTCTATTTAAACAACTCCAAAACAATCACAAATATCACACTTTTCTCTCATCTTCTGCAATCTATACACTAAATTTATAAAATTTTCAACTAAAATGGAAGGAAGTTCATCACGTGGTGGGTCGTCAACCAAAAAATTTAAAAAATCACGACAAAAAAATGTTCAAACGCCTCAAATGAACCCGTTCAACACACCCGGGTATCATCCACAAATGTCATCTCCAAATCAACCAACATTTTACTACGATCCAATGAACCCGCCTCCATATTTGCAATATTCACCGGGCACTCAACAACAATTCAATCGGTGGGAGCAATCGTATCAACAAGATCAACAAAGTTACTAACAATTCGAGCAACAAACTTGATGATGACGAAGACATCAACATCCAAGCGTGGGAGATGGTGAAGGGGATGAACAAGTTTTGAAACAGGCCATGAAAAACTACAAAATCTTGGTCAAAGCAAAGGGATTCGCTCACATCCAAGCGTGGGAGATGGTCCGCGATAACCCTTTATGGTGCGACATTCCACCAGTAGGTTGTGAGTCACAATCTACAACAAAAAGGCCGAAGCCAAACGAGTCAATGGGTAGTGCGAACGCCCACATCGACATCAACCTTGATGATGACGAAGACATCAACATCAACCTTGATCGTGATGGCCCACGCATTTACTATGAACCGGATAGACCAACAAGAAAGGGCAAAAGATCGGCCGCGTCCTCCTCGTCGCATGACGAGTTAATTCAACAAATGGCGGAATTCAACTCGTTCAACAAAGAGGAATCCCAACAAAGATTCCGCCATCGAGAAGAAAAACTCCGTGTTTTGCAAGAGGAGAAAGACGCACGTGTCGCATTAATGCGCCGACAACAACAGGCTTTAAACGAACAGCAAAAGGCTGTAGATTTAGAGTTCATGATGAAAGACCACACAATTTATCAAGTGCTACAACTGATTCTCGATCGTAAACGAGAAATTGTTGCTCGTTGGGGATGGCATTGCCCTTTCTAGGTTTCTAATTTAATTTTTTAGGTTGTATTCTATTTTTTTTTGTTGTATTCTTTTTTTTTATTTTAAATTTAATGAATCTTTTTTTATTTTATTAATAATATTATTATTATTTATTGTTAAAATAATTAACTAAAAATAAGATTTGAAAATAGGGAAAAGTGGGACGACACAGTGCAAAATGGGGAAAAGTGGGAAAAAGTGGGGAAAAGTTAGGAAAGCTGATGTGGCGCTGATGTGGCAACGGGGAAAAGTGGGGAATGGTGGGACGACTCCTAGTCCCCTAATAGTGTTTTCTAAATACATTTCAATCTTCATAATTCATTTGTCATAATTTCATATGTTTGTTTTGACGTTGTCACACTCCACCACAAATACTCAAATTACCTTGCTTGCTACGTGGCATTTTTTTTTTCTAATTATATAAAACTGATGGAATTCATAGCGCATGGTCACTCATGTAATTTGCCAAAATATGACTATAGCACGTAAACTTATGTGACCTAATAATGTCACATAACCATTCACAACATGTTTGGCGTGTGAAAAGAATTACACTTTCTTTTGTTCTCTTCAAACTAGGTTATTACATCATCCATTACGTAAACTAAATATAAAATATTAAGTAGTTTGTAATAAAAATTTAAAAATTATAAAACAATAGTTTGCCTACGTATTAATAAATAATTTAAGTCATAAAACAATAATTAAAAAATTTAATAAATCTAGTATTAAAGAGAATATAATTATTTAATTTTATAGTAGAGCAAATCTAGAAAGAGAAAAAAAAAATCTTAAGCGACTTTTAGAAGAAAAAAACTTGGTTAGTACTTAGTACCGACTACCGAGTGAATTTTTCTTTTAAATATATGCACAATAAAACATATATAAATAAATATATATGCTTATAGATTACAACATAACAAACGGGCTATGGTTAGCTCTCAAAATACTATTTATCTTTATTTTTTTTAATAAAGAAAAGTTGAAAAAACGACTGGTGGGTTGAGTACTTGAGTGCATTTGAGAGGCACTCATGTATGATTTGATATGTTTGTTGTTCGATTGTGAGAGGCACTACTTTCTTTAAATTAACGACTTAGAAATTAATTTAAGGATAACGAATGGGCCTCTAATCAAATTATTATGTAGCAAATCTAAAGCTAAAACTAAACGTCTAAACCCATTAGATATTATCAAAAAACCATTGTGTTTGAGTGAAGTATATTTCGTAGGAGGGATGTTAAAATAATAAGAAGTTTTCTTTTTTTTTTTTCCTAAAGTAAATTACGGTTTTGACACTTATGATATAAATGTTTTAATTATTTCGGCCCAAAATAGAATCGCTTATCAATTCAGCCCATGTGGCTTAGACAACTAACGTTTTTGGCCCCCAACCATAGTTAGATTTTGGGCCAAAGCCATTATAATAGTTAGGTTTTAGAGGCTAAAATCGATTGTTTTTTAAACTACAGGGGATGAATTGATAAACGATTAAATTCTAAGTTGTACTGAAATAGTTAAAATACTTAAACCACAAGGGCTGAATTGATAACATATTCTATTTTTTAAGTCATGCTAAATATTTGTATTTGTACCGTAAAGAAAATGTACTGGATTTTGTAAAAAATATATTACAGAAAAATACGAATAAGAAAATTTGGTAAAAAAATCAAAAATTGTTTTTTTTCCCTATTATACACTTCAATCATTTTTATTTAATATTTTAGTATCAGATTTAAAATTTAAAAGTTCAGATTTTTCTTACCTTCTTTAGGCAAAATTTTGTTAGAAGATCCAAGCTCTATATAAATGAACACTACGGATATGTGATTGATAGTATATTAATGTTAATCACACATCTAGCTTTTAATGGTTGCTTCTTAAAATTTATGTTTATTTTAATTTTTAAACTTTATATGAAATTAGCTTTTTATCCTCATGGCATACATTATAATATAGTGTGTGTATAAGAAGTGTATATTATGCAAACACTTAAAATCTTTCCAAACCACATGTTAAATAACAAAAAAGATATATGTCTTTAATGAAATCTGAATATTTTATTTTAATAAAAAAATATGTATTAAATTAATCATATGCTATAAAGGTAAAATTAATGATCAAGATTATATATAAAGTTTATTTTTAAGATTATGTTTTCATATCACACAAATCTTTTACAAAAGCATATGTATACCTGTATATACATATATAGTATACACGCGCGTACACATAGATACGTAGATATGTGTGTGTATACACACACTATGTATGCATATAAAACACTGTATATTGTTAGAATACACATGACAAATTAAATCATTCATTTATTTAATTTTATCAAATATTGAAAGTTAAAACGGATATGAGAGTGAATAATTGATGTTTATTGTTTCTCATCAATCTCTCCTCAAATAAAAGAAACGAGGCATATATCCTAATAACCTACACATGTATGATATGATTATATTACTTTAATATTTTTTTACAAGGTACAATTAGGGTATAAGAAGTATAAAATGAAATAAAAAACTCAGTGATTAGAAAACTAAATGGTTTAGATTTGTTTTGTGTGTCATTGTAAATAGTTAGTGTTGACAAATGGTATTCTTTTTTTAAACAGACAAATTTGCTAAACAAATTAAAATAAAAGAAAAAATGGTTTTGAGTGAGAAAATTTAATTTCACCACATACACAAACTCATGATCGTGTAGTGGTTGGATAAGAAGAAAAATGAAGGAACCGATGAAATAAATTTGTGAAAAATTAATATATATAAAATTATAGAAAGTGTATCCGAAAACCCAATCTTACATAAGAATTCTTTAAACTTTATCTAAGTCTTTTATTTGAATGAAATGATTTACATTAAACCATATTAAAATTGTTTTTTATTTAAAACATTTTTTTTTCATTCAACTTTAACATGAATCACATGTTTGTTTTCAATATTTCAAATAAATGGTTTAGATAGAGTTTAAGAATTGTTTGTATGATTAATTTCTTACATGATACAAACCATGTATATATCACTTTATAGATTTTTATTAAATAATTTGCAATTTAAAGTTTAGGTAATTTTTAAATAAAGTCAAGTGGATGATAATGAAACAAGTCTAGAAATATCACGAACAAGATATGAAAAGCTATAAAGCTTAGATGTAACACCTTTAAAGAAATACAAAATATTTTCTGAAATAAAAAAAATCTAATAAATATCAATAAGTATGATATAATAGGCATAAGATTATAGTAATAATCTTAAGCAAACAACTACTAAACAGTTAAACATTATTTTTATTTTTATAAAGGCTAATTTCTTTGAGGTGACATTGTAACATTTGTGATATTTATTCGGTTTTCTAATTATATTAATTTTTTTTATTAATCATACAAAAGCTGATACTTACATTTACATCTAAGATTACTTGGCATTAAGGCCGGCTTAATGCTATCCACAGCGGTCATCCCACTGAAAATCCTTCTCCATCGAAATTTCATGCCACGTCATCACCCCACTGAAAACCTTAAACCCCACAGTGGTCACCCTACTGAAAACTCTTCCCCACTATTCCATTGGACTAATCAGAAAGCGAGAAAGAAAGAAAGTGAGCGGGGAGCGGGAGCCGCTAAGGGGGGGGGGGGGCGGTGTTCCCGCTCTTGCCTGCTGAAGTTGGCAACCCCGCGGGAGAGGGCGGGGGAACCGCTGTGAGCGGTTTAATGGGTAAAAAAAATCCAATCAAGTGTTAAAGTCCCTAAAATTCTACATCCCTTAATTTTTGTAGTTTTTTTCCTATGTAGCAGATTGTTTATTTATAAGTAATAAACTTTAATTAGAGGTATGAGAATTTGTTATAGTCAAAAATAATGGACTTGTAATTAGTATTTTAATTCCGTATCTAAAGCAGAAACCAAAAGACCTGAATTTTAGTATTGCTTAAACCCCTCAAAAGGATTGAGAAGATCATGCTTGGTTATTTATAAGAGAAAATATGTTTTAATTTTAGATTGTGAGCTATATAATTTAATTGCAACCAAAAGGATCGAGTTATAATCTGGTGATAGTCTCTTCACTTCTTATATTAAAATTTTTGGGTTGGATTCTCACCTAGAACAAATATTGCTCTAAGTTGAGTTGGGGAGTTTTCTTGATTGTAAGTTTCCTCCGGGCTCTGTTATTCAGGCGAAAAAATGATCTATTTGTCAGAAAGATTTCGGATAGCTGGACGTGTTGATGTTCAAATAAAAATGTAATTTAATTGCACTAACAATAATTGCTGAAATATCTAAAGGTGGAGGGACCAGTTGTATGATTTTCCTTTTGAGTTTGGTCCCACGAATAAAGCAAACTTTTTCTTCAATTATTGTTTTTTGTAATATTACTCTATATATACAAGAGGGATGTTCAAATATAAGTTAAAAGAAACTAAAAAAACCATTTTTAGTCTCATGTTTAAAGGGTATAAAGGTAACTTTCTTTATTTTCAAGAGAAATTACTTTTATACTTTTCAAAACTTGTGGCTATAAATGTGATTCCTTTGGTTCTTTACAATTTCTTGGTTCTTAATAGAATGAATCCCATATATACAATATACAATTATTCTAGTGAATACAAAAAATATAAGAAGAAACTGCTTCAAAAGCAATTTTTTGTTTAAGAACCGCTCCAAAAAATATGAACAGAAACCACTTCAAAAAATATGAGAAGAAACCGCTCTAAAACATTTTTTTGTTTTAAGAATGTTGATGTGAACATTTGTTATGGGTTTTGCTATTCGTAATGTTATCTGTCGTGATCGAATATCTATATCGGTATGCTAAATTTTATGACTGAGCACTATATATTTTATGGTATACCGTACACATTTATGACATCTACATTTTATGATTTTACGCCATAGCAACAACTTTGTCTGCATACATTTTAATATATAGGATCGTGTCTGCGTTCTTATATTTGAAATTGTGATGGAATTCCCGCTGAGCGGATAGAGAAACCCACTTGTTGTCTATAAAAATAAGTTTAACTAGACTTGTTTTTATTTACAAAAGTAATAGTTTTAATTTTGTAACTAAAGTAGTCTCATCATATACTTCTTCCAACATCTTCTGTTAAATTTATTATTTGCATGAACATAATTAATTACGGGTTTATCTATATATATATATATATATATATATATATATATATATATATATATATATTTGAACGACAAAGGTCTCAATCGTGGGTTTCCAAGCCATGTCACCAAGGTCTAGTTACTTGGAACTCCCATGAGCCACCACAACCACCCCAGGAGGAAACCCAACTGGGAAAACCCCCTGGCCTCCTCAGACCCTTATTTTGCTGCAGGAAGGTTTTGAACCCAAAACCTCCAATTTGGAAGAATCTTGGGTACCATTGAGGCAATGCCTCATTATCTATATAATGTTGTGGCGTATATGAGGCAAGACTAGGGATGCACAAACCGGTTTTTTTCTCAAAACCGGCTCGGTTTGGTCAACGGATGGTCAAAACCGGTTTGGGTGAAAACCGGTTCGGTTTGGAAACCTGTTTCGCCAGATGAGGATGCCAAACCTATAAAACCGGCTTGGATAGGTTTGAAATCGGTTTAGAGGGGTTGAAACCGTTTGGTGATGAGGATATCAAACCTATGCCAAACCGGCGGTTCGGACCGGTTTGGATGAAACCGGTTTTTTTGCCCACCTGTAGGCCAGACGTCCAACCAGAGTTTGATTAAGCTAAGGCTTGATTTACCTCAAACTTTGTTTAAATAAACCGAGCATTGCTCGTAAGCAATTTTTTAAACTTAAACTTGTGTATTATTTGTTTATTATTACACATATATGGATTGTATCATGTGAAAATCCGATCTTAGAGAGAATTCTTAAATCCTATCTGGGTCATTTATTTGAAACCTTGAAATAAATATGTGCTACACATTACACCTTAATAAAAAAATAGGTTTTAAATAAATAAATCAAATTTAATTTGGTTAATATTAACAACATATTTATTTTCAATATTTTAAATCAATGGCACAAAACTGATTTAAGGATTGTCTCTCCAATATCTAGTTTTAACATGTTAAATAATAATAATAATAATAATAATAATAATAATAATAATAATAATAATAATTAAATGATAGTAAGTTGAATAAATATGTGGTCTATATTAAGTTGAATAAAAAGTAAGTTTTTAAATAATAATAATTAAATGATAGTAATAATTTTTATCAGTCTTATGTTCGTATTTTTTAACGTTAGATTTTTGAATACAAAAGCCTGTTTTATTATTTTCGTTATACGATTTTTAGCATCACGTGGTTATGTTTACGTTCACATTCCTTGGGAGTGTCACATGTTTTTGCTTTGGTTTGGTTTATAGGTTTTTGTGACTGGTTTTTGGGTCTATGTTTTGATATTTGTGATATTGTTACCGATGTCGTAACGAAGTATTCAGATCGGTAAAACCGTATGAGTGACTCAGTTTTTTTTATTGGATGTCATTGTGTGAGACAAGTAGCAGGTTGTTTTTTTACTATTATTGAATGTTTACAAATAAACAATAATATTATTTAAATAAATGGGAAAACTTCGTAGAAATATAGCCAATTTTTCATTTTGTTCCAATCAAGTCACCCAAACTTTTTTTTGTCTCAATTAAGTCATTCAAGTTATTTTTGTGTTTAAATTATATGTTTTTAACATGAATTGTGGGTAATACATGTTGATATAAGTTTGAGTGAATAATTTTAAAAAAAAAATGACTGACTTGAATAACTAATTATTAATTATTAATTTTTTGTTCTTTGTCAGATATTAGTTAAAATTAATAATTATTGATTAAAATTAATCATTTTTTTTAAAAAAGTATTCACTCAAACTTATATCAACATGTATTACCTACTATTCACGTTAAAAACATAGAATTTAAACACAAAAATAACTTAAATGAATTAATTAGGACAAAAAAAAGTTTGAATGACTTGATTGGAAAAAAAAATGAATTGTATATATTTCTACAAAGTTATCCCTTAAATAAATAATAACTTTTGAATTTATCTTGTTTTATTTTTTGGTCTTATGTTTGTTTTTATTGATACTAGATTTTACAAATAAGCATGATTCTTTTTTTTTTTTTTTTTTTTGTAACAATTGGAATTCTACTGCGTTTGAGCTGTTTAATCTCGCGATCCATTATCTCCACTGGTTTTTCAACAAAGTGCATGGTATCATCGATGCGGATGTCATCGAGTGGTACCTGAAGATCCTGATCAGCTAAGCACTTTCTTAGATTGGACACGTGAAACGTCGGGTGCACATTACTAAGTTCAGAAGGAAGTTCCAATTTGTAAGCAACCTTCCCGATCCGTTCAAGGATCTTAAAAAGGCCAACATAACGTGGAGCAAGCTTCCCCTTCCTTCCGAATCGAACGACGCCCTTCCAAGGCGACACTTTAAGTAATACCATATCTCCCACTTCAAACTCCAAGGTTTTTTCTTTTATCCGCGTAGCTTTTCTGTCGACTGCGAGCAGCTAACAGATTGTCACGGATCTGGCGGATCTTGTCGGTCGTTTCCTGAATAATCTCAGGACCAGTGATCTGCGAATCGCCGACTTCGGTCCAACAAATAGGTGACCGACATTTCCTGCCATAAAGAGCTTCGAACGGCGCCATACCAATGCTCGCGTGATAACTGTTGTTATACGAGAACTCAACCAATGGTAGATGGCCATCCCAATTGCCACCGAAATCGATGACACAAGCTCTCAACATGTCTTCCAATGTTTGAATCGTTCGCTCCGTTTGACCATCCGTTTGAGGATGATAAGCAGTGCTAAGATCCAGTCTTGTTCCAAAGGCTTCATGGAGTGATTCCAAAAATCGTGCCGTGAAGCGAGCATCACGGTCCGATATTATGCTTAAGGGAATACCATGTCGACTAACGATCTCATCAATGTAAATACGAGCTAACTTCCGCACAGGGTAAGTTTCGCGTATCGGTAAGAAATGAGCCGACTTGGTTAATCTATCAACTATCACCCAAATGCTATCTTTACCATTTGCGGTTCGTGGGAGTTTAGTAATAAAATCCATGGAGATATTCTCCCACTTCCACATCGGTATTTCTGGTTGTAGTAACAATCCCGAAGGTCGCTGATGTTCTGCCTTGACTTTAGCACAGTTAAGGCACTTAGACACATATTCAGCAATATCCTTCTTCATTCCAGGCCACCAGTACAAGCCCCTAAGGTCTTGATACATCTTATCACACCTGGATGGATTGAATAACGAGACTTATGAGCTTCATCCATAATCAGCATCCTAAGATCACCCTGTTCGGTATCCAAACCGATTCAAGTAATACATCAAACCGTCATCCTTAGTTTCCAATAAGATTTCAGCCCCGCAAGACATCTCATTTTTCAATTATCTTGAGCTAATGAGTGTTGTTGGGCTGTGAGAACATCATTACGGAGATTAGTATGCACTCGGACACTATGAATCTGAACTTGACTTTTGCGACTAAGCGCATCTGCTACTACATTCGCTTTACCAGGATGGTAGCGAATTTCACAGTCATAATCGTTCAACAGTTCAACCCATCTCCGTTGTCTCATATTGAGCTCTTTCTGATTTAGAATATGTTGCAAACTTTATGATCAGTAAAGACTACACACTTGGTGCCATAAAGATAATGTCTCCATATCTTCAAAGCAAACACGACTGCACCAAGTTCCAAGTCGTGCGTAGTGTAGTTCTTCTCATGAATCTTCAATTGTCTTGATGCATAAGCCACAACCTTTCCCCGTTGCATGAGAACACAACCGAGACCTAAGTTGGATGCATCACAATAGACCCACAAAATCATCATTTCCATCAGGCAGTGTCAAGACAGGAGCATCACAAAGTTTCTGCTTCAGAGTCTGAAATGCCTCTTCTTGCTTTGGTCCCCACTCGTATGGCCTATTTTTCTGAGTCAAAGCAGTGAGAGGGACAGCAATTCTGGAGAAGTTCGATATGAACCGCCTATAGTAACCGGCAAGTCCAAGGAACGATCGAATCTCCGTCGGTGTCTTCGGTGTACTCCAATTCTTCACAGCATCAATCTTTGCAGGATCCACGTGAACACCGTATTCGTTGACTATGTGTCCCAAGAATTGAACTTCTTTACCAAAATTCACATTTAGAGAATTTGGCATACAGCCGCTCTCCCTTAGGATCTCCAAAACCAACTTAAGGTGTTTCTCGTGTTCTTCCTTAGTCTTTGAGTATATCAGAATATCATCAATGAATACAATCACAAATTTATCCAAGTATGGCCTGCAAACACGGTTCATGAGGTCCATGAAAACCGCAGGTGCATTGGTAAGGCCGAAAGGCATTACCAAAAATTCATAATGGCCATATCTCGTTCTGAAAGCAGTCTTGGGAATATCATCATCATGTACGCGAAGCTGATGATACCCAGACCTAAGATCGATTTTTGAAAACCATGCCGAGCCTTGAAGCTGATCGAAGAGATCATCAATGCGCGGCAGTGGATATCGATTCTTGATAGTCAACTTGTTCAATTCGCGATAGTCGATGCACATCCGGAATGACCCGTCCTTTTTCTTGACAAATAGGACCGGTGCACCCATGGCGAATGGCTCGGGCGAATAAACCCTTTATCGGTAAGTTCTTGCAGCTGACTCGCCAATTCTTGCAACTCCGAAGGCGCAAGTCTATAAGGAGCTTTGGCGACTGGGTTCGCACCAGGAACTAAGTCAATTCGGAACTCAACTTGACGTTCTGGTGGAAGACCCGGTAAATCGTCTGGAAAAACTTCTGGAAAATCTCGTATCACTGGAACATCTTCAATTTTCTTTTCTTCCTCTTTTCTTCTCCACAATATGAGCTAGAAATGCTACACATTTCTTTCTAAGGTACTTGTGTGCTTTAGTGCATGACATAAGCTTAAGACCTTTACTAGCAGTTTCTCCAAATATTCTCAAAGTTTCACCCGAAGGTAAGGGGATACGAATATACTTTTCATGGCATACAATCTCCGCTTTGTGGGTGGCTAACCAATCCATGCCTATGATAACATCAAAGCTACCAAGATGCATAGGTATAAGATCAATTGGGAAAACGTGATCATTCAAGTTCACCGTACATCCAACGATAATAGTGTCAATATCAATAGTGTTTCCGTCAGCCACTTCCACGTTAAACGTTTATCTAAATATGTACGTGTTCTACCAAGCAAGCATTCAAAATCCATATGAACGAAACTCCTATCGGCACCAGAATCAAATAAGACAGATGCATAAGAGTTGTTTGATCAGAAATGTACCGTTGACGACGTCCTGGTTGGCTTGAGCAGCTGGAGCATTTCAGTTGAAATGCCGACCTCTGGCCACCCTCTGATTATTCCCGGTCAA